>CM025689.1:54008-97157 GCA_014621495.2 Entosphenus tridentatus | reverse complement strand
CCCCCCCCCCCAATCTGCTGTGAGGCAAAACTCCTGCCGTGAGGCAAAACTCCTGCCATGAGGCAAAACTCCTGCCGTGAGGCAGAACACGTAGTACACTCAAGTTCAAAGATACACATGAACTAGCCGGACACACTCGGGATGCATGTGCATAACATGCAATGAGTACCAGTTTCTGCCTTATGCCAGTTGCCATTGTCTTTGGTCGGCAACACACAGTGACCCGATCATCCCACCTACTGAGATGGACCCAGTGTTTGACACTCACTGCCCGTCACTGTCCGTGACTTAGGATATTTAGATTATTTTGCGGCCATAAATGTGTAGTGGCTTGCTTGATGACAGAGACGGTTGACTTGAGGCAACACATATTTATTAACAATAACTTCAATACAGCATGTAGCGACCCTGACACTTGAAGAGGTAACGGCCTCTTCACCCGTTCTACCGAGGGAAGTATTCCCCAAGGCTAACACCCTAAGTTAACTCCTCTACTTCCCTCTATTCTACGATCTTCCTCTCAAGGAGGCTAACTGACCTGGCCCAGCTTCGGCAAAGGTCTCGACCACCAGCCACACGAATCCGGCCCTGAAAAGGACATCGGCCTTCGCGGCTCTAGGGTCGCACCACTGGCTTGCTCTGCCCGGCCCTTAGAAGGGCAGCGGGTCAGAGGAGTCTCAGGGTCTATCTAGCTGGACTTCAGTCTTCAGCTGGTTCTTCGTCTTGACTTGGTCGAACTGCCTCTCTGCTCTCAGGGTCCCGCCTTTTATACAATTCCCCACTGAGGGGCAGGTTTCTGTGGGATCACATGCACCTCCCAGCCCCCTCCCCTCAGGAGGCCCTGGTCCTTGATAACACAACCGCCCTGAACAGGTTTGTACCGCTTCCCACTGAGGGGCAGGTTTCTGTGGGATCACACACACTCCACAGCCCCCTCCCCTCAGGAGGCCCTGGTCAGGGATGACACAATCACCCCACACTGGTAAGTATGGTAAGTATTCCAACATCACCACCACATCACCCCCCCCCCCCCTGTACAGCCCGCAGCCGTCCCGGCTGCAATAACAACTTTTACAATAAACAAACCTTAACAAGAACTGAAATTCCATGTGCGTCTATAACAATAACAACAACAATAATAACAACCACAAAAAATTACCCCAACCCACCTGTAAAAATAAACACTATGAACAATTATACACACCAAACCCCCCCCCACCCAAACCGGCGACGCAACTCGCCCGACTCGATGCACACTCCGTGACGAGAAGAGGAACATATGGACAGTCAAGCAGTCGCCGCGACGTGTGAGTGGGTGTGGCAGATCCAGCTTATACATCATGAAAAACGGTGTGACTTAGCACGAGTCCAAGTGGCTGGCCCATCGTACGGGGCAGGGCATGGTCGTCCGGCGGATGAGGCAGGCAGCCCCTGACGGCAAGAAGTGGGCTGCCCAGTTACACACTCGCCATCGGGATCTGGTGGCTGACGCTCTTTGGAAGCCATCAATTCCAGGGCGTCTGAAAGTGGAACAGTCAGTGGCAGGTCAGGATCAGGCATCGGCATCACATTCCCCGAGTCGACAGACACATCACATGCTTGGCCCTTGGGACACGTAGGGGAGGTATGAGGTGCAACGAACGGTTTTAGCCTTGAGGGGTGAACATACCAACGTTTTCCCCACCTAATCCGGACACATTGTGGGCGTGCAACCTGTACAATCTCGACAAGCCCTCTCCACGGCCTCGCAGTTTTGGCGATGTTGCCAAGGGTACCTGTGGACAGTGTAGCCAGGCCTTATCGCCTGTCTTACACTCGTGCGTGTGTGTCTGGTGCATGCGCAAATGCTCATTCACCTTTTGGCAAGAGTTCGAGTTATGTGCTGCAGCCTCCCGTGCCTCGTCCAATTTCAAAACGTTAAATTTAACGTGGTCAGCCAATTTAGACTTTGCGCGGGGTGTGGGAACCCCCAACTGGGCATCCACGGGTGGATCAACGTCCCGCCCGTACATAAGAAAGAAGGGGGAGAACCCAGTTGCCACGTGGGGAGCCATCCTATAGGCGGCAAGAACTCCAAGAATTTGAAGGTCCCAATCCACTTGTGATTCGCACACCTGATGGCATAACATGGACGTGAGCGTTCTGTGGAGCCGCTCAACCATCCCGTCCATTTGTGGGTGGTACGGGGAGGTACACACCTTTTTAGTGCCCAAAAGGTCGCACACCTCACGCAGCAAGGAGCTCGAAAAATTCCTTCCCTGATCGGTCAGCAGTCGCTCCGGTGCACCTTTGTCCTGGACATAGCACTGGACAAAGGCCTCGGTAACGGCTGCTGCCATCTGGTTGGCGAGTGGCCAGGCCATGGGCCATTGAGTGAAATATTCCATGCCAACCAGCAGGTACTTATTACCCCTAGGTGTCACCGGGAACAGCCCTAAAATGTGGAGCGCAACGAGCTCGTTGATGCGTGAGACCTGAATAGATTGCAGCGGTGGAATGGATGCCTTAGAAGGCGGTTTCCGCTGGGTACACTGTACACACCCCATAAGAACGTTTGACACATCCCTTGCCATGCTCGGCCAGAAAAAATCCAGCTGGATGATGGCAAGGGTCTTGTGAAACCCCAAATGCAAAAGTTGCTCATGCACGGCCAGAATGACCCTACCGCACAAGGCAGACAGCACAACGATTCTATAGCGAAGGGACCTACCGTCCCAATTTATGAGGAGACCCCCCCCCCGCATTATCCAAGAATCGACCCCTACCACGCCTTCTGCGGATCCACTAGCCTTATGACGCAATGCCAGTAGGGACGCGTCCCCCATTTGGAACCGGCCCCAATCGGCAAGGGTCAAATTGAGTAATGAATCCCTGCCCTCCAGTGAGAGAGAGATTTCGGGACCTGGCGCATCATCAGCGGCAGCCAGAACCGTGGAAGGGACGACACTTTGTGGTTTGCAGCGTCCCGACCCAAGAAAGCATGCACATTCCGTGCCGAGCATCAATCGCGACAGGGCATCCGTGTTTGTATGGCGAATGCTCTTGCGGTAGGTGGTCGTTAATTGGTAGTCCTGGAGGACTTCCAACCATTGAGACGGCTGTCCCGATGGCTGGTCAACACGAAGTGCATATTGTAACGCCGCATAGTCCGTACGGACGGTGAAGTGCCGCCCATAGAGATACGGTCGATACTGTTGAACCAAAAAAACGATAGCCAGCAGCTCGCAGCGGATGACACAGTAGCGCTGTTCTGCCAGTGATAAAACCCTGCTACCATACGCGATGACGCATTCGACTCCTCCAATGACCTGTGAGAGTACTCCGCCAATGCCGGTGTTACTGGCATCCGTGTCGAGCAGAAAAGGCTCGGTGAAGTCAGGGTAACTCAAGAGCGGAGCACTCACCAGGGCATCATGAAGGGAGCAGAAAGCGACCTCTTCCTCCGAACCCCAACAAAATTTTACACCCTTTGCTGTCAAATCGTGGAGGGGTTTGACTATGGTGGCAAAGTTTGCGACGAATCGCCGATCGTAGGAGGCAAACCCAATGAAGCTACGGACCTCACTGACCGAAGTGGGCATAGGCCATGAGCTGACACACTGTGTCTTCGCGGGATCCGTAGAGATACCTGAATGACTCACAATGTGCCCCAAGTATTGCACAGATTCCCGGAGGAGGTGGCACTTTTGTGGCTTAAATTTTAAATTAGCGGACCGCATCTTAAGGAATACAGCCCACAGACGTTCAAGGTGTAATAAATCTGCTCCAGATGAGATTGTGTCTTTTGTCTTTTCTTTATTCGTTCCTCATTCACAGCTCCCTCACAGGCTGGATTTCTCTTTCCCCCATTACTCCATTCCCCGAGCGTGGCGTCCGCTCGCTGCCTCACTCCTTCACACTGCTGGTTGACGGTGTGTGTCGGAGACAGCCTCCGGCCCGCCACGTGGTCGCTGGCGTACCGGTGACACAGACGTGGTTCCTCCTCAGTCCCTCTTCACACTGACCCGGAGCTGTCTCTCTCCACCCCTTATAACACCTGGCCCACGTGATACCACGCAGCCAATCATCAGCCTCGCCCCCTGGAACCTTCCAGATGTTGCTATGCAGCCACAGGCTACGCCTCTGGCTCGACGTCCCATTGGCTGCGGGCTGAGGCCGGCAGAGCCTATCACTATGGCCCAGTTACCCCCCAGGTGCATCTTCATATTACAAAGGTGTTTCTCAAACGTCCTGCTGAAGACAATAACGTCGTCCAGGTAAATCAAACAGGTGTCCCATTGGAGACCGACCAAATGTCGCAGGAGCTAAGTGAAGTCCCATTGGCAACTGGTTGAACTGAAACAGGCCAATGGCGTCCGAAAAGCAGTCTTGGGTTTTGACTCCTCGTCAAGGGGGAGTTGCCAAAATCCCGATAGCAGGTCTAATGTGGAAAAATATTGTGCCCCTGCTAAGGCGTCCAGTGATTCGTCTATCCTAGGGAGTGGATTTTCGTCGGCCACAGAGATCTTATTAAGGCAACGAAAATTCCCACAAAATCTCAGGGACCCATCATGCTTCTTAACGAGCACGATGGGAGCCCCCCATGGACTGGTGCAAGGGGAAATAATGTCAGCAGACAACATGTCATTAACATCCGATTTGACATGTTCCTTTTCGGCGGGGCTTAGCCGGAATGGATTTTGACGAATGGGGGCAGCATCACCCGTGTTGATGTTAGTGCAGCCGATATCATATTTATGTTTGCTGAAAACGCCCGAAAATTCAAGTAACAGGGTGCGCAACGCTGCAAGTTGTGAACTGGACAGGTCACTGGATCCAGAACAAAGCGAATCCCGCCATCCTTGATCATGGCCCAAATGTGGATGCGGAGCAGGATCAGTGTTCACATGCCCATTCACCGGCTCCCCCATGGGTGTTGGCGCCACGTGAGCGAGCACGGTCCTGTGGGACCACAGCCATCCGTGATCCCGCATTTAGGACCATGATGAAGGGGTCCCTGTCTCCCCTCACTATCGTCTGTGCCACCGCCAAATCCAATCCCTTCACCGCTGCGTTAGACGGACCCAACAGGACACCATGATCCATCATACCTGTACTGAGAGGTTTCCGCAACTGCAGGGGCACCAACATTTGTGACCCTGGTGGTACATGTACCGTCTGGGTAACCACCGCTTGTACCATCGTGCAGGCCATACGTAGACTGCTAGGGGAGGCCAAAAACGCTATGCGGCGGCCCGAAGGAAGCTCTATACAGCCTGGTCAATGAGGATTTTAATCGACATCTTAGCCAAAAAGTCCCTTCCCAATAAACATGGAACTGCGAGAGAGGATGAAACCAAGACTGGGCTGGACAGTTTAATATCTCCAATTACAAATTCTTGCCCGGATTTGACCAATGATGCCCAATGATCCTCCGTTTGCCACATAGTACCGAACGTCAACTAGAAGTAACGGCCGGCATTGAACGGGGAGAATGTTATAAATGAGGTCGGAGATGATCGTTGCCGATGCCCCTGTATCAACTAGCACCCGAACCTCGACACCCTCGATCGATCCCGTAACCACGGACGACTCGGCTGACGCAGCAACCACCCTATGAGCCAACTCGGACCACTGACCTGGTCCGAGCGCCCGTATAAACCCACCTCCCCTCACCGAACCAACACCCGAATCACAAGAATTGTCAAGCGCGGCATGGTGAGTCGTGTGTAATGTGTGTGGGAGCCGAGCATGTGTGGTGCCGCGACTTGCCGAAAAATGCTGTGATAACTTAGGAGCTTGGGTGTTGTCCGGTCTAGGTCCCGATGCGTGCTGCCGTGGAGCCCGGCATCCTGAAGTAACGTGCCCCCGGAGGCCACAGTTGTAGCAAGTCACGAGGGCTGTCGCCGGCCTTGGTTGCTCCTGCTTGCGTGCCGGGTACTGGGGCAGTCGGCCACCCGACCTACAATCCCCAGATCGAGCCGCGGCGAAGGCCTCCTCTGATGGTTGAGCGTCTAGTGATCCGCTGGACGCCGAAGTCGAAGCGCTGGCGATGAGAGGCCATTTCCATTTGAGGACCTCATGCTCGTGAATGTTCATTGCGACGTGCAAGGAGCATATGTCAGCCTCGTCTGCAGCCAGGACCACGATGCTCAACTCTTGTGCCAGTGCCAAGAGCTTTTCCGTCACCATGGCATTAATGCCTTCGCAGTCCATGCGTGGAAAAGCAGCCTTAGCGAGGGCCAGAAGAGCTGTGTGGTAAGCGAGAGGAGTCTCTTTCTCACCCTTCCGCCGGTCGTGGAAGTGATGGCGACTGGCAGACGGCGGTCCATAGACAGTGGCCATCAGATGATGCGCCGCTGGCAGTGTAAAGCGGTTCGATCTTGGAGTTGACATAAGAGTCGCAAGAGCGTTGTCGTCAAGAGTCGCTGGGAGAGTGCGCAACGCCTCGTCGTCGGTCCAATCCGACATCTCCTGGTGAGCGAGGAACCATCGCTGAAACGCTCCCCAGTTTCTTCCCTCTCCTGCGAATGCTGTTAAAACGGGCAGCCGCTGCTGGAATGTTTGCTCCATCCCCGGCTACTGATTTTCCCACGCAGCGCCATCATACAGTGCAGTGGTGGCTCCCTCCGTAGGTAGCAGCACATCTGATGCGGAAGCCACTGGTTGGTATCAGCAGCACCCGTTGCCTAGAGATGACGTGGCGGGCGGTGGTTGGACCGCGCCCCCCACGTGGTGCGCCTGGCCCCCGCCATCCCCGGAGCTCGTTTCAGAAATGGCAGCAATTTCAAATTGTGGCGCGGTCCCGGTGGCGGGAACAGCTGTTTGCCGCCGGTTTTCTCCGCACTCTCCAGCAACCGCCCCTCCTGCCCAAGTTATCTCCTTCAGTATGGAGGCGGCGGCAAGGAGTAATTTAGCGAGGCGGGAGTGAGCGTCCCGGAGCCCACCCCCCGACTGTGGCGGTGCGTCTGGCGACTGCGGTGGTTGTTGAAGCGCCGGCATCGCCTCAGACTCTGTCTCCGAGTCCAGCGAACCCGTCCCCGCAGACTCGTCAAGTTGACCAGGTTCGTGCGCACGAACTGTCCTCCTCGTATATATAGCGTGCAGTTAGAACCACTTCTGATCCAAGTTGTAGTGGCTTGCTTGACGACAGAGACGGTTGACTTGAGGCAACACGTATTTATTAACAATAACTTCAATAGAGCATGTAGCGATCCTGACCCTTGAAGAGGTAACGGCCTCTTCACCCGTTCTACCGAGGGAAGTATTCCCCAAGGCTAACACCCCAAGTTAACTCCTCTACTTCCCTCTATTCTATGATCTTCCTCTCAAGGAGCCCAACTGACCTGGCCCAGCTTCGGCACAGGTCTCGACCACCAGCCACACGAATCCAGCCCTGAAAAGGACATCGGCCTTCGCGGCTCTGGGGTCGCACCACTGGCTTGCTCTGCCCGGCCCTTAGAAGGGCAGCGGGACAGAGGAGTTCCAGGGTCTATCTAGCTGGACTTCAGTCTTCAGCTGGTTCTTCATCTTGACTTGGTCGAACTGCCTCTCTGCTCTCAGGGTCCCGCCTTTTATGCGATTCCCCACTGAGGGGCAGGTTTCTGTGGGATCACATGCACCCCCCAGCCTCCTCCCCTCAGGAGGCCCTGGTCCTTGATAACACAACCGCCCTGAACAGGTTTGTACTGCTTCCCACCGAGGGGCGGGGATCTGTGGGATCACACACACCCCACAGCCCCCACCCCTCAGGAGGCCCTGGTCAGGGATGACACAATCACCCCGCACCGGTAAGTATCATATGTCACCCGGGTTGGTGTGTGCGTGTTCCAACATCACCATCACAAATGTACACATAAGCCACTTCGTTGCGCTATCATTTGTGGACAGGTCGCTTCTGACAAAACTCATAGCTCAGTGAGCTTTACCTGGTAACATATCAAATCTTTAGTTATGTTTGTATATTTTTGAAAGTTATTTGTTTACCTTTTCTATACTTTGCACTCTTATTGTGTGTTTGTATTATTTGTTGTTATAACATTCTGACCTGTGAAAAATAAATTTATAGCTCATCGGATTCCTCCAGTATAAATATGCTGATTCTGAAACCCCTCAGCCCAGATAACATAATGTAAGGTGGGGTTGACCTTGCTGGGGCTGATGTACCTCATATATTGAAGGAACTCGCCACCCCCTGAGACCAAGAAACACACCGGACAGAGTTAACCTTCCAAGCAAACGGCTGAGGGAAGGTGGCGATTTTGTGCAGGCTGCCCTATGTGGAATACTTATTACCATCTGGACCACAGGTCAGGTTCCTTATGAATGGAAGGATGCCCTGATGGTTCCCCTTTTCAAGAAGGGGGACTGCACTGCTTGGAACAAATAGAGGGGCATCTTTCACATCAGTATGCCATGAAAAATACTGGCAAGGATTATTCAAGGTCGCCTTGCCAGGCACATTGGTTTCAGAATTGGCGTCCTGCACACACACCATATTCTCTGTCCGTCTGCTACAACAAAGATATAGAGAATTTCAACAGGACCTATATTTCTGATTTCTTTACCTGGTTAAGGCCTATGATATTATGAATAGGCCAGGGCTCTGGGATATTCTTCACACTTTCAGCATCCCTAATCATCTGCCCACTATCATTTAGGGCAATCATGATGGTGGGCAGGCCCAGATAAAGCTACATGACTGGGAGTCAGAGCCATTTACTGTTCACATTGGGGTGTGACAGAGGTGTCTGCCGGGTAATGCATTATTTAACATATTTTTGACCACGTAGTTCAAGAACCTTTTCACGGCATGTACCAGATGTAAATTCCTCTGGAACAACCATGAAAAGCTTCTCGAGCTGGAAGGCTCATCAGTGCCCAGCTGATGATCCTGTAATTGCTACTTACTCTGAGACGTTGGAGAAGCTGCTGAACCTGGAGCGTGCCACCAAGAGGTGGGATTTTATCATTCAACCCACCAAAACAAAGCACCTGTCTGGGTATTTTATCTCGACTCAAGACGGAAATGTCCAGTAAACCTTACAAAGCCTAACCATAGCACTTTTGTGAGAGCCTTTAGACTGTAAGAATGGCACGAATATCAATATACTCATTTATTTTATTCAAAGAGACTCGTATAAATACGCACATACTCAAAGGCCGCATATAATTGGGACACATAACTCACACAGACTTTCACAGACGCACACAAACACCACCAGAGACACGCAGACTCACTCTTACAATACTCAAGACGTGCATCATAATCAAACAGGTACAGACTGATGGTAAGGCCGTTATCCCACTTTTTTTGGAGCGATAATGTTGTTCGCTGGACCAAAAAAAGGCGCCCTTACCGCCGCTCTGGCTGCAGAGCCACAGAACCAAGACCCAGCGACGTCACGAGCTCTTCGCATAACGGACGGCCTCGGTTTCCCACGCGTTTTCCACTTCACTTTGTGGTGTGCATATAATATGCAGTACAGCCTTCCCGGTGTTGGAATGTACACGTACAGCATTGGCGCAAATTCCCCAAAAATGTACAACAATCGAGACAATTAACATTAGACACGTACTGTGCCATTGAATTGTAGGGGGAAAGTTGCAAGGTTCTCAAATAATGATACAGTATTTGCAAATTGCTACAATAATAGTGCACGGCACGTTGTTACTCGTGGAAATGAAGACAAGCGGAATAAGATCTTGCTGCGTTAACTGTGTTAGGTCCTGAACTTGTGTTAAGTGTAAAGTCTGCATATTGTCGTACATGGTGCACAATTTAATTAATTCTAATTATTGCAGTTGTGCAATTGAACCTTATGGCGGGACCCGGGGTCCCATTAGCCCCCGGCTCTCGCATAAACATTATATTATAATGTAAACAAAAACTTTGCTCTTTTTCACCAACGGTTTTGAAGGATGGTGGAAAGTGTTGTCTTGTAAAAACTATGCCTTTAAACTGAAAACGACTTTCCTGCAGTACCTCTATTTAATTACACTATAGAAAAAATATTTACACCCCTCTGTCAATAATCGTGTTTCTCAGTGTGGATTTGTGAACACACTTTGTAAACAGACCATAAAATAGTACGTGTTTTCAATGCGCTGTTCGCGCGTTTATAGCAAGGTTACTCTACAGAGTGGGTCGCCGCTCCTCTTATCCACATTGATACGAGCGGTATGTGGGACTATGGCTTAACCGCAAAAAAAACCCGATCTGCATAGATGCATACGGACAAGAGAAGTATTATCAAACAGGAGAAATTAACGGTGCAACGCATCTCATCTGTTAAATATCTGCAGGTAATAGGATTGTCATCGATTAATCCTGACTGCAGACATTGGTAGGTAACAAATAATAATGAACATAAGAGAGCAGTTTCACTGTGTTATTCATACCGTTATGACAAAGGACTTATATGTAGGCAGTTAAGTGTAGGCAGTTTAAGCAGCTTTGGATAAGATTTATGATTCTGCCCATACTCGAGCATGGAGTGCATTCGCTTGTTCAGCTCTTCTGCACATTCGTCCTCGTTGCGCTTGGAAGACATTGACAAAAGAATGATCCGCGCCGGGTGGGTCGCGGCGTTTATGTGCGCGGTGGGACGGAATCGCCAAAAATAAAATAATTTGTTGTGATTTTGACTTTCGTTTAATTCGGGACGCCGGGGTCCCGCCATACGGTTCAATTATGTGATGTAATCAAAGCTGCGGGAGAGCCATCACTCCCCTCTCCAACGCCCCCTTCCCCAAACGCTGGAGGGTTATCTCTGTAGAGTATGCTGTATATAACATCCCATCCCGTTTGTTGGTTTGTCTGTAGGAACTTTTGTTTACTTTATACAAACCAAAACATTATAGTTACGGGCACAAATTTGCCATCGTTTGAAAGTCCGTAGTCTGAGGATGTGTGAGCAAAAACAACCAAACTAATTTTACAAAACTTTCGTTGCCGAGCGAAAAACTAAAAAAGCACAATGTGGACTACAAAACACAAAAACCCCACAAGATTATGGATATAAAATGTTTCCCTGCTGGCGGCAAGGGCCGTCAGCTTAGCAACAGACGTCCGTTGCAACGGTGTAACTAGCAATAGGCGTCAGCCTTAGCAACAGGCGTCATCCGAGCAACAGTGCCCATAGCAACGGCTGGGTCAGGAAGTCAGGGGAGAGTATCAAGGGGCCTGGTGGGTGGTACTGGAAGGAATAAGTGATTGAATGATAGAAGAACGAGAATGAAGTGGGCCTTACCTGATAAACAAAATAAAATTTAGAATGAATGAAATTAGTGCATGAGGTAATATATGCATGAATGATTGAATGAGGTAAAAATGAGAATGAGATGAATAAGTGATTTGATGAGATGGGAATGAGAATAACAGATGTGTAAATGATTGAATGAGGTAATAATTAATGAGTGGTATGTGTGATTGAGGTAAGAATGAGAGGTTTGAGAAATGAGAGGCATGAGTGATTACAAATTATCTCCCAATATCTGTACTACCATGTTTTTATAAAACACTAGAGAAACTGGTGTATAAAATAATGTTGAAACATTAAAATCAACACTGTATTTTATATGAGCACCAATATGGATTTTGTAAAAAAACTACACCACAGATATGGCTCTTTTAAAACCTGTGGATAACATTTTTCAACCCTGAACAACAATATATACCCCCCTTGGCATTTTTCTAGATTAATCCAAAGTGTTTGACATGGTTGATCATGAAATGTTACTTGCTTAATTGCATTATTATGGTTTTCATGAATATACATGTAAATGGCTATGTAATTATGTATATGATAAAGAACAAGGTGTATTTGCAAATGGTTGTGCATCTACCAGGGTCAGGATATCCTGTGGCGTCCCACAAGAATATATCCTTGGACCCTTGTTATTAATTTATACCAATGACCTTGCTGTTCTGTCTTCTAACTTCCCATACTTTTTGATGATATCATCTTGATTTTATCACTAATCAATGAAGCCAACACAGGCATATAATTTTTTTCCGAATGGTTCCAGATAAGCAAATTATCTTTAAATGTGAAAAAAATCTAACTTCATTATAAGAAATATTGTAAAAAAAAGAGCCAGAATCTATATTAGTGGGAATGAAATGGCTCAGGTTTCATCCACTAGATTCCTTAGCAGTTTTAGTTAATGAAAAATTGCACGGGAAAGATCACATTCACTTTGTCTGCAGTAAAGTGATGAAGACCATTGGTCACATCAGAAATATGAGTAGTCTGATTAATCAGACTTGCTTCCTAACTCTCCACTACAGCTTAATTTACCCATATCTAATCTACTGCAATATTGTCTGGGCCAGTACATATGCTTCCTACCTACATGAATTACACATCATCCAAAATAAATTTGCAAGACTGGCCACCTCCTCAAAGTGCTTTGCTCCATCTGCCCCGATGTTTAAGAAACTCAATATCACATCCATTTACAACATTAAGATACTCCAAATATGCACCTTTATTGATAAATGCACGTACCTCCGCGACATCGTACCGAAATCCTTCAAAGTATTTTTCCAAGTTAATTCCCAAATCCATGCATAACACGAGACACTCAGATAACCTTCACCATCCCCACTGCGGCACCACGCATAGTCAATTCTCTATCAGATACAAAGGATGCATACTCTGAAATGCCTATTTTTATATTGCCAAAATATCATCTCTCATTAATATCAAGCATAGAATACGGGACAGACTGATGAGCCGAACTACCCAGTCGTCTCCTCCATGTAGCCTAACTCTCACACACACTCACATACATACCCACAGAAAAACAAACATGTTTTTTTGAACACTCAGTTTCACATGTTTAATCGATCAATCAGTTGTGTATATAGTTCTTTTTTTTGGTGTGGTTTTCATATTAGCCCTCTTGGGATTGCAACCTCACCTGCACACCTTTTTTTACCTTTATTTGCACTGTTTGCGAATGAACCATACCATTCATAGGTAAGAATGAATGAGAGGATTAAGTTATTAAATAAGGGAGGAATGAGATACATTTATTTGACAAACTTTTTTATCTCACAATTTTCCTTATATGTATTGTGAAATTAAGGTTAAGGTGTTTTGTAAAAACAATGTTTTACTGTTCGCCTTAACAAAATGTATATGTAATGTGCTCGAAATAGGCGCACACACGACTTCTTGGGAGGCAACACTATTTATTGTTAACTCAACGTAACACTTAACATAGGGTAGTGACCACCGACCTATTCTGGATAACACACACCATCACTCTCTTAACACAGACTCTCGGATACAACTAGCGTGACCCAGCCAGGGAGGGCTGCTGTCTGGTCCGCTGACTGGAGGCTTGACTCTCCTTATGAGGCGTCTACTTTCGTGACACGAGCAGCCTCGAACCTGGTGAGGAGGCTGCTATGCGCCTCTCGAGAAGCTGCTCGGCTCTCCACGTGGTCTCCCAAGGTGGCCCCGGGGCCCCCGGGCCACACCTTCATCCGGTCACGTGTCCAGCCGGGTTCACTCAGAGTGCCACGGCCTCCAGACCCCTTGAACCGGCCCTGACGTCATTCCCGCCTCCAGACGGGATGACGTCATGTGTGTGTGTAGGCCCGCGTGGTAGTGACTCTCCCACATAGTGACGTCACACGTGTGCGTGTGTGTACACACTACATATATAAATCATAAAATTAGTGAGTAAATGAATGATAAATAAGTTCATTAAATGATTCAGAGGTTTGAGTGAGGAATGAGAAAATAGGCGAGAATGCATGATTGATTGAATGGATGAGCGGAATTAGTGACTTAATTATCACAGATTAGCACGGTTGGCTATGTAAGGCGCGAAATAAGTAAAATATGCATACATTAATGAGAGCTATATGAGTAAACTAGCTTTACTACCCGGCTTCGCCCGAGACTTGGATTCTTGTCTTGGATTAATACACGGCCTACACGGAGGGTTGGTGGGGGGATGCGTGACGTCAGCAGGCACACTGCATGACGCTGCCGCATGCGGGTGACATCACAGATGTGACATCACTACTCACTTGCCGTGCAAAATACATCCATTATTGCGCCCCCCCCCCCACTCAAATGCAAAAGTCAATTTTTATACTTTTTGCATTGTGTACAGTCTGGAAGCTACACACATGCCAAATTTAAAGTTTGTTGCATATGTGGTGTCACAGCAAAGGAGCACGTACGCCAGCACTGTTATCCCCTCACACCACTCCACACGAACGCACGCACACCCCCACTAAACACACATATGCACCCACGTAGGGTCTCGTGGGGGGGGGGGGGTCATCTGGTACCATGGGTTTTTACCCGAGAGGCCCCTACAGGGGATGTCCCACGGTTTCCCAGTCCCAGGAGATTGGCCGACCACCCCCCAGGCCGAATTGCATTAGCTTACAATTGTGTAGTAGAGTTAACTGCTCGATGTTCACAGGTTGGGAGAGCAGATCATGAACAAGGGTTCCCGCTCAAACTAACGGTCAGGGTCTCACAAGCTGTGAGAGCTGACCATAAACAAGATTTTCCCGCGCGACCAAACGGTCAGGGTCAGAGAAGGTGAATTGGGATCCAAAAGCAGATTGGGAACGACCAATCACAGGGTTCCACAAGGTGGCCGGGGATTGGACAACCCGGCCACGAACGAGTATAAAGCCAGAGCGCTGAGAGCTCCAAGGGGAGTTCGGCAACACGAAGACCCAGGACGGCGGAAGAAGCTTAGGACCCTGGACCAAAGCCCTCCAGCCCTTATAAGGGCTAGGGTTCAGTGTAACCAGTGGTCGGGGAGATATCCCCTAGGACCCGTCAGAGAGGACACTCAGAGAACGGGATATTTAGTAGCCTGTAGGGAGCGGAGGCTTGTACCTTCTGAGGGGAACGGGTGAGGGGACCGTATACCCCTCAGTGTGATAGGGACAGTGTTAAGAAGACAATAAAGGTGTGTGCTACAAAAGACGCTGAAGAGTCCGTCTGTACAACACTACATTTGGCGTCAGAAGATGGAAACAAGACGAACGAACTGCACGCGAAGTCCCGACGACGCAAGCTCCGACTCACCTGTGGGTGCTGAGGGAGGCGCTGAAGACGCTGGCGTGTCGATAGCTGTCCCACCACCAGCAGAGCAGCCGATCGCCGCGAGTGATGTCATCCAGGCTGCTCACACCCGTCTTGCCCAGCTACTGCATGCGGCAGCAGCCATCCTGGAGGAAATTACCCTCGGGGCTGGGGCCGGAGAGAGGCGGCCGACGGCGAGCGTCCCCGCCATCGCAAACCCGGAAGAGGTCAACCTTCCCGCCGATGGGTCACATGGTTCCACCGGAGGCGGAAGCCACGTGCATGCTGGGACCTCCAGGGGCCAATCACGGCGCACCACGTCATCAGAACATGACGAAACCTCTGCAGGACCCTCCAGCAACACCGCGTCATCACGGCTGCGACGCCGTACAGTCCATGTAGTCGACCAAGCGATCGCCGCGTTCGGAACCGAGTCCGACCTTGATGAAGACGACGACACAGCTGCTCTACAGCAACGACTGCCCGTCTTCCGTGAATTCTCGTCCACAGAAGGTGACTGGGCGGCATTTCAGCATCGTTTCCTCAGCCACCAGGAGATGGTGGGCTGGTCGGATGCACAAGCCCTGCGTGCACTGCCAGCCACCTTGGACGACGACTCTCTCGCGGCACTCATCTCCATCCCCAAGCGACACAGAGCGACACTACAAGCAGCTCTTCAGCGG
This sequence comes from Entosphenus tridentatus, assembly GCA_014621495.2. Lineage (NCBI taxonomy): Eukaryota > Metazoa > Chordata > Hyperoartia > Petromyzontiformes > Petromyzontidae > Entosphenus > Entosphenus tridentatus. The sequence continues at coordinate 81,424 of CM025689.1, read as the reverse complement.
CTGTCCGATGTATACGGACCTCCTTCCGCCACGCGCCACAAGTTTTACCAGAGACGATGCAGGCCGAAAGAATCACCATTGGCGTTTCGCACCGCGCTACTTGCCATGGCAAAAGCGGCTTACCCCCGCATGGACGAGGAGGCTATCGACGCACTCGTCCTACAAAAGCTGGTGGAGATGGCGAGGGGACTGCACCTTGTCATCCAGGCCGTGGACGACGAGGACATGTGCTCACTGCGAGCTGCCCGGAGCATTCATGCGCATTTGATGCTCGACCAGGACGAGACCATCACTGCATCGGCTACGACTGTGGGACCTACCAGCAGGGACAACGCTCGCTCTCCTGATCGAGTCTTCTCGACGTTCAGAGCGACGGCCCAGCGATCACCGGATCGCACCAGACGCCGCGATGACTGGGAGCGGGGACGGTCCTTCCCCCGCGGCGACGTAACGTGCTTCAACTGTGGCCGCCGAGGCCACATTTCTTCCGACTGCCGTTCACCTCGCCACCGCCCCTCCGGTTCCCGAGACCGGGACTACAGAGCTTCCAGAGCAGCGCAGCATGACCAGGCGAGTCGCGGCACCCCTCACACTCGGTCCTCATACACCATTGACTCCGCTCGAAACACGGCGTATGATGCGCGGCGTTCGGCCGACTTTTCGCGACCACTGCGACCCGGGCAGTGGTCAGAGCTGGCCCATAGAGTAGTTGCAGCGACGGCAGGTTCCTCGGTGGTCGTTGGTTTCATCGAGGGAGTAGAGGTGCGCGTGCTTATTGATACCGGTGCATCGGCCACTATCATCTCCGAGTTGATTTACAATATACTGCCCGTGCGATGTCGATCACTGGAAAAGGTTTCTGTTCCGTTTTTCGCCGCGAATGGAAGTTCCCTGGGGATTCTCGGGGAAATTCGGGCGCAAATTGCCATTGGAGATATTAAATTGGCCGGCCCTGTTTTTGTGTCTTCTTCCTTTGCGGTGCCGTGCCTTCTGGGAACTGATTTTCTTGCCAAAATGCCCATTAAAATCCTTATCGATCGGGATGTATTGAACTTCCCTCGGGCCGCCGGATGGCATTTTTACCCGCGGCCACGCATTTACGGTCGGAAAATGCTTCCGTACAGGCTTTTGCGGCTTGCGCTGTACGCATTCCGCCAGGGGCACAAATGCTTGTACCCTTACGGTTAAAAACACCGCTCGCTCCCACCGCCTCGGTAAATGGCATATTATTGGGACCCTCCAACACAGCAGTTAACAGCTTTTCGTTGGTGGCCGCACAGACTCTTGTAGCGGGCGACAGGGAGCCATTTATACAAGTTTTGAATGTCGGTCTGTCGGACACCGTCATTCCACAGGGGACAGTGCTCGCTCATGCGACAGTGGCGCCCCTGGGGATCGGGGTTGTTGGACACGTAGCGAACAGTCAGCAGCCTCGCCCTCGTGACAATGACGAGGGATGGATTGACGCTCTCTGTGCAGATGCCGGAAATTTATCTGAGCCACAGCTGAGTAAATTGCGGGCTCTTTTGCGGGAATTCTCGGATGTGTTCAGCAAATCACAATTTGATATTGGCTGCACCAAGCTGCTGCGTCACCATATTGATACCGGTGACGCTGCCCCTATCCGCCAAAACCCGTTTCGGCTCAGCCCTGCGGAGAAACAGCATGTTAAATGGGCAGTTGACGACATGCTGGCGGCTGATATCATTTCTCCTTCAAACAGCCCCTGGAGTGCTCCGATAGTGCTGGTCAAAAAGCACGATGGCAGTCTTCGATTCTGTGTAGATTGTCGGCGCCTAAATAAAATTTCCGTAGCTGATGCATATCCTCTTCCACGTATGGATGAGTCATTGGATGCCCTGGCAGGGGCGCGTTATTTTTCCACTTTGGACCTTCTGTCAGGGTTTTGGCAACTCCCCCTCGACGAAGCGTCAAAGCCAAAGACTGCTTTTCGGACACCACAGGGCCTTTTCGAGTTTAATAGATTGCCCATGGGGCTCCACTCGGCCCCAGCGACGTTTCAGAGGCTCATGGAGCTGGTCCTCGCTGGGCTCCAGTGGGACTCATGCCTTATCTATCTTGATGACGTTATCGTCTTTGGCCGCACGTTCAACGAACACATTGAACGGTTGCGCGCTGTTTTCGAAAAGATGCGAGCTGCGGACCTCAAATTCAAACCACAGAAGTGCCACCTTCTGCGTGAGTCTGTGCGCTATCTAGGCCACATAGTCAGCCGCTCGGGTATTTCCACAGACCCTGAAAAAACTAAATGTGTCAGCCAATGGCCTACCCCCACCTCTGCAGGGGAAGTTCGCAGTTTTATCGGGTTCGCATCATATTACCGACGCTTTGTGGCTGGTTTCGCTACAATCGCCAAGCCACTACATGCTCTTACAGCGAAAGGGCTAAAATTTCATTGGGGAGACGCAGAACAGGCCGCATTTGACTCCTTACGGAACGCTCTAGTATCAGCACCGCCCCTGGCTTACCCCGATTTCGCAAAGCCCTTTATTTTGGACACCGATGCCAGTAACACCGGGATCGGCGGGGTATTGTCCCAAATCGTTGAGGGCGTTGAGAGGGTGGTTGCCTATGGAAGCAGGGTTTTGTCCCCTGCTGAGCAACGTTATTGCGTAACCCGACGCGAGCTGCTGGCCATTGTTTACTTTATACAACAATACAGGCCATACCTATACGGTCAACGGTTTACTGTGCGCTCCGATCACTCTGCGTTACAATACGCTTTGCGCATTGACCAACCGTCTGGCCAGCTATCCCGATGGCTTGAAGTCCTCCAGGACTACAATTTTATGGTCATTTACCACAAGGGTACACAGCACAATAATGCAGACGCGCTATCCCGCCTCCCGTCAGAAGAATGCGCCTGTTTTACGGGGTCTGGCCGGTGCAAACCGCAAATAGTACGCCTGGTTGCACCTCCTGGAACGGTTTCTGCTGCCCTTCCTTCCGATCCTGCGCCGGGTGCGGACCACGAAAATCCGCCAGCAAGTGACGACTTGCTGGGGATAACCTTGAACGAATGGGGTCGGCACCAAATGAACGATGCGTCGTTGTTGCCTCTGCGTCGTCGTGCATGTGATTCGTCCTCACGTTCAAGTAAATCGAACTCTTTTGCCATGCGCCACGGTCTGCTCATGCATTGGGATGCTGATTCTTGCCAGTACAAAATTGTCGTGCCATCGGCTTTGCGGTGTACGGCTGTGTACGCGGCACACGAGCGATTGTCACACCTGGGTGTGCACAAAACCATTGGGTTGCTAAGATTACAATTTTACTGGCCAGGCATGCTTCGCGACGTAACTGATATTTTAACGGGCTGCACCCAATGTGCGCAACGTAAACCTCCAACGAAGCCGGCATGCCCACCGCTGCAGCCCATCACGGTATCCCGTGTCAACGAGCTGGTTGCTCTCGACATTTTGGGGCCTTTTCCTACAACGCCTCGGGGTAACAAGTACCTTCTGGTTGGGGTGGAGTATTTTACACGGTGGCCTATGGCCTGGGCCCTCCCCAACCAGTCGGCAGCAGCCGTGGTGGACGCCTTTGTTCAAGGCTATGTGCTGGACAAGGGCGCTCCAGAACGGTTGCTGACCGATCAGGGAAGAAATTTTTCAAGTACCCTGCTGAGTGAGGTATGCCGCCTGTTGGGCACTAAAAAGGTGCGCACTTCGCCCTACCACCCCCAAACAGATGGCATGGTGGAGCGGTTGCATAAAACCCTCACCTCTATGCTATGCCATCAGGTTGACGAATCCCACGTAGACTGGGACCTGCAGATCCCAGGGGTCCTCGCTGCTTACCGCATGGCGCCACATGCAGCGACAGGGTTCTCCCCATTTTTCCTAATGTATGGCAGAGAGGCCATTCCCCCCGCTGACGTGCGGCTTGGGATAGAGCAGCTTCCACGGTCATCGAAGCTCACTGACCATTTGCGGTTCAACCTACAAAAGCTGTCTGAGGCTCGTGATGCGGCAATAGAAAATTCCGCCTCCCGCCAGCGGGCTAATTCAAGGTTGCAGGCCCCTCGCACGTCCGTGCATCAGTGGGCTCCAGGGGACATGGCGTGGCTTCATTGTCCCCAGGTGCCGGTGTCCACATCGGCTAAACTCCTTAAACCATGGCGAGGTCCGGTTGAGGTGGTTGAGATAATGCGCCCACAATGTGTTAAAATCCGGTGGGGACGACGCCGCTGGTTCGTGCACCCCTCTCATCTGAAGCCATTTGTTGCTCCGCGTGGCTCTGCATCACACTCAAAACACGAGGGCCGAGCGTGTGGTATGCCCGACGAGCCGGATGTCGCCCCGTTAGTACCTAACCCACAGCGCAGACGTGTCATTCCTCCCGCAGATGATGCGGGACTGAGGGAGCCGTGCGAGCCACGGGTCTCTGCGAAAAGGCCTCTGGACCCACATAACATGTTTACCAGGATGCCTGACCCGTCTACACCAGGAGTCTCTGCAAAGGGACCTTCTGACCCGCCCGACATGTTTGCCAGGCTGTCCGACCCGTCTGCTCCAAGGGTCTCCGCAGAGAGGCCTCCTGCCCCTGCTGACATTTTTGCCAGGATGCCTGGCCAGCCTGCAGCCCGGGAAAGGGCACCCATCCCATACGACGGGCCCGCGAAATACACACGGGCTAGATCGCGTCGGTTTTCTTGATTGCCCATCATTTTTTTTTGCGGCAGCGGATTTCTGCGTGCGTTGTGCGTCGCGAATGTCGTTATTTGTGATTGATACTGAACATGTACATATGTTGCGTTGTTGATGAAGGTGGGTATTTATAATGGGTGTTCCTGTTCCTGTTCTTGTTGGTTTTGGCACACACTTTGGTTCATTGATGGGGATTTTTCTGCTTGTAACAGCCGGGACGGCTGAGGCTTCCGAAGGGGAGGGTGATGTAGTAGAGTTAACTGCTCGATGTTCACAGGTTGGGAGAGCAGATCATGAACAAGGGTTCCCGCTCAAACTAACGGTCAGGGTCTCACAAGCTGTGAGAGCTGACCATAAACAAGGTTTTCCCGCGCGACCAAACGGTCAGGGTCAGAGAAGGTGAATTGGGATCCAAAAGCAGATTGGGAACGACCAATCACAGGGTTCCACAAGGTGGCCGGGGATTGGACAACCCGGCCACGAACGAGTATAAAGCCAGAGCGCTGAGAGCTCCAAGGGGAGTTCGGCAACACGAAGACCCAGGACGGCGGAAGAAGCTTAGGACCCTGGACCAAGCCCTCCAGCCCTTATAAGGGCTAGGGTTCAGTGTAACCAGTGGTCGGGGAGATATCCCCTAGGACCCGTCAGAGAGGACACTCAGAGAACGGGATATTTAGTAGCCTGTAGGGAGCGGAGGCTTGTACCTTCTGAGGGGAACGGGTGAGGGGACCGTATACCCCTCAGTGTGATAGGGACAGTGTTAAGAAGACAATAAAGGTGTGTGCTACAAAAGACGCTGAAGAGTCCGTCTGTACAACACTACAATTGTATGAACACGACGAAGCTCACCGAGTGAACCGCAATGAGAACACTCACAGCACAGAGAAATAGGGCCTCGGGGGCAAACACTCAGCGAGCAGCACATACGAGGAGGTGGGAGGGAAATTCCTGGGCTGACTGCAGCTGTGAATTCCGGCCACCACGATCAAACCTGTTGAGTCCGTGGTGGGGAGGATGGGGGCGTAGACAATGGATCAAGGCGTAATGGAAAGCAACGCTCCAGGTAGGGGCAAGGGCATCGGTTTAAAATCGAAAGGTAAGCGCCCGATTGGCCGCGGCAGGATAACACCACGTGACCCTGGATTTTTGGATTCCGAGGGCATTAAAGGAGGGAAGGGAAAAACGTTGGGCAGTTCTCCTCCAGCCGTTCAGCTGCCCGGTCCGACTCCCAGCCGCTCACAGTGTCCGAGCGACGCTGGCGAGTCCTGCTACAACTCGACCCCAGGCAGAGACCTCTCGTACCCTCGTCCCGTCGACTCCCACCACGTCCATCCGACCCCGTGCGTACATTCGCGAGGTGAGAAGTAGAGAGAGGGTACACTCAGGGATTGAATAAGGATAGGCTAGCCACTGCTCGTTGAGTATTTACTCCAGTCCGCACAGGGCTTGCTATAGACGCGCCAATAATACACTTTAGCACAGGGCACTGAAGCTGCGTGATTTCTGTGTGTGTGGGGAGAGCGTAGGTGTGGTTTGAGTACGTGCGTGCGTGCGTAGCGCGTGTGTATTCAATCATAAACGATCGCTGATGCTCGCGTGCGTGTTTCCACAGCGAGTTTTACGCAGTGTGTTTACTTAGCGACGCTCGTATCAACTGTGGGGCACGCATATATTATCAATACGGCTGTAGTTGTGCCTGCGTACTTGCGCCCGCGTGCGTGTTTGCACAGCGGATTAAGGCCGACCCAACAGGAGGGGGGAGGGGCGCGTGCATATTCAAACAGCTATTTTTAGCGCGAGCCGTGGTGAGCGAAGGTGCGCCTACGCAGGCACGCCTGAGCACGCAGCCACTTCCCCATTAGTGGTGGTGTACGTGGGGAGTGTGTGGGATAACTCCGGGCGGTGGTGAGCCAGCCACTTAGCCATGTCCCTCAGAGAGGACGCTGGTGTGGGGGGGCGATCATCCGATCGGTGGCAGCCCGGCGAGAAGTGGCCGATGAGGAGGGGGGAGAAGAGAAGCGGGGAGTCAGCCCCCACACATGTTGGGAAGTATGCTAAACATTTCAAACAAACAGACATATTCACACATTTCCCTTTATATATAAGGAAGGAATGAATGAATGCAGGAGAAATAAGTGAGCAAGGGGACAGTGACGTTTAGTAGGCTGGTGCAGTTGTGTCGTATCATGTTAAGTCTTGCAATGAAATGGTGTAGTAGTGTACCTAATTGGTGTCGTATGTATGATAGTGGTGTTGTGAAGGGTGTAGTGTAGTAGTATTGTGCAGTGTAGGGGTGCGATTTAATGGTGTCGTGCAGTGTATTAGTGGTGTGGTATAGTTGTGCAGTGTAGTGGTGCAAACATAAACATGTAGTGGTGTGGGGTAGTGAAATCGCTGAGTATCAGGAGAGTAGTGGCCGAGAAGACCTGGAGCTTTGTGTGGAAAGCTTCCATACAGTGTTACGCAGCTGATGAAAAGTTAATGCTCCTTGACTTACATGTGTAATAAAGGACTTCGCCACACACTGCTTGGTCTCCGTCACTCTTTATTCTGGTTGACACTCGCACCCAGCTGGTCCCGACAGCGGACCAGCTGCTCCTCGCGCGCGCCCCGCACGCGCTCTCTCGTCAGTCCTTTCGCTTCCTCCGCTCCGCACACCGCTGGCCGATGGTGTGCCGAAGTTCCTCCAGCCACGTGGCTGATGGCGCGGATTCCCTCCGGCCACCCAACGTGGCCCAGCTTCGTGACTATCCCAACTGACCCGGAGCCCTTCTGGGCTTCCCCCTATATCCCCTTCACCACGTGATCCTGTCTCCTCCCTCTCATCACGCCCTTCCGAACCTTCCAGATCCGGCCTCCCCATAGCGACTTGCTCGCTCCGCCTTTAAGTTCCCGCCCCCACTCACCTAGCTTCCAATTGGACCCGAGGTGAGCGGCGGACCATCACATACGCCCCCATACTAGGCTCCGCCCCCCAATACCCCGGGCCGTATGATTGGCCAGAGCCCAGCAGCGAACCCCACTTACGCTCGCCTTACTTGTGGCCCCCCCCCCCCCCCCCCCCCCCCCTACCCCCCCTATTACCCCCCCCCCCCCCCCCCCCCCCGATGTAAAGGACCAGCAGTCCCGGCTGAATCAGGATGAAAATAATTCGAGCGATGGGAACACCTCCAAGAACCACAACAACACAACGGAGAACAACAATAACGACGAATACAATCAACGAAAGGGAAGGGATCTGGAACGAGTGCAGGCCACCGGCCCGTCCTTCACGAGAACCAGCGCCCTCGGAGACCGCAGTCCGGATGGGGTTTGAGGAGTGACGGAACCGGAATCATCCGCCGCTGATGGAGGCCCGTCCTTTGCAGAATCCCGCACATCAGAGAGGCCCGAAATCGGGGCCCCCTGCAGCTGCAACCTCGGCGGGGTTGGAGGGGCAGCGGAAGCAGGTGCTCCCGTCGCCGTGGTAGGCCCACCCAGTGCAGAAATCCCTGTGTCCGGTAAGATCACTGTCGGCCCGTCTACAGCAGGTACGACAGGTGTGCTTGCAGGTTGAACAGGCAAGGGCAGTGGCACGTCGGACGCGACAGACACCGGCAAGGCAACGTTAGGAGATGACGCATCGACACGAGAGGCAACATAGGGCTTCAATCGGGACGTGTGGACGTACCAACGGTGCGACCCGACACGAACGCGTGCGGACTGGGGACTAGGAACCTCAATCAGCACCACTGGGCCTTGCCAGGGTTTGTGCAATTTAGGGGAGGTCCCCACCAGCACCTTCTGGGCAGTGGAGCCAGGCCATGTCCCCCACCCACCAAGGGGACACACAATGAGAGCACAGGGCGTACCGTTCATTCCGGGCCTGGGTCTTGGCCATAGCCAATCGGGCTGCGTCCCGCGCTTCCGCCACGCGCCAAACAGACTCGCGAATATGTTCCGGGAGGGTTTTAACAGGACCCTTCGCACGCATGTCAAGTTGCACCTCCACAGGCAGCACATTCTCGCGACCGTACATTAAAAAGAAAGGTGAATACCCCGTCGACACATGTGGTGCCATCCGGTAAGCGGAGAGCACTCCCGGGATATGCAAATCTCAATCGGCCTGCTTCTCACTAACCGTATGGCAGAGCATGGCCGACAGGGTCCGGTTCAACCGTTCAACCATCCCATCAGTTTGTGGATAGTAGGGGGAGGCCCGAATTTTCTTAGTTCCCAAAGCGTTGCACACATCCCACAGCAGGTTTGAAAAAAAAATTTGCCCTTGGTCCGTGAGCAGTCGTTCCGGCGCCCCCTTGTCCATCACGTACCCGAACAGGAATGCCTCCGTGATAGACGACGCCGACTGGTCGGTCAAAGGCTAAGCCATTGGCCATCGCGAAAAATATTCGAACCCGACCAACAATAATTTGTTCCCCCAAGCGGACGGGAGAAAGGGCGCCAGAATGTCCAACGCCACCAATTCGTTAACCCGCGTCACTTTAATCGATTGCACCGGGGGAACATATGGTTGTTTGGGTGGCTTCCGCCGGGCACAGTCGGAGCACGCCGGAATGTGCCCGACCACGTCAGTCGTCATGCCGTGCCAAAAATAATCACATTGTAACGTCAACAAGGTTTTCTGCACCCCGAGATGTAACATCTTCTCAGCATGCAGAATCCGAATCAACTCGTATCGCAATGACAACGGAACGACAAGGCACCAGCGACCCTGCAAGTCCTCTCTCCGTCCCGGAGAGCTGCTCCCGGCATCCCATCAGATGACGGATACCCCTTTGACTTTGCAGCCTGACTCTGCAAGGCTGCAAGCGAGTCATCGAGCAATTGTTCACGAACCCACACGGAACGCGACAAATTCAAAACCTCATCAGCCGGCTCCGGACATGTGGAGGCCGCGGGCTTCTCCACAGCGAATATGACAGGCCGCGGGGGCTGTGGAACCCGCGTGCACCTATTCGTGCCCGAGCCACATGCGCAGGCAAACCCATGTGGTAGTCGGGAGAGCGCGTCCGCATTAGCGTGACGCGAACCTTTACGGTATTGAATGTCAAACGAGAACTCCTGCAAAGTTTCCAGCCATCGTGCCAGCTGGCCAGATGGCTGGTCAACTTTCAAGGAGTATTGCAAAGCTGCATGGTCCACGCACACAATGAATCTCCGGCCATACAGATACGGGCGGTATTGGTGGACAAAATGCACGATAGCTAACAATTCCCGCCGGGTGACGCAATAGCGGGTCTCAGCCAGAGAGAGAACGCGACTCCCGTATGCCACAACGCGTTCGACGCCACCCTTACACTGTGATAGGATGGCGCCAATACCCGTATCACTAGCGTCAGTATCCAAAATGAAAGGCAAAGCAAAATCAGGGTAATCCGGCGTCGGTGCTGATGCCAACTGATCACGTAGGCCGCGAAACGCCTTCTCCTCCTCCGGTCCCCATATGAACCTCTGATTCTTTGCCGTAAGGAGGTGCAGCGGCCTAGCGATCGTAGCAAAATTTAGTACAAATCTGCGGTAATAGGAAGCGAACCCGACAAATCGACGTACGCCCCCCACCATGGCCGGAGTCCGCCAGTCCCGAACGCACGCCGTCTTGTCCGGGTTCGTGGCCACACCGTCAGGGCTGACAATGTGCCCCAAATAGCGCACGGAGTGTTGCAAAAGGTGACACTTCTTGGGATTAAATTTCAAATTAGCGGAACGCACCCTAGCAAAAACAGCATCCAATCTCTGAAGATGCTCTTCAAACGTGCGGCTGAAAACAATGACGTCGTCCAAATATATCAGGCACGTGTCCCACTGCAGGCCGGTCAACACGAGTTCCATTAACCTTTGGAACATAGCAGGGGCGGCGTTCAATCCCATGGGGAGACAATTAAACTGAAAAAGCCCCTGCGGCGTACGGAAAGCCGTCTTTTCCCTCGACAACTCGTCCAGGGGGAGCTGCCAGAACCCTGAGGAGAGGTCGAGGGTCGAAAAAAATTTCGCCCCAGACAAGATATCGAGGGAATCATCCATACGCGGCAGGGGGTACGCGTCTGCAACCGACACTTTATTTAGCCTCCGAAAATCAAAACAAAATCGCAAGCTACCATTCTTCTTCTTTACCAGAACAACCGGAGCACCCCATGGGCTGTTAGACGGAGAAATAATGTCAGCAGCCAGCATATCATCCACTGCGCCGCGGACGTGGTCCCTCTCCGTGGGGCTCAACCGATGCGGATTCATACGTATGGGACTAGCATCCCCAGTATCAATGTGATGGGAAAGCAGCAAGGTGCGTCCCAGATCAAAATCATCCTTGCTAAAGACGTAGGAATATTTGGACAGCAACGTGCAGAGCGCAGACCGCTGGTACGCAGTCAGGGACGCGTTTTCCTGACACAACCCGGCGATCCATCGATCGTCCGGCGACGTAGAAGCCGAAACCCCCGCCACGAGACCCTGGCGATCCGCTTCAGCATGGGCTGTAAAAGCGGTAGTGGCATGGGCCAAGACCATACTGGCTGGCACCACAACATTGTCCGCGCCTCCGTTCAAAACTTGCAAAAACGGAGGCTGGCTCGGACCAACAATCGTCCGGGCCGTGACCAGCGCCAGGCCGCCCGTAACAGCGTTGGACGGCGACAGCAGCACACCCGCCGCCCCCTTAACCCCAGGCACAGGTTTCCGATAGTGCAGCGGAATGAGCATCTGTGAGCCCAGAGGAATCTCGACCGAGACGTCGGCCAGCGCCTGGGGAATTAAATGCGGCCAGGGAATCATCATCTAACGCCGTCGGAAGTACCTTGCGCGCCTCGTCCATAGGCCATCCGATCTAGGCGTAAGCCGCATCGAACCATCTCTGTAAGGAAGATCAATAAGCCCCAGCTGCGGTGAAGGGACAAACAAGAGGCAGGTTTCGAAGCTTGAAGAAGTCCGAGGTGACGATCGGCGCAGCCGCCCCACCGGCCACTGGTGTATGTATAGGCCTTTTTCCAAAATTTAATATTAAGAATAATTCTGCCAATGCTTTTTTTTTATAATTGGGGCGAGCATGGGGCATGAAACGGTGAGGCACACCCCACCCCTCACACCCAGCTGCCTTACCGCATTAAAAGCAACTCGAGGGAGGAGGCCATAAAAGAACCATTAAATAATAAACTCCGGGGCAAAGGGAGGTTAACAACGAATTGGGAAATCTCCAGGTTGTAAGATGACCATATGACACGACCTCCCCAAACGTTTTTGACAGTTCACAAACAAATCTCCAGAGCCGTAAAACACAGGCACATAGCAGGGACAAACTGATTTTTTTTTTATATACGGTAAAAGTTCGAAGCTTGGCTATAAGAATAAGTCGACATTATAGACTGAAGTATTCCTTATTTTATTTCTTATTGTATCTTGCTATCTACGTGACTTTACCAAAAGAACCAGGGAATATGAATTCCGGCAATCACAAAAGCTTAAGTCCAAACTATGCTATATCTCCAACCTCCGGATATCGAAATATAACTCGAGAATAAAACACCGATCCCTGGCGACACGGACTGAGAACAAAGCTTAACGAAACCCTCGGAATAGTGGTGGTAACAACGAGGGACATTATCAATCTTGGTTAAACATAAACCAAATAATAACCACGAGATATTAGACCGGGGGTAACTCAAAAGAGATACAAGAAAAATAGGTCAAACACACAAAACCAGATATGTATTCCATGGAATCAGAGCCTCCCCGCCACCTTTGTCTTCCAACAATTTGACACAACACATGGTAGCCATAAAATACGTATGAAGGGTGTCTTCCCTCGAGATAACAAACACTATGACGGGGGGGGGGGGTGGCGAATGCAAACAAAAACATAAACTGTCAAAGGTCGAAAAAAGGGGGACAACCAGGCAGCCACGGGAGGACGAACAGAGCATATCTGTTTTTTTTTCGCAAGAGACGCGCAGAGGGGAGAGAATTTCACATCTAATCAACGACACAGATCATGCAAAAGAGTACTGCGACGAGCAGACTCTGGGGTATGGCCTCGAGATCAACAATGGGTGTTGTGTCTCGCAGAGAAGAGGGGCGAGGTGATGCTCGGTGCTGAGTTCGGTATGGACCGACAGAGTATCGCTGAAAGTTTTATTTTACAGTTATCCTGATCTTTTGAGTCGCTTGCAGAGTCAAGGATCCCACGAGCAGATGCAGCCCGAGAGAAAGAGTGACGAGCAACGTCAAGCAATCAACCTCGAGGAAGGGCGTAAAGCGCCAAGCATCGACCAAGCGAGCAGTACTGCAAGCGGCAAGCTCTGGGGTGGAACTATGCAATCGAACAAGGATGGCGAGGCTTGCCGAGTAGCGATGTGTTACCGAGTACGAGTTCGAAGCTGACAGAAGAAGTATCACTCAAATGTATTCTACACTGAGTGCCAGCTCCCACCCGGCAGCTGCACGATCAAGGAGAGAGATAGAGTGACGAGCAACGACAAGCAATCAACCGGGAGAAAGGGTGGAAAGCGCCAAACATCGACCAAGCCAGCATCGCAGAGAACCAGCAGCACACGCCATCGGGCATCGCCAGAGAGCACGGAGCCGGAGAGAGAGCGCAGCAGCGCCACCAGCGCCACCGAGCAAGGGTGTCAGCTGCCAGCAGATAAGCGGCAAACGCTATCAAGTACCATCAAAGACAAGCGTCGTGTCGACTCAGCTCATCCAGCAGTCCTGACCAGCCGCCCGTGAGGAAGAGGAGATCGCCGGCGAGAACCCCGTGAGTTCGACCCACACACACTGACCAGAACCAGATGGGAACCAAGACAAGAGTGAGGAACGGTGACCAGCGGACGAGCTGCGGGCGCTATCTGACGACGGAATCATCGCGCACCGCCGACGGCGAGCGTCGTGCCGACTCTTCATCCAACAGTGGACAAGCAGCTCCAGCTGCTGCCGAGGGAGAGAAAGCGAGGAAGCTGTTTGGATGCCCCTCCCCCACACTCACAACGTATCGCTCGGCGTCTGCTTAACGCTAAGAATTGATCAAGGAGACAAACCCACCAACACACACATATCGGGACAAATAATAAGAAGACCAATGATGAGTGCTTCAACTATTAGCTGATAATGAAGAACATTTCTGCCCATTGAGTTACGTGGATACGGTCATTTAGAAGTATTTTAGTTGTTCTTTTTGTTAATTGCATAACTTACCAATGGATTCATTATTGAAACTAAATGTTTAGAAACCTACTTTACGAATCCACCCACTCACAGGGAGACTATTCTGTTGAAACCTTTCTTTTGATCACAGAATCTTGCCCGCGAATTTATTGAAGCTTTAGCCAATTGATAAGCATTTGCTGAAGCAGGCACACTGCCGCACACCATTATTCCAAGACATTTCGTTAATTGCGTAATCTTACCAATGAATTCATTGAGGTCTACTATTGCCTTCGGCACATGTTTCTTTATTGACGCTCGTATTAATATCGCTATACGTTTCTGCTCGCTTTTACGTTGAGGAATTAACCGATTGTTCTGTTACCCAGTTTGACAAACGTAATCATTGAGAGTTCAATGTACGGATCAATGACGAAAACATTTACAGGAGTACTGTGTTGACAATTCCAAGCATAAGCGTTTGCACATTAGAGTGTTATGTTTTTGTTTAGAAACTAAAGTTGCTTAACACAGAAGTGTCTGAGTGGTGCCTTCCTAAGTTCATGCATAATAATCTTAATTATGAGAACTGTATCCTGCGGTGAGATTTGAATTTGGAGACCTGACATAAAACACTAAGTCACAATCAGTAAATGTTAAAGCGAGAATCATTGTATTATCCCGATTGATTATACAATCCTAGACAATGAAGCCGAGCTTGATCAGCATAATTACATCACACTTGCATAACTTCATACAATTAATTGTATTATCCCGATTGATAATACAACCCTAAACGCTGAGGGTGACCCAAATTATCATAACTGCACTCCTTAACAATCGCATACCTTTCAAGAACCGACATATACAACAGCATGCACAGCATCGTCGCTGCAGCAGAGTCAATGGCGGCCGGTTGCTGTGTCACACTTAAAATGGCGCCCAGTTGCTGCGTTGCATCTGTTGAGAAGTTAGCACCAAGTTCAAACGTGGTGGGCAGAGAAATGGCGGGAAGTGCCCCTTCCCGCTCCCACCTCCGACATGAGGAAGACGAGGCACGGAGCTGCTTGCAGTAGTTGGCCAAGCTGGCTGGTGAGGAACTGCCATCCCTCCGTCGACAGTGAGTGGTCACGAGTGGCAGCCTCCATCTCCTGCACCGGTTGTTCAGCGGGGCGCATCTCTGGGGCCCCGTACTCCGGGGACGTAGTGGGGACCTCCTCCATCTCGTCTTCGTCATCCGACTGCACGACAGGTGGGTTCTTCTTCTTCGAAGCCGACTTTGACATGGCAACGAAATATTTTTCATTCACTTCTGATACCAGTTGTTGTGCAGTACGACCATGCAGAGACGGAATTTACGGTAAGGGCTAATGCCGTTTATTAACACTGGTGCACACAACACTCTAACTCACACCCGAGGTAGGTGCTCCCTATTCTTGGTCCTTGCCCCGGACCCTGAACATTATATTGTCCTACTCA
Source organism: Entosphenus tridentatus (assembly GCA_014621495.2). Taxonomy (NCBI): domain Eukaryota; kingdom Metazoa; phylum Chordata; class Hyperoartia; order Petromyzontiformes; family Petromyzontidae; genus Entosphenus; species Entosphenus tridentatus. The sequence goes on along the minus strand of CM025689.1, from coordinate 66,143 downwards.
AGTCTATCGCCTGGGGCTTTATCACTCATTTGGCCGGGGCGAGGGTTCATCCAACACCGCCCGGCGACGAGGAGAGAAGAACCCTCTCTCTCAGCTGATCCTTACTCAATACTCGGAGCCCTGCTCTCAACTATCCCCTCGGCTCTCCCACTCGTCTGCCTGGGAGGGGGGTTCATCCAACACCGCCCGGTGACGAGGAGGGAGAGACCTCTTCCAGCCGATCCTTGCCCTGGCTCCTCACAATGTCACGGGGTCCCCCTTAAGTACCCCTTTGGCGGCTCCTCCCCGTAGCTTGGACCCGCCTTTGTTCCCGAAGGTACCCCCTTACAGCACCCGTGACATGTCGTCATCCTCGGCTGTCAATTCGCTCGCACCTCCTTCTATTCGCTCCCTCGTGGTTGGTCACACTACTCCTCTACACATGTATACATACATATATGCCTGATTTGTATCACTCCTCTCATTTCAATACACCTCGAACCTTTCTCCACATTTATTTCATCTTGCTATCTATATCTCTTCCATCTCTCAGCAGGATATTAAAAACTAAAAAAGGTGCACCCCAAAAATATAGTCGATCATCAATTATATTATCCGGCGGACCCGGGCTAATCCGGTGAAACCGACAAAACTGCTCCTACGGCTGTCACCTGTCCGGCGATCGGCACCGTGTGCGTGACAATTTGTTTTGCTATTCTTGATTTCAGTGTCCAATTATCCAACCATGCAGAGTCTTTGAGAATAGAGTGGTAAGTACAGTACCGTGAATACATTAACTTTTTACAGCATATATTCTTTTGTTTATTTGTATGTTTATTTATGGCAGTTTCACACAGAAACAAATTTAAAACACTAAAAGGTGTATACAGAACACCTAAAAACATGTTATACAAAAATGTGCAAAAATAAGCTAGTTTAAATAATGATGCGATTATCCGGCGTTTTTGAAAACCCGGCGCCCCCTTCCCCCCAAAGCCGCCGGATAATCGATGATCTACTGTGTCTGCCTGGCTCAGGGCGCCCAATCGGCCAGCTCTACCACTGCACACTCTTGTGTCCAGTGATGAAGGGGCATATGTCTAGTTGACCCGATAGTGATGGTAATTATACGTAAAAATACGGAACATGAATACGGGAAATCATACTTTTACATTAAATCAGCAGTACGTGTAAGCAGGTCAATAGGAAGGAACATGTCCTCTCCTTTATTTCCCTCTCTTAATATATAGTTAAGATGTTTTACTGGAACACACCAGACCACATTATGTTGCCTTTGTGAGCTCCTATTGGTGCAATCTACAGCATTTACGGCATGTGCTGGTAAATTCTTCAAAAGCAATGCCACATCATTCATTCATATTCTTTAATGCTGAATGGTCCATGTCTAATGCAGTTGTAAGCCCCATGCCTGTCAATAAGCTTTATCTACTGGGGAAAAATGTGTGCAATCATGGCAAGGCAATTTAAAATTACATTGTTGTAAAATGCAACATTTTAATGGCAACCAGTGGCCTTGCTGCCTTCACCTGTGATTGTCATGATGATTGAAAAAGAAGAAACCCCGATTCATTTCTCAGTTCTCTATTCACACACTCAATTGTTCACGTCCCAATATGGTTAACATTTACAACATGTTTTCTGCCATTATTGTGTATTGTGGAATATTTTCCCCTCAACTATCTGCCAAAGTCCTGAAAATTCTCAACGTGATTTTTGTATTAGCATCTCAAGATGTCGTGCGTGTCATTAACCCTGTTTATCGAGTCACTCAAATCCCATGTCAGCCCTGGCTGTTCATAAAGTCATTATCAGCAAATGAATACGAACATTCAGTCAGTGTCTGTGATAATGTGAAATTGTGTGCGTGCATGTGTCATGGGCATAATTTGCCAGATATTAAAATTCTATCCAATAATTTATTCACAGCTGGATTGGATCCCACTGAGAAAACTACTGTGGCCTGTTTTGCAAGAACGTAAAAATTTTAGCAAAACAAAAAAATTACACAGATTTGTAGGGTAAATGTAGCCATACTTCTTAAACCAAGCAACCAAAATAACAAACATGCTAAATAATAGTAAAAAAACCAGTGTGAAGTCAGTATAGAAATATTGTGACTAAGCAAAATATTCTGAGATTGTACATCTCATAACAGCAACAGAGTCTTAAGAATGAATTATAAATGTACTTGTAGTAATTGCTTTGCTTTTTTCCAATACAGTAAAGTTGTAGCAACCAAGTGAAGTTAAATGACCTCCAATGACTGCATTCCAATGAGACTAGTACCAAGTGTTTCTTATGTTCACTTTCATCACGGCAAGAACCCTTTCCATGGAAGCCACTGCCCGCAATGACAAAGCTACTAGATGATAATCGATGTAGAAGATGTATAAATGGATCTTGAACAATAATTAGTTACAACTATTTCAGTTTCTATAGGTATGACAAAATAAATACGTTAAATGTACGGGTTTTATTTCAATATGAGTGGGTGTTGAAATGGCTCGTGATGCCATTGTAAACTGCCTGGCCTTTTCTATTTGCTTGCATACATGTGTAGTGAGCGACTGCCGACACATGCCTAGTAGAAGGCTACTTATTTTTTAAGAGCACACAGGGCGATACACTTCATAACGCGGCTACACCTAGGCTGTCCAAACACGCAGCCCATCTCCGTCTTGCGCTACGCTGGCTGATCGATGAGCATAGTGGTGGCGACGGAGCTGGACTTGCAGAAGAGCAGCTACGTGGTCAAAGACAAAGAGATGATGACGAGCAGCTACGCAACCAGGACCTCTGGTTCGGTCCCCCTTATATCTGCCAGGCGTGGCCAAGCTCCACCTCTGGCCATGCTCCCTTTCCAAAACTTTCGGGTTGGGTTACAGGAGCTTCTCGACTGACTCCGCCCTTGACCTTCACCCCAGATACGCCCCTTCATAATAAGGCATTATGTAATGCAGCTAGAACTGTAAATACCCCTACAGGCCGACAGGTGTCACCCTGTCGTTACATCACCCCCCCCCGCCCCATGGTGAAAAAAATAGCTGTCCCGGCTACCAATAATACTGAAACGCAAGAAAGCATAAGAGCACCCCTAGAACATGAACTATAAAGGGGGGAATTTAAACAACAACTTAGAAAGGCAGGAGAACAACAAAAGGAACAGAGAAGAAAAGGTAAAAAAAATCCCTTCTGTAAACCAAGCAATGCAACCCCCTTAATCCACACATAACCCCACAACCAGTGGTTTAATCGAATTTAGCAACATTTGGACCGAGTTCCCACCGCCGATCCGTCCATATTGGAAATGCTGACAGAAGATGTAGGCACCGCCTGAACTTCCAAGGAAGGTGGTCCCACTCCTGGCTTCGCAGGTATCGCGGCTTCCATCTTGGTCAGCGACACCTCGTGTTCGGCGAGATCATGGGCCCCATCGGTTAGGGATTCAGAAGCTGCGGGCGGCACAATACAGACCTCCTGACGCACACTCTCCACATGCAATTCCCCCAGCTCGTCGGACACAACAGACACTGGCCGTATACGATTTGGGGATGAGGTGTCAGTCTGAGGAGGAATATAAGGCTTCAATGGTGACGGATGAACAAACCAAAGGCGACGGCCAAATTGTATGCGCATGCACTGCGGCTGTTTGACTTCCACCATTTCCACAGGACCCTGCCATGGGCGATACGATTTGGGGGACGTTCCCAATGGCACTTGCGGTCAACGCAACCATGCCCGATCCCCCACAGCCCAATGCAACTCGTGGTCCCTCCTTCACAAATTCCGTTCGTTGGCGGTGTTTAATTTCGCCACTTCTTGGGCTGCCGAAACCCGTTCCAACGTGATTTCCACGGGTGCAGGCAACGTAGATTTTAAAAATTTTCCAGACAACCCCAATTTAATCTCCGTATGAGGTTCACTCTCCCTCCCGTACATGAGGAAAAAAGGCGAAAATCCAGTGGAAGCGTGGGGAGCCGTTCTGTAGGCAGCCAACACTCCCGGAACATGCAAACTCCAATTAGTTTGGGCTGCTCTGACAGCATGAGTGAGCATAGCTTTCAGAGTTTCATGCAGCCGTTCTACCATCCCGTCCATCTGGGGATGGTACGGGGAACTTAGAATCTCATCAGTACCTAGCACATTGCAAACTTCTCGTAGTAGCTTAGATGAAAATTTTCGGCCCTGATTCATGAGAAGCTAAACCCTTGTCCAACACATATCCATGCAAAAACGCATCCGCAATAGAGGCTACCGACTGGTCAGGCAGCGGCCAGGCCATCGTGACAAACATTCAACTCCTACCAAGAGAAATCTGTTCCCATTCTGCGTGGCAGGAAATGGCCCGAGGATGTTGAGTGTGACCAACTCGTTGATGCGCGAAACCGAAATAGACTGCAATGAAGGCTGTGACTTTTCCAACGGCGGTTTCCTACGCGCGCATTTCGTGAAATCCTGAATGAAGTCGTGCACATCGCTCGACATTCCCAGCCAATAATAATCGCGTTGCAACGTTAGCAATATTTCCCGCAACCCAAGGTGTAACAACTTGTTCTCATGCACCCCCCGAGTCAACTTGCCGTCGAGGGCAGCGGGCACAACGAAACAGTGCCGATGTAAACCATACTCGTACATCATCAAAACACCATCCCTTAGGACCGGTCGCAGGCCGTCAGGGCGAGCGGACTCCTTTCATCCAGTTTCCGCTTGATGCCATAAGGTCATAAGGGATACATCTTCCAATTGCAATCCTCCCCATTCAGTCCTCATAAGGTGCAAAACACTATCCCTCGGCGCAACATCCTCATCCAAAACCTCACGTGGTAGCGATCGTAATTTTCCCTGCCGTGCCGGAGACAACTGCGGGTTTCCCTGACTCAATACCTCCGCCCAGGTTTCATCCAATGTGACATTTTTATCCACCGCGCCAACCATTCTGTTGTGCGCGATTCCATTCTCTTCATGAAACGTGGCTGTCGCGTAAGCCAACACCATCCCCGCCTGAAGCACAGCCGTCTCTGGTCCTGCATTTAGCACCTTCAAGAATGGCTTCTGATTGAGGCAGACGACTGTCTGTACGCCAACTAGCGCCAATTTCCAAGTCACCATATTTGATGGAGTCAACAAGACACCTGAATGAGGATCCACTGCCTGTATTGGTTTTTGATAGCGCAGCGGCACCGACGTCTCCGATCCCGACATGATATGCACCGAGTCCTTGGCAAAAACCTGGACCGTAACATTATCAACCATACTCTTGTGTGGGGACCGCAAAAAAAAACAGTCTGCGGCCCGACAGCATCTCCACACAGCCCTGATCAGTGAGGATCTTAAGGGGCATACTTAATTTGGAGCTTTCGTGACTTCAGGAATTACTCTTTGGTTCTTTCGGTAAAGTCACGTATAAAGAGAAAATAATAAATTAAATACTAGCATACGACGTTTCGATTGGAACACAAGAAATCATCATCAGGTATAAATGAAATAGAAACACAAATCTAGTATACTTAGAAATGTAATGTAATACAACAGAGAGTCGGATAACATAACAGTCAACACCCTACCTGGTTGATTACGTTCTTCCTGAGAATGATATTTTTGAGAGAGAGCTAAAACACAGAACCAGATACATATAGACAGACATATAAGTAGAGACAGATATCACAGAGATACATAGAGAGAGAGACGTACATAGGCACACAGAGAAACGACGCCTCTGTGTCGAGGCCTTAAATAGAGAGAGGGGGCAGGGCGGAGAGAGAGGGAGGGGGTAGGGAAATTAGCATGTCAATGAGTGGCACGCTGCAGAAATAGAGAGAGGGGGCAGGAGCGGAAAGAAAGGGAGGGGTTAGAAAAATTAGCATGGCAATGAGTGGCACGCTGCAGAAGGTTGGAAAAATTAGGAGACAGGGAGAGAGACACACTGAATTAAATAACCTAGCAAAATTTCGAAATGTAATGTAATGCAACACAGAGAGTGGGTCAACACAGAAGTTAAGTGTGAAATTTGTATCCTGCATCAATAGGTCCTCTGTCGGCTGAGTCACGAAGTTATGTAGCGACCACCCAACTGGCTCTCCATCTCGACCGAGGTTACCCGTCCAGGCCGCCATCTGGGACCAAGGGCGCAAGTTTTCGTGGGCCTGCAGACATCAGGTGGCCCATCGGGATGTCTGCTCATCCTCATCGATGACCGGCAAGACGGCCTCCATTTCACGCGCCAGACCCAACATCCTTTCCATCACCAGAGAGTCAAGGGCCTTCGGGTCTACAGCAGGCTAAGCCGCTTCTCCCAATGCCATCAACGTGCTGCGGTAGGCGAGAGGTGTCTCGGCCTTCCCTCGCCTCCGCTGCAAAAACTTCTTATGGGTGTCGGAAGGTGGTTCGTATACTTCGGCCATCTCGGCGCATGCATCTTTTAGTATCGTCTTCTTTCCTACGGGTATGGCAGAGAAAACAGCAAGTGTGTCGTTGTCTAACACCGTGGGCAGAGCTCTCAGCGCTTTCTCCTTGGTCCAATTCACCGACCAGTAAGCCGTCTCGAAGCGCCACGTGAAAATGCTCCAAACGCCCCCTGCCACAACTAATTATTTCACGGGTCCCACTTATATCTGCCCGGCGTGGCCAAGCTCCACCTCTGGCCACGCCCCCTTTCCAGAACCTTTGGGTTGGTTCCCGGAGCTGACTGACTCCGCCCTTGACCTTTACCCCTGGTAAGCCCCTTCCTATAAGGCATTATGTAATGCAGCTATAACTGCAATTACCCGTACAGGCCGACAGGTGTCACCCTGTCATTACACATGTGTAATGAAGCTCTCAGAGATACCGTCTTGTCTTGATATATATTTATTAATAAAGTCCGCTGACAAATTAACGAGTAACCGCGAGTGACTATATACACTTGGGTAATTTAGATACTCTATTCTGAGACAACGTAACTCCAGCCCTTCAAGACTACACGGTACCCACTCCAGGGTGATGGTGACGATGGCGATTCCCCACAACAGCCCCCAGGTCCGGTCTGCACTGGCTCTTATTCCTCTCACGACCCGGCTACGCCCTTGTTCCCGAACTCTCGTTCACTGTACCTGGCCCTGTCTCTCTCCGCCCTTATTACAATTTACAACTGTTGGGTCCCGTGCTTCCCCTCACAAGACCCTTTCAATGCTTGTCCCATCAATCATTATTAGCAACCACTTAGGTCCCACATTACCCTAACATGATCCTGTCTCGATTTAAAGCTTTCGTGACTGCAGGGATTCATCTTCTTGGTTCTTTCGGTAAAGTCACGTAGAAAGAATTTAATAAAATAATAATAATAAAAAACATAATAAAATAATTCTCACGACGTTTCGGCCACAACGCAAGTAGCCGTCTTCAGGTGAAGAACAGGTCTGTCAGAAAGACAGCGTCATTCAGAACCAAGAAGATGAACTTCAGATGTATTCCAAGCTTCTCCATTTCCACATGCATACATGTTGGTTCATAAGTGAATTGCAACATTTGAAAAAATCCACAATGCTTATCGGACCAGACCATGAGAAACAAATGTTCCCAAAAGCCAATCCAGTAATTTGATGAAACGGCAGTTTTGTACATTCAGTGATTTGTGAAATAGATAAACACGCTCTACCAATGTCTGTAGAAGACGAGAGCAGGGCGATAACTGCTTAGGTTTAAGAACCAGTAGGTCAGGGGTCTCATTCATCTGGATGCTCTGACAGCAGTTTTAAAGTTGTTATTGCTGCTTCCATCTGGTAACAGTGGTTTTTGCTTCTATGATTATTTGATGAATGCAGATGCAGCAAACATGCGTGAAGATTATACTTTATCGGTCACCTTGGAGGTCTATGCATTCAGGTGTCATGTTTAACTGTTTTTCACCAGTCTTTATCATTTTCACATTGTTTTGTAATCTTGAAACAATGGCATGCCTGTGCGCCCAAGGTTATTAAGAGCTGTAATCCATGCCTAATGCCTACATGCAGATTATGGATTATAGATTATGATCCGAGATGAACCGCACGTCATTTGATTATGTTTCCCTTTATTGCTGTGTGGACAAATAACATGGACTGTAATTTATAATAACTAACATATGTCCAAAAAGTAAAATGGTTTCAAATTACGACCAAATGTTGACATTCTGTTAATACAATCGTATGCACATAAATGGAATTTTTAGTAAATTAATACATACATTTATATGGAATTAATTAGTATTTGCCTGTAACATCTGGCAGTTCCCCAGGAGTAAGACATACTGTTTAAGAATAGGCTAAATGGCAAATTTCCAATTTCTTTTAGCATAATGAAAATTAACTATATAAGAAAACTGTCTCTTTCATATCACTGTCTCAATAACATCCCCACAATCTTCTAGGAGTGCATAATTTCAGCAGCGTTGATTCAGTATGAGCAAACTCTGGACTGGATTCGCAGGTGTCTCATCAGCAGTCCGGCTTGTTTGGATCAGAGCTGGCAAACTGCCAGATGCTATGAGCAAGAACTATTTCTTTAAGATATGGGTCCTAATTTGACGCCAAATTATATAACACAATTAACGATTCCACATTTGCTTAAAACAAGTCCGAGGGCTGTCACCTAGATCAGGGGTCGGCAACCTGCGTCTCCAAGGACTGCTTCATGGCATAAGTATATATGTTGAATGTCTTTCACACCGTACGTATTAAGGGCTGTCTTGTTTTCACATGCAATGAATGCGGATCTTGAAATATTATTTATTTTTTATGAGAATGAGTTTGTTTGGAAGACAGCTGCCATTAAACCTTAATTTACCACTTATTTTATAACAATTAGCATTCAATGCCAAGCATATAACAAAAAAAAATACTCAAAAAAGAATTGGCGAAACACCCCATGGTAGCCAGGTCCATCAGGAGAAATTTGGGGCCACATTAGGGAATGTTGGCTGGGGACTCCCATTTCCAGCAAAAAGAGCAATCCCTAGGGGATGGAGAATCTGGACGACCACCCCGGGCCCCACGCTTCAACATCACGGTGTCAGATGTAATACTTCCGCTTTAGTTTGAAGGCATCAGTCACAGGGCCCACACAGTGTTATTTGCCCCTGGGCCCAGTACCTCCCCTATGGACGGCCTTGTCAGCAGATATCGGTACTTGGTTTACAATGATTTACTCAATAAATTAGCCTGTAAATTACGTTAAAAAAATTATGCAAATATGGGTGCTCCCTCCTGTGCTAGGGCACGAAGTACAATTGTGCTCCCATTCTCCCTCTCTCGTTAGGCCTGATGGCAGCACTCTGGTGAAACTTTTACACACAAATCATTTAGATTTTATTTTATAACAACCAGATTTTTTTTCCAGAGCTGGTAAATTTTCAGAGAGAAATAAGGTTTTCTGTGGATGTTAATATTGCTGCCCTTATGGGGCAGAAAGTCAGTTGAGAGCAGCATGTCTCCTGCTGGCATTGTCCAAAAACAAATACTGGCCAAGGTCAACTCAGGATCATCATTCTTTTTTCTTTGGGGCTCATAAAAGAGCTGGGCCAGGTAGCAATCACTTGGTGGAAATTTAATGGTGATTGTACTGTGGACAAAAAAATGGTCTTCCCGACAGGAATGAGATATTTCAATCACTCGCTGAAGACTACCTATGGAGATAAATACCACTGAAATATGTTTTTGACCTATATGTTCAGCTGTCACTGTTACATTGCAAAGGGATGTAAAGACTGAACTACCACTTCCTTGTCCTTGCAATGTCAACACAAGCAGAAGCAATACAATGCCTGGGTCAAGGCAATTTTATTGCGGGGTTAGAGGTGAGAGATGAATGAGCAGTGTAATGGTAGACTCAGAAGGGTTATGTTTGCGAGAGGGTACGTCATGTCCCTGGAGCTTTTGTTGGTACTGAGTATAAACACAAATATACCAAGCATCTTATTCACGTCAAAGATCATGCAGGAATACAAACAGAAAACGTGCCCCATCGGTGAGAGTAGAGCTCTGGCAGTGGCAAGAGTGGGGAATATAAAATCCATATCGTGGTAACTTTTTGTCAATTTTGGAGCCAAGGCTGGAAAGACACTCTCCAAGTAGTTATTCTACAAGAAGCACCTTTTTGTGTTCATGTGATGTGGAAAAAGAAAATTCCAGAGGGAGTGGAAGGCAACAAAAAAACAGACAACTATCAATGGTGGTTATTTCTTATAGGGGCTCGAGCTGCTTGCAGAATGTCAGTGCGTGTGTGTGACCAAATGGCAGGCTGGAGAAAAGCGATAAATATGGGCTGTGGTACAACAGGAACTGACTGGTCTTGCCAAAGAGTGGTATTATTGGCGTCAATAAACATTTAAATCGACGCTACAGGACAGCTCGTTAAAGCTAATTAGAGGCTTCAGGACAGCTGCTGGGAGCCTCCCTTGCAGTAACAACAGGTAAAGTGACACATACAGCGCCAGGCAACTACAACACATACAATTGGTTGTGGGCAGTGTACCTGCCAGTCAGTCACCCTCGTCAAGTTTGGGCAGATGTTCGAGGTCACGTGTCTGCTGTGCAGCAGATGCAGATTCTGGTAGAGGGTAGAAAGCGCATGGGTCTGTCCTTTGACCTCATGTTAGCGAGCATTTGCCACTCTGTGGCATAAATTGAGGTGCAAGTCTCCCTCCCCTCCCTTTCTGTTCCATCACATCCAATCACAGGGTTCCTCCCGGCGCTCACCAAGCTTGGCTGCAATAACACCTCTTTATTAATAACCAACAACCATAACTAAGTGTATCACGTGTCAGTGTGGAATTCCTAATCCTGAATGGCAAAGGTGCATCAGGGGCAAAAACTAAAAAAAAATCACAACAGACCTGCACAGTTATATGTATCTGCCATTCAAGTCCCAGGTCCTTGTGAACGGTTCCTCACTCTAGGAGAACACAAGTTACATCTCGTAAGCAAAACAGGTGTGGTGCCACGACCGCGGAACAACTCCGCAAGTGCCGCGATCCCCCCCCCCCCCGAGCACAGGCACACACGCAACACACACATACACGTAGTGTCCCAGCGGGGGATCACCTGGCACAAAGGGGTTTCATCCGAATGGCTCCTAGGTGGGAAGTCCCGCGGTTTCCCGGTGCCAGGAAATTGGCCGACCCTCCCAGGACAAATCACATTGCGGAGCCCCTAAATTGGCTTAAAATTGTATGGGCGTACAAAGGTTCACCGGGCCAGCCGCAATGAGTCACACACGACATCGGGGAGAGGGCTGGGGTGAAATATTAAGCGAGCAGAGCAGACGATGAGGGCAGGGGACCCCAGCGCCACTGACCAAGTACACACTAGCCGGGTGTGTATTCGCCAGCCGGACGCCCTCCCAGATTAAACCGGCTGGGTCAGGGATCAATGAGTACGGGCGCATAGACAATGGGCCGAAAAATAACGTAACGCTCCATGTAAGGATAGACGTTTGAAAATCACAGGATGGTGCACGATTGGCTGCGCAGGATAACGTACCCCCGGATGTTTTTTTAAAATCAAGGGGCATAAAAAGGGGAGCCAGAAACGATTCAGGACAGTTCTCTTCAACAGCTTTGTCGCCAAGACTCCCCCTGCCGTCCTGCCTCCTCGAGCCGCTCGCAGCATCCGTGTGATGCCAGCTATGAGGCAGTGATAAGCAAGGTTTTTTTGTCATCCTCCCTCCGACTCTCACAGCGTCCATGCGAGGCCGAGAGTACAGCTGCGAGGTACGTGATAGGGCGTGTGTTTGGGGACTTGACTCTCATCACATAATATTCCCTCCGGGCAGTGCAGGGTTTGCGCCGTGAATAGACGTTAGCACAGAGCCTCGGTGTGGTGTGAGTAATTTATGTGTGGAGCGGCTGCGTTAGCAGACGCGCGGAAAGAGTGAGGGCAGAGCTGCAGCACGAGCGCTCGTTGAGATAATCGCCTGCAGGTGCGCGCACATTCACATAGCTGCTGTCGCGTTAGCTGTGGGGGCGTGCGGGTGTTATAATATAATCTCCGCTGGAACGCGAGTTCACGCAGCTGCTGTAGTGTTAACTGGAGGGGCGTGGACATCTTTCTTATCTTCTTTTTTCTTATTAATTTTTTCTTTTCTTTTCTCTTCTCTTCTTTCTTTATTTATCTTATATATATA
>CM025689.1:0-14008 GCA_014621495.2 Entosphenus tridentatus | reverse complement strand
GGCTCCCCCCCCTCTTATCCTAAATAATCGCTTGTTCCAAATAGCTCTCTCTATTCACTAATTTTGCTGTGGCTGTTGCATCCGACGACGGAAGCTTGTGTTGCCTCCAAAACGTCGTGATTGAATTTAGTTATTTTCATTTTTTTTCATCGACGTGACTTTACCGAAATAACCAAAGAGTATTGATCCTTGCAGTCACGAAAACTTCAAATCTAACATTAAATAACAGTTCATAAATTAACTTACCTTCATCTCATAACTTTAGCTCATCACTTTCTCTCTCTTTATGCAGTTGTGTTGCGTTCCAGATACGATTTGCAGATAGCAAGTTCGTGAATAACGAGGGAATACTGTATATAGTTATTTGCCGAAATGTTTATTTTGCAGTGAAAGGTAAAAAGATGCAATTTTACCGATGTGTATCAATGTTGTTACAAGAAAAGTCTCATTTTCAAGGACAATGGGCATGCTGTAGCCAGAGTGATCCTGGGATTAACGCATGATAAAGTCGAGCCTTCGAGGCTTTAGATCATTCTGCTGCTATTGTGGATGGATGTGTGTTTCTCAAGCACAGAGTGCTGTTGTGTTTTTCTGCAGGCATTATTACGAATTCATAAAGGGCATGTGATCAAATTACACATTCAGACAATAGCTGTGTCTATGAGATTTGTAGATGTACTGTTTTATCCGAAATCGGCTCATTGAGTCTCAAAGCTTTTGTAAGAGGGTTCTAAATGGGGTATATACATTCTGGTCTTCTATAACTCATGTTTTCATGAAGGAAATTGGACATGCCAATAATGTATTAGGGAACACATTTTTCTAATGCGGATGTGAATTGGATATAACGTGATTGGGTGAATAAAACTACAGTATGCGAGTAGCAATGAGCGGTTGTACGGCTCCCTCGGCGTATCATCACACAAGGCAGGATGCTGCTAGATGCTTCTAGATAATTATTTTTTACAAATTTTTCAAAACCCGACATATACAACAGCTTATATCACCCCGCTCATCCCGAGTCCCCACGTGCCTCCACTCAAGCTCGCGTCAGGCCGGCACCAGCTGTTACATCAATCATCCCTTATCTCCCGTTTCCCTGGCAACACCTCCGGCCACAGCGTGCACAACCGCTCGACCGCGTTTGCACCCGCTTCTCCCCTTAATTAGGTGGCAGTTTGTCCGTGCAACCCCATGTTGCACACGTGCACATGTTTGCCCTCAGTTGCCCTCGGTTAACTGTGCGCACCGCGTATTTCACTCTTCTACAGTTTCATAGAGCGTTAAAGAACAAAAAAAAATTAAAGCAAGAACCATTGTTTTATCTTTTATTGTATTTGAGATACTTCGGATTCAACTGGGTTTTAACGAACACAAATGTGCATTTAATGATGTTGAAATCTGAATTAGGCACAGCGAGAGTACGACTCGGCTCATTGGACACGTCACACTCTCGGCCCCCGTGTGGAGTGAGTGAAGTGTGGGGAGGGAAGAAGGGTTTGAGACGCGACAGGTGCACGTACCAGCACCGCTTTCCATGCTGCACTTTTACACATTGGGGCCGTATGACTCTCACAATGTCCCCCGGGCCCTTTCAGGTCTTGAGCAACTTTGGCGATGTTGCCAATGGCACTTGGGGGCAGTGGAGCCAAGTCCTGTCACCCTCACTCCATTTATGGCCAGACACGCGGAGGCCTCGCAGCCGCTCATTAGCTGACTGCCGAGTCGCAAAGTTGTGTTTACCAGCATCCCGCACCTCGACAAGCCTACGAACATTGGAGCGAATGTGCGCAAAGAGTTTGGACTAGGGGAGGGCTGCTTAGGGTGTAACTGAACGTCCACAGGGGGTTAACTTCCCTGCCGTACACGAGATAGAATGGGGAAAACTCGGTGGCCACATGGGGTGCCATTCTGTAGGCGGCTAAAACACCGGGAATGTGAAGGTCCCAATCGATCTGAGAATCACACACTTGGTGGCTTAACATCGAGGTAGGCTTTCTGTGGAGGCATTCCACCATACCGTCAGTTTGTGGGTGGTATGGCGACGTACGAACTTTATGGGTGCCTAACAGGTCGCACACCTCCCGCAGCAAGGTAGATGAGAAATTATTCCCTTGATCGGTCAGCAGCCGCTCCGGAGCACCCTTATCCAGAACATAGCGAGAAAGGCCTCCGTCACGGCCGCTGCCGATTGGTTGGGGAGAGACCAGGCCATTGGCCAATGGGTGAAGTACTCCACCCCAACCAAAAGGTACTTATTATCCCATGGAGTGACAGGGAAAGGGCTCAAAATAGAATTGCTATAAGCTCGTTTACGCGGCACACCTGGATGGATTGAAGAGGCGGACACGACGGCGCAGCAGATGGTTTCCGTTGAGCGCACTGGGGGCAACCTTTCAACAAATTAGCAACGTCCCCTGCCATGCCCGGCCAGAATCAGATCAGAAAGGGTTTTATTCACCATGAAAGTTCGCACAGACAAGGAATTTACTTTGGCCGGAAGGTGCATACATTCAACACTTAGGAATCTTAAATCTTAAATAAGTGGTTTACAAGTCTAACTATACTAAAGGTACAAGTCTAACTAATACTAAGGAGCTAAAGTATGTAAAAATTTAATAAAATAAAATATTAAATATAGAATAGCTATAATATTAAATATAAATTTTTTTAAATGCAAATAGGGTAACAAGAAATCCAGCCGGAGCGTGGCAAGGGTTTTTTGTATGCCCAAATGTAAAAGTCGTTCGTGGATGGCCCACACAACCTTCCCTCGCAGAGACGTGGGCACGACGAGCTTCTACTTTTGGTCGCTGCCATCCCATCTCATCAGCAGGCCGTCACGTGTAACAAGAGACACAGGCCCTTCGGGCCCATTGCACGTATGAGCGTCGCTAACTCCACGGCGCATGCAAAGGAGGGAGGCATCTTGCATTTGTTTCCGGCCCCACTCATATGAGCTGAGGCCCAACAATGCATCTTGTGCATCGGGCACGGCAGGCGCCGGAGGGGGGTCAACCATACCCTCGGCTGCAGCAGCGAGCGGGAAAGACGCGCCCTTAATGGGCTGTTTACAGCGGCCCGACTCTAGGAAATAGGCACACCTGCTCGGACCGTGCAACTGCGATAGTGCATCAGCGTTTCCGTGTCGGATTCCTTTCTGGTACACAATGGTGAATGAATAGTCCTGGAGGACTTCCAATCAGCGGGAGTTGTCCGGACGGCTGGTCAACCCGGAGAGCATACTGAAGAGCCGTATGATCACATCGGACAGTAAAATGCCTACCATACAGGTACGGCCTGTACTGCTGTATGAAAAAGACAATAGCCAACAACTCCCGGTGGGTGACGCAGTATCGCTGCTCAGCGGGACTGCCATAGGCGACAACATGTTCCACACCGTCCACGACCTGAGATAACACTCCCCCTTATGCCGGTAATGCTGGCGTCAGTGTCTAGCAGGAATGGCTTAGAAGAATCCGGGTAACTCAGACCATTTCGGAGTGCATCAAATGTGGCTTGTTCTGCCTCGCCCTAATGAAATTTCACCCCCTTTGCCATCAGAGCATGAAGGGGTTTCACGATAGACGCGAACCCTGCGACAAACCGCCAATAGGAGACAAATCCTACAAAACTTCGTACGTCGCCTACAGAAGTAATTCCAGATCAGCTGAAAATGTGGCCCAGATACCGGATGGAGCTCCGCAACAGAAAACATTTGTGGGATATAAATTTTAGGCATGGTGCTCGCATTTTTTCAAAAACTTCACATATCTTGTGCAGGTGCTCTTCAAAATTCCGACTAAACACGATTACATCGTCCAGGTATATCAAGCAGGTCTCCTACTGGAGCCCAGTGAGGATCAGATCCATGAGGCGCTGGAACGTCGCTGGGGCCGAGTGGAGACCTATAGGCAACCAATTGAATAAAAAAAGTCCCTGTGGGGTGCGGAACGCCGTTTTGGATTTTGAAACATCATCAAGATGCAATTTCCAGAATCCTGACAAGAGGTCGAGAGTGGAAAAGTATCTCACACCGGCCAGGGCGTCGAGCGATTCGTTCATCCTGGGCAAGGGGTATGCATCGGCAACTGAAACTTTATTTAACCGGCGGAAATGGACACAAAAACGGAGGCTGCCATTTTGTTTCTTAACGAGGACTA
This sequence comes from Entosphenus tridentatus, assembly GCA_014621495.2. NCBI lineage: Eukaryota > Metazoa > Chordata > Hyperoartia > Petromyzontiformes > Petromyzontidae > Entosphenus > Entosphenus tridentatus. The sequence goes on along the minus strand of CM025689.1, from coordinate 9,845 downwards.
TTGGTGCCCTCCATGGGCTGGTGGACGGTGAAATTATATCCGCTGATCCATACGGGGGTAGGCAACCCTCGCCAGGGCCAGCAGCGCGCTATAAAACGCTAATGTGGACTCCGAGTCCGCCCTCCTCCGGATGTCGAACCGGTGGCAAAAGTCGGATGGCAGTTCATAAATCGCTTGCATGTGCCGGAAGGCACCCTGCAATTAAGAGCGATCTGCCGGTGGGATGTGATGAAGGCGGCGAGGGCATTTTCATTCAGTGTGGCCGGGAGGGCGCGGAGCACCTCTGCCACTGACCAGCTAGTCATTTCTTGGTGGGAGTCGAAGCGGCGTTGGAAGGCCACCCAATCGCCCCCAGCGGCTGAGAAGACTTGTAGCGGCAGCAGGCGCTGTTGAACGGGCTGCAGCCGGCCACCTGTCAGCTCCCCGGGCCCCGCAACTGATGACGTGGCGGCCAAGATGGTGCCCTTGGACGGCTGTCGCTCCGTTGATGACGGGGCGGCAGCGGATTGGCCACCGTCCGGCCCGGACGTGACGCCTGCCCCGTGGTGCACCGCAGTGCAAGCAGAAGTGGCACCCGTGTTGGCGGGAATTAAAAAAATGTTGGCGGGAATTGGAAGTGCAATGGCGGCGGCGTCGGTTGGGTCCCCCGCCGCACCCTCCTTGCCTGGTGCTACCTCTCCGCGGTGGATGTCGCGGAGAATGGAGGCGGCAGCGCTGAGCAGCTCGGCGAGGCGCAGGTGCGCCTACTGCAGCGAGTGGCGCAATGGCGTTGAGGCGGCGGGCGACAGAAAGGGCAGCTGCTCACCTGGCAGTGCTTCGCCGTCGGCAGCCACGGTCGCGGGAACCGCAGCAGCCTCGTCGCCGCCGTCGGGGCTCTGGGTACGTATTCTTCTTCTTGTCTTCATGTTCACTTCTGTCACCAAATGTAGTGGGTTCCACGGAGACTGGAGACGTTGTCTTTAGAGGCAACATGGTTTATTATAAACTACAAACAGAACTCCCCACTATCTAGGGAGGTACAGCCTCCGGGCTAGCGCGCCCTCACACTGGGTAAACCTGGCTCTCAGCCCTCCGGCTATCTGTGTCCTAGGGGAGGCTAACTGACCCAACCCAGCCAAGGTATGGGTCGACCACTGGTCCGAACTCGGCCCGGCCCTTACAAGGACGTTGGGCTCAAGGTCCCAAAGTCCGAGCTAGGGGGGCTACTCTGACCCGACCCAGCCAAGGTATGGGTCCTGACCACTAGTCCATGCTTGGCCGCGGCCCTTACAAGGATGTCGGGTCCCGGGGTCCCAGGGTCCTAGCCTAGCTGGTCTTTGGTTCTTCGTCTTCAGAGCACTGCCCCGAGCTGTCCCAGAGGTGCCCTTTTTATACACCTCTCGGGGGCTCCCTGCCCCAGGTACCGCCCCCTTTCTGGAACCTTCCAGGGGGCTCTGGAAAAACCCCCCAACCCCTCACCTGGTGTTTGGGGAGTGAGAATCCGGCCCCTCAACGGTCCGGCTCACTCTGTCCTTCCCCAGCTCAGGGTGGCACCCCCTATGGGCCTGTGCCCGCAACTGCAGGTAAGTATATACCGACGGTATAAGATATGCATTTCCGACGCTACACATGTAAAAGTTAATTCCAACTTAAAATCACTATCCTAAACTAAGGCACACATTAGACTTGGTTATAAACTGAACTTCTAAAAAGATTGTTTCATAACAAAAACCTGACTAATGAAGGAGAGGCAGGAAGGGGATTGGATTAAGCATATGGAGTAGTGCCCGTAAGCCTCATTTATATATTCATCATGGGAGCAGAGAACCCAGGGCCCAGAGTAGAGAATAAGTAACGAAATCATAGAAATATCACAAGTTCGTTTTGCGTCATATTTATTGCCATATTGGGAGTCGAAACTTATATGTTGTGATGGCCAATTGTAACCAATAATATAATACCAAAATCACGCGTAATAACATTAGTAACAACTCTAACATTATCAACATTCCTAACATCACTAATGTCAACATTAATAACATCAACATACCTTGGCCACAGACTGGCTTAAATATACAGATGACGTCATACTCGCCATGTTTGGTGGGTGCTTGTTTACATCCTTCTGGAAGATGATCAGCTGGTGCAGTTTCCTAGCAACAGCTCTTATGAGGGCAAGTATTACAATCTCAAACTGACCCCTATTTACATTGGCTTATGTTTTCCTTATGACATTAGCATACTACAATTGTAATAAAGGTCGTGGAAGCGACTTATGGAATCCGGTCTTTATTTGTTGCTGACAGACAGCGTGAGAGGGATAGAGAGAGACACGCGCAGCCACGTGGCAGCCTGGACCCCGCTCCAGCGTGGCCTCACCCTCCGTTCATTCCAGATCTGACCACGTGTTGTTCGTCTCCACCCCTTTTAATAGCCAGGTCACGTGGTACCTTTCCACCAATCCTGGTTAACCTCTATGGAATCTTCTAGACTCCATCGTACGCTCCCGGGACCACACCCCTGACTCGTCCCCCCATTGGCTGTGGCTAAAGCCAGCAGAACCAATCCTCTACTTACAGATGTCACCTTCCCATTACGTCAGAGCCACACCCCTAGACTTCCCCCCATTGGCTATGGGCCAGGACCGGCAGAGCCAATCATCGTAACGAGGTGTGATCCATCAGCAACCCGCATATATCCTCACATTACACAATCATAGCCTGCTGGGCTTATAATAAATCTTAACAGCATTTATTTAACTGACGTCGCAGGTATTCCTGCGCTGTTCCTGGACCACAGAACCTAGTTCCAAGGGAACATGTAAACGAGGTTTTGTCATCAGTTATTATCTGGGATTGTTGCCACTTCAGCAGAGACGCCCTTACCAGAAGCAGATGCAGAGAAGAATTGCAACGATGATGATCGTCACCACTACGGCAGACACCACAATGGCCGTTTTTTGACTTTCTATGTCCTTCTGATAAATGTAGCCAACTTCCTCACACCGTCTTCCTGAGTGGCCAAAATGGCATCTGAAATAAAAATGAATATGGTTTGTACAAAAAAGCTGAAAAGCCAATCCATTAAGCGAGCATTAATTGTAGGATATTCAACTTGAAAAAGAAATATGCAACTTTACAGATGCGCAAATGTATATGCAAAGGGAAGGATATATTTATCATTTAAACTGATACCGATGCACTTTCGTTTTAATGCAAGTGGACTAAATACAAAGGTCTACAACACCACTTTTTCATTTAACATGTTTTCAAGTAGTTAATTCGAAATCTGCCTAAAACTTGGCAGTGGACTTGGGAAGTCATGAAAATATGAGGTGAGGTTTTTGATGGACAGGGACCCGAGTGGATGCTTTGTTTCACGTGACACCGATAGCACAATTGAGGAGGAAATTGGATAAATTATTAGAAACATGAAAACATAAACGACTACATTAATAATTAATATAAGCTACTGCATGAACAAATACAATGAATACAAAAAAACAAATCTGATTAATAACAATTAAAATAACCTGCTCTCTTATTGCTCTTCTTTCCAAAGTATTTGCAGCCTGCCATTTCATCTTCAGTGGCCAACTAATCTGCTGCACTGTTGAAAAATAAACTTCCAGGCATAAATACAGTGCCATTCACAAAATATCGTAACAGAATTGTGCTAGAACTAAAATATATATATATATATTTATTTTTAATATCCACCGGGTCTGCAATCTTACATCCTCTCTGGTGGATACAAGTGTAATGAGCGATTTCCGCGACACATCATGTAGAGCAGCAGTCTCCAACCTTTTTGGAACCAGAGACCGGTTTCGTGGAAGATAATTTTTTCACGTATCGGAGGGGGGGGGGGGGCATCATTGGGTCTTTCCCCCTTTTGAAAGAAGCTCTCCAGCGACGTTTGTTTTTTTACTAATTTTGGCTAGGGTTAGCTCTAGATCCCTCGCATGCGCAGTTTGCAGTAGGGTTCACGCTCCTATGATAATCTAATGCCGCCGCTGATCTGACAGGATGCGGAACTCAGACGGTAATGCGAGTGATGGGGAGCAGCTGTAAATACAGATGAAGCTTCGCTCGCTTGCCCACCACTCACCTCCTGTTGTGTGGCCCGGTTCCTAACAGGCCACGACTGGTACCGGTTCGCGGCCTGGGGGTTGGGGACCCCTGGTGTAGAGGGTACTCTCTTCTTTATTCACATTCGGGCACACCACAGGCAAACCTTATCCTCTTTCTTTTCCGAGTACACACGTAGATATTAGCATCCCTACAGGCTACACGTGGTCGATCCCACAGCGTGGTTCCGTCCACCCACTCCCAGCCTCGCCGCTGGTTGACGGCGTGCCGGGGAGGGTGGTGGGACTTCGCAGGAGATCTGCCATGTGGCCAAACGACGGAGAGAGATGACAGCGAGCAGCGATGCAGTCCGGACCCAAGGCTCCCCACACCAACCACGAGTCCTCCTTCGCCTCCGCTTATATTGCCGCAGGCGCGGCAGAACTCCGCCTCCAGCCATGCCCTCTCGTGGAACCTTCTAGCCGGTTCCCGGAGTATCTCGGCCAGCCCCGCCCTTTACCTTTGGTCCAGATACCTCTCCCTTTGGGATTAGATGTTTATAGTGGTGCCTGTACCCATGCTTCCCTTTTCCAACCAGTAGATGTCACTATGTCATTACACAAGCAAGGATGGTGTCTTCCACACCTCGATGAGAGGGGCTAGGATTACTCTACTCGACCAGAGAGGCGCAGATCTGGCTGAGTGCAAGAGCTACAGGCACATCTCACTGCTAAACGCCGACTTCTTTTTATTATATATATATATTTTTACCAGGTAATGCCCACTGAGCTATAGAGCTCTTTTTCATAAGCGACCTGGACAAATATTATAGCTCAAAGAAGTGTCTTACCGTGTGGAAATTTATATCAGCCAAATACTCTACACGCACGTTTCTAAATGTGGAGGGAAAAACCGTACGATCCAGAGAAAATCCATTTGGCCACGGGGAGAACAGGCAAATTCAAAATATACAAGTATCAGGGTTGAGATCGAACCCACGACCTGCATACAGGGGGTCGCTGATATATGTCGCCCTGATATACAGCAATTCCTCGCAAAACGCGGGGGTTATATTCCTGAAAAATGCCGTGGTAGGCAAATCCGCGGTTGGTAAAATACAGGGCCTATGTGGAAATAGGGAGTTAGGAGCACCATGGCCGCAGTCAGACTTGTGATAGTTTAACTAAGTTGCCTGTTTATTAACTTAACACCAAATAAAATACAGTATATTACACAATAAAAATTAAAAACATAAAAAATAACATTAACTTTACATACCTTTAATATTGTAAGCACAGTACGGCCTAGTGGCTGCGAATAATGATTTCAGCGATAACAGGCAGGGTCAAGTGAGGTAAATGGGTGAGGAGTGACCACGGGGGTAGAAATGAGGCAAAGGAAATCTCCGACAGGAGAGAGTTCGGGAAAAGAAGCGTGGCAGAGCCGAGGGGAAATAAAAGGCAGCCAAGAGCAGGGCTTGAGGCTGTCGTGGGGGAGTCGGTGTCCGGACCATCGCCGCTGTCATCGCTGTGGATCGTCCTCATTGTCTGGGAATGCTAGCGAAGGAAGTTATCTACTTACGCCGTGGCTACTACATCGACAGCTCCTATACAGTCAGCCAGCTGTATAGGGAATGTCGTGTAGCAGCTACATAGTCCCCCAGTTGTAATATAGTCAACCTGCATCCATCTAATAAACGTCATCGAGTCGGGTGGACTGTATTGTTTAATAATAAATATATATATAACTTAAGAAGAGTGTGTCTCTGAGTGCTACATTACATGACAATGACATGATGGGGGAAGGGCTGGTTAGGAGGAGGGGCTCAGCCCAAACTCCCCCTCTTGCTCTAGACCACTACTTGCTGCACGTTTTTGAGTCCATTATTAAGGGCAAAATTAACCCTTTCCCGAAATCGGAAGAAAAAATTACTTATTGGTACAATACATTTTTAATGATGTCACGCAATGCAATGATATCATGCTGTGATGCAATGACGTAATACACAGGTAACGTGACTTTCTTAACATCGTGCTTACCCATGGATATTCTAATTTCCAGGCCGTGGTTGGTAGACAGGTTTACAAAAGTAAATGCACGTATACTCAAATATCGAGGTTGGTAAATTCGCGGTTGGCAAGGGATCATTATATGTTGTTTCCCACTCACATCGCTGACTTTTTGAGGAACACAACATAAAATTTCCTCCCATATACAGTGAGGGAAAAAAGTATTTGATCCCCTGCTGATTTTGTACGTTTGCCCACTGACAAAGAAATTATCAGTCTATAATTTTAATGGTAGGTTTATTTGAACAGTGAGAGACAGAATAACAACAACAAAATCCAAAAAAACGAATGTCAAAAATGTTATAAATAGATTTTCATTTTAATGAGGGAAATAAGTATTTGACCCCCCTCTCAATCAGAAAGATTTCTGGCTCCCAGGTGTCTTTTATACAGGTAATGAGCTGAGATTAGGAGCACTCTTAAAGGGAGTGCTCCTAATCTCAGCTTGTTACCTGTATAAAAGACACCTGTTCACAGAAGCAATCAATCAGATTCCAAACTCTCCACCATGGCCAAGACCAAAGAGCTCTCCAAGGATGTCAGGGACAAGATGGTAGACCTACACAAGACTGGAATGGGCTACAAGACCATCGCCAAGCAGATTGGTGAGGAGGTGACAACAGTTGGTGCGATTATTCGCAAATGGAAGAAACACAAAATAACTGTCAATCTCCCTCGGCCTGGGGATCCATGCAAGATCTCACCTCGTGGAGTTGCAATGATCATGAGAACGGTGAGGAATCAGCCCAGAACTACACGGGAGGATCTTGTCAATGATCTCAAGGCAGCTGGGACCATAGTCACCAAGAAAGCAGTTGGTAACACACTACGCCGTGAAGGACTGCAATCCTGCAGCGCCCGCAAGGTCCCCCTGCTCAAGAAAGCGCATATACATGCCCGTCTGAAGTTTGCCAATGAATATCTGAATGATTGAGGGGACAACTGGGTGAAAGTGTTGTGGTCAGATGAGACCAAAATTGAGCTCTTTGGCATCAACTTAACTCGCCGTGTTTGGAGGAGGAGAAATGCTGCCTATGATCCCAAGAACACCATCCCCACCGTCAAACATGGAGGTGGAAACATTATGCTTTGGGGATGTTTTTCTGCTAAGGGGACAAGACAACTTCACCGCATCAAGGGGACTATGGACGGGGCCATGTACAGTCAAATCTTGGGTGAGAACCTCCTTCCCTCAGCCAGGACATTGAAAATGGGTCGTGGATGGGTATTCCAGCATGACAATGACCCAAAACACACGGCCAAGGCAACAAAGGAGTGGCTCAAGAAGAAGCACATTAAGCTCCTGGAGTGGCCTAGCCAGTCTCCAGACCTTAATCCCATAGAAAATCTATGGAGGGAGCTGAAGGTTTGAGTTGCCAAACGTCAGCCTCGAAACCTTAATGACTTGGAGAAGATCTTCAAAGAGGAGTGGGACAAAATCCCTCCTGAGATGTGTGCAAACCTGGTGGCCAACTACAAGAAACGTCTGACCTCTGTGAATGCCAACAAGGGTTTTGCCACCAAGTACTATAAGTCATGTTTTGCAGAGGGGTCAAATACTTATTTCCCTCATTAAAATGCAAATCAATTTATAAAAATGTTGACATGCGTTTTTCTGGATTTTGTTGTTATTCTGTCTCTCACTGTTCAAATAACCTACCATTAAAATTATAGACTGATCATTTCTTTGTCAGTGGGCAAACATACAAAATCAGCAGGGGATCAAATACTTTTTTCCCTCACTGTTTTTGATACAGTTCGGCTGAGCCGAGTCGAAAACATTGCGCGTGGGTGTGCAGCGCGTAGTATGCTGCTGAACATGCCCGGAGACCCGACTTTCATTCCCGCTCACGGCCAATACCAATGACGACTACCATTTTAGATGATCGTTTTCGACTTGGCGCAGCTGAATTAGGCTCTGCGGTGGGGGGTGGGAGATGTACTGTTGTTGTATATATGGCTTTTACAAAAAAAATTACATGAAGTGTGATTTAAAGCTTTCGTGACTGCAGGAATCCATACTCTGGTTCTTTCGATAAAATCATGTAGATAGAAAAAATAATAAAATAAAACACGACATTTCGGTCGCAACACAAGCGTCCGTCTTCAGGTGAGAAAACTATTTGCTGTTGTGGCTTCATATAGGCACGGGGGGGGCGGAGGGGGGGGGGTTGGTCGGGTGGTGGCCGTAGGAGTTCACGGGGGAGAGGAGGGGGTTTGTGGCGTGCAGGGATAGGTTGGGCTGGTGAAATTAGCAAGTAAAGGAGCTCGAATTAGTAATCTGAAGACGACAACCTGGTGGGTGAGTGAAAATCTTAGCAGTTAAAACTTGGCATGGTTTATCACATCCTTCCAATTATTGCTCAATCTGAATCCATCTTTTAGATTAAAGTTATGTCTGTGTTTGTATATCTGGACTAGCGGTTAGTACCCGGCGTTGCCCGGGCGAAAAAGGCAGGCACATTTAGTTACACACGCAAATCCATTGATACACACACATAGAGTTACACGCACAAATGGACTCACACATACATACATAGACTGAACAACAACAACCGCCATTCGCCACTAAGTGGCGGTGATGTCACAACAACGCTTGTGCCAGGCTATGTGCACCTTGAGGCCACGTGAAGTGTCGAACGCCCACTGGAAAGAGGTCACGGGGCAAACCCAGATGGCACAGGTCGAGTGAGACGACTGGCTGATGTACCACCTGTGGCCCCTACTGTGGCAACTTTCTGTGCTTTAGCCACCCGGCGCTCTGCTCGTTGTTGTGAGCGTTGCTCCTCCGCCCTCCGTTGTTGTTGGAGGGTGACTGCCTCCAACTGGCCAGTAGCGTCCTTCAGGAGCCTCCTCCACAGTGGCCGATCTTGACAGGGCTGGTACCAGTCATCCGCAAGTGGACTCAGTTCCAAGTCCTCCTGTAGCACATCACTCCATGTCTTCTCCAGCCCGTGCCGCGCCTGTTTAGCCCCCTCGATCCGGCGGAACAAAAGCTGTTTATGCATGTGGTGGCTGGCCATGCGGGCTACATGACTCAGGCAATGCAGCCTTGCCTGCCGGAGGTCACCGATGGGACTTTGTCCACATCTTTCAAGGATTTGTGAGCTCCTCACACAATGCAACCTGGTTAAACCCAGGATGGATCGTAGGCAGGCCAGCCTAAATGTTTCTAACTGGCGAAGATGTTCCATTAGGGGGGTCCAAGTTTCGCAAGCGTAGAGAAGGGAAGGAATGACCGTGGCCGAGAAGACCTGAAGCTTCGTACGGAGTGATAGAGCAGGTAGCTTCCACACAGCGTTACGCAGCCAATGAAAAAATACTGCAGCACGACTGATTCGGGGTGAGACCTCTGCTGTTAAACCGGAGCCGGTCATTAGCACACTGCCCAGATCAACTTTCCACTGTCTCCACAACTGCCCCATCACCAATTGGGAGTTGTGGGGGTGGAATGTCCGATGGTACAAAATAGCCAGGCAGGTGCTTAGCTTTGGTTGGACTGATGGTAAGGCCCCACCTGTTGGTGGAAAGCTCCAGGTTCAGCAGCAGCACCTCGAACTCCTCCTCCGAGTGAGCAGCCATTAGCAGATCATCGGCATACATAACGTGGTTGAGCAACAGGGAGCCATCCCTTGACCGCACCCGGGCATCGATCAGCCTCCCATTGTATCTGTAGCAGATGGGAATTCTTCCGGTACAGGCATTGAAGGCTCGACGAACTACGTGG
>CM025688.1:688850-699851 GCA_014621495.2 Entosphenus tridentatus | reverse complement strand
GAGTGAAACACGAGGAGGCCACGCTGGGCAAGACGGAGAGAGTGGCGCGGTCGCCACGCGGTGGGAGACGTCGACACCGACAGCCATCGGTGTCAGACGAAGAGAGCTAATGGGGCAGTGAGAGGCTAGCTGTGAAAGGGGCAGCAGTGACGCTAGATAGGGGGGCAGCGGTGTGGCTGCAAGGATTGCCTGACGGAGCAGCAGGGAGACTGCATATTGGAGCAGCAGGGAGACTGCATAACGTAGCAGCCGAGGGCTGTGGAGAGGTCGTCGAGCGGGACGCGGGCCTGAGCGAGACGCCATGGTATTGAGATTCTACGAACCCAATAAAGGACAACGGAAATCGACATCTGAGAGAGTTCTTTATTACATATGCACAAATGCATAAATTAATGTTCAATCGCAACTTAGAGGTGTGAAGCCAGCCAGGCTCACGATGTCCTTGAGTCCTGGGATAAGCAGATCTGACTTCAGCTGCTGCACGTGTGCTGTGATAACTTCCTGACTCCAATCTTACAAAGAGTTCCAGAGGAAAACAAAAAACAACTACTGTTTTGATATAACCTCCGTGCTCAATAGAGTTAATAGCCTTAAAGCACACAAACTTGACATTGTCACACACTCAGAGGAGGAGCCAGGATTTTCAGGTAAGGGGGGCAAACCCCTCCAGCAATGAGAAATGATAGGAGCGGTTAGCAAGGAGTTGTTAGTAAGTAAGGACTTGTCCCTTGCTTTTAATTTGACGCGTGTGATCGGCATCGCGCTCGCTGAAGGTGTTTGACTTCAAATAAGTCGTGTATTGTATACGCAAATGCGCACAATTCTGTGAGTTACTTGCAACTGCTTTGCCGTTACTTATTGCCAATTATGGACACAGACTGTTGTCCTCTCATTGAGTCGCTGGCACGTAATAATATGCCACACGGTGGCAGTCGCAAAATGCCGATTTATATATATCTGAAAGGGAAATGTGTGGATATGTGTGTCTGTTCGAAATGTTTAGCATACTTCCCAACATGCTACACACTTGATATTTGGCATGTGGGTAGGTTCTATACTGTACACAATGTAAAAATTATAAAAATTGACTTTTGTATTGGGGGGGGGGGGGGGGGGGGGAAAAACCATGGAGTGTGTGGTGTCAACCCGCAACACACCTGAGTTAAGCGCTCTGAAATGCTTACCCCCCTACCTTATGGCTCTTTGAACGCCGTACTTCTAGAGCTGTTCAAGCATGCCGGGAGACTTTAGGTGGTACTTCGCTCTTGGCCAATGAAGCCTTGGCTTCTCGGAGTTTCAATACATACCTGTGCGAAGAACGGGTACAACTGTTATCTTAAATATAAAGCAGAAATTACATCTGTTTGTTTGTGTGAAGCACCGAAAACTCTCCAACGCTGAGCTCTAGCGTCATGGAATTTTCACAGCTTATGCCGTCTGGAATTTCTAAGTGAACGCGACTATTTTCAGCTCGCCACGTCATTCCCTTCCCGAGTGACCAAAATCGACCTTACGTAGAAGTGGGTAAAGGTTGAATTTCCTTGAGTGAAAACATCCGATTTAGGTCAATTGATGTGTTTAGGCTTTTTTCTTTCTTGCAAGAATACATTTTTATCAGAGTTTTTCAGTGAAATATAAGAGATTATTAAATTATTCCAAGACAAGAATCCAAATCCCGGGCAAAGCCGGGTAGTGAAGCTAGTTACTAATGAACCACAATGATCTGATCGAAATTAGGGATTTCGATCGGACCGTTAGGGGGGCACGTGCCACCACACCCCACTGGCTCCATCACTGTCACGCACTGGCATGGTTCATAGGTGGTGGAGTGTCCAGACCCACGCCTGGCCACCTTCACCTGCTCAGTATTAATGCTTCCTCACTCTACCAAGTAATTCATTGAGGATAAATCACAGCCGAGGCTGCATGTCCTTCTCTCTCTCCCCGTGGTCGCGTTGATTTCCTTCCCGATTCACGGGTTTCCCCTCCACATGTAGAGAGTGAACACCACCACGCGCCTAGAGTGAACACCACCACGCGTCCAGAGTGAACACCGCCACGCTGTTGACAAGCCCCACCTTGTTGTTATTGTTGTTGTGGGCAGGTCGCTTCTGAAAACAAGAGCGGTACAGCAGCTCAAGCGGGCGTGGCCTGGTAAAAAATGAAAAAAAAAATGAATATTTAAAATAAAACAAAGTTACAAAGTAGCGAGCCAGGTGAAGAGAAATTAAGACTTAAGCAAGATACTCTTTGGTTCTTTCGGTAAAGTCACGTAGAATAAATAAATACATTAAATAATAGTTTCATTTATTTAGTATAGCTCCGTGAGCCATTCGGCTCTTGAATCGGGTGCAACTGCAACAAACAAAAAACATTAACGAGAAAACATCTTAAAGTGACTATGTGATTGTGCAAACATAAAATCCAGGGAAAACCAGCAAAATATTCCACAAAAAGCACCGTACACCAACGCTGTGTGCAAATAGCATGCGACGTTTCGATTGCAACACAAGCAATCATCAGGTATAAATGAAAGAGAAAACAAATCTAGTAAACTTATAAATGTTATGCAATACAACACAGAGAGTTGACTAACATAACAGTCAACACCACACCTGGTTGATGTGGGGGGTCAGTGGTGTTAGTCTCCGGTCATGGTGGGGGGCCGGGGGTTTAACCTTTGGTCGACCCCTACGCACCTCGCTCTCGCCTGCCCCCTGTTGACCCGTGAACGTGGTGGCAGGTCAGCTTACAGCGCCTTGTTATGGCGCTTACGCACAACTTCGTGACGAACGCTGCACATTCCGTCGTTTGATGCAGGGGGCGCTGTAAACCTACGCGCCCCCTGCATGAACGATGGAGGCGCAGAGACAGATAGTCGATCGCGTTGGAATCGATCTGCAGACGTCCGTCTTCTGGCATGGCCAGCTCTGTGTCACCTTATCTCGATCCCATGATCCCAACCAGGTGAAAGTCCACATCGAACCGAACCCCCAGCAAGGCCATCTACTTAACGACGAGAGAAAATTCACACAAAATATCGTTTTCAATGAATAAGCTTTTAATAAAGAAATACAATTATCTAATTAAAAAATAATACAATTCAAAGTTGTTTCATTTTCAACTTCAAAACGGAGCATCGGGAGCTTGTATGGATGCGTCGCTCATGTGCAATTCTTTTCGTCACTTTCCAATCAGCAAGGACCATTTCTTGTTCTAATTCGACAAAATCTACGTCAACACATAATACAAAATTATAATTCGTGTTGTAGAGAATGTACCTCCTCTACGTGTAACTTTTGAGTGGTATGCCTTGTAACTGATGAATGATCAAAGACAATGAGTTGGTCTAGAGGCAGACGCTTCCTGAAAACACAAAAATACCCTTTGACCTGTATCACAAGAACAATGAGTCTCACCTGAGTGATCTGTACAGGTTACTTCCAAAACACACACTTTATCCTAACATCACTTATTCAATGTTTGACCCTTGTAGACAAAATGTTAAATGTGTAATGAGTTCCGGAGACACTTGTAGAGGTAACTTCTTTATTACAATCCAACAGCACTCCAACAGTCCAGTCCAACACCCCAACACCCACACACCGTCCCAGGGTTCTCAGATAGCTGGTCTTGGGTCTTGAGCTATAACTGGCCCCGATCGTCCAGGGAGCTCCGCTTTTATGCTAGTCCCCAACGAGGGGTGGGCCGTGTGCGCCCCCAGATAATCCACAGAGCACACACAGCCCCCCCCCCCGTTGGTGGCGCCAAGGGGCTTAAGCGCCTGGGCCGCCCGGGAACCCAACGCCTGGCGCCAAGAGGCTTAAGCGTCTGGGCCACCCAAGGTCCCAGAGCCCCCAGCAGCCCCTCCCTTCTTATGTCACTACACATGTACGCACACCATCAGACAAGTATTCATTCTAAATTAGTGACAGGCATGTTACCAAAATTGAATGCTTGGGAGCTTATTCCACATTCCGTCGTTTTGGCTCTCGGTCCTGGTTAGAAATCTACCCAACACACAGGTCCACAAAGACTGGCCGCTCTTACCCTGCAGGTTGAACCTAGGAACCGAGTGTTCAACTTCACATTCTTGTCATTAAAGGCCTGTGACAAAGGAGCATCTATTGGAGCGACATCATCTCAAGCTTACACATCTCTCGGGTCTCCATTTGACTTTGTATTGTCTCGGAGGAAGTCCACCCACACCTCCACTTCCACAAACTGCTGGGAGTTGCCTCGCTCTGCCTCAGTCAGAATTCTCCTCCTGCTTCACGTTGCCTCCATAGATGTGAAGGTCCGATTTTAGAGTTGAATCTTCATCTTCACATTTTACCTTCACTTCTTCACTCTTCACAATCATTTCTTCACATTTCACCTTCACCTCCTCATATTTCACCCCGATACCTTTAAAAGTGTCCAAGCTGGGATTTTCTTCCAGTTCTTGTTTGATGAGGGATGGGCTCATTGCAGCACTTTGACTTTCACAAGCTGATTTCAGACTCCACTCCTGGTGGATCTTCTGATGCTTGTGTGTTCTCTGGTGGACATGAAAATTTGAGGAAAGTGTAAACGCCTTCCCGCACGGAGTGCACTTGAAGGGTTTCTCTCCCGTGTGTGTTCTCTGGTGTGCTACAAGATGAGATGAATGTGCAAACGCCTTCACACACACACTGCACTTGAAGGGTTTCTCTCCCGTGTGTGTTCTCTGGTGTATTAAAAGATTGTATGAATCTGAAAACGCCTTATCGCACAGAGTGCACTTGAAGGGTTTCTCTCCCGTGTGTGTTCTCTTGTGTTTTTTAAGAACAGTTTACTTTGAAAATGCCTTCCCACACACAGTGCACTCGAAGGGTTTCTCTCCCGTGTGTGTTCTCTGGTGGGCCTGAAGGACTGATGGCCATGCAAATGCCTTGTCACACACACTGCACTTGAAAGGTTTCTCTCCTGTGTGAGTTTTCTGGTGCTGTGTCAAGTTCCCAGGATGATCCGTGCTGTTTGCACGCTGGTCCCAATGTTGCCCTTTTGCACCGAGCTGCGCCAAGTGCATTTGCTCCATCAGACCAATTCTGCAGAGGAAGCGACAGCTGCAGACAGAAAAAAAGAATATTCACCCCATCTACACGTCAGTATCGAGGCACAGATGAATGCATATATACAGTCACATGTGACTTACACGTCTATACTTATTCATAGATATTCATGATATAGTGAAAAAGTGTCCTAAATTCATCACACAGGCTGTTATGGCACACAATGAGAGGGCAAATGGTCACAAACATTCCTGGAAGCCCTCATATCTTCAAAATGAATGTTAACCCAAAACTCCGAGCACACAATTTCAGCTATCTGGCTACAAAAGGAATATTTATGAAAGCTAAATTCAGCTGACATAGCAAAGGGTGTTGAAAATAATACTATTTGTGTTATGCAGAAATGCATAAATTAATGTTCAATCGCAACTTAGAGGTGTGAAGCCAGCCAGGCTCACGATGTCCTTGAATGCTGCGATGAACAGATCTGACTTCAGCTGCATGTGTGTGCTGTGTTAACTTCTTGACTGTTTCCATTCTTACAAAGAGTTCCAGAGGAAAACAAAAAACAAACTACAGCTTTGATATAACCTCCCTGTTCAATAGAGTTAATAGACTTTACTGCAAACACAAACTTTACACTGTCACACACTGGCATGGTTAACAGGTGGTGGTGTATTAATGCTTCCTTACTCCACCAAGAAATTCATTGAGGATCAATCAACATCGCTGAGGCTGCGTGTCTCTCTCTCTCTCCTCGTGGTGAGATGTTAACTACCTCTCCTGGCATACAGGAAGTCGTGGGATCGATCCCAACCCTGACGCCGGCTGTATATTTGGAGTTTGCGTGCCTCTCTCTATCTCCCCATGGTCGTGTGGATTTCCCTCTCGATCCCCCGGTTTCCCCTCCACATGTAGAGAGTGAACACCGCCACGCGTCTAGAGTGAACACCGCCACGCATTTAGAGTGAACACCAACACGTGTCTAGAGTGAACACCACCACGCGTCTAGAGTGAACACCGCCATGCTGTTGACAAGCCCCACCTTGTTGTTGTTGTTGTGGGCAGGTCGCTTCTGAAAACAAGAGCGGTACAGCAGCTCAAGTGGGCGTGGCCTGGTAAAAAATGGAAAAGAAAACTGTGAATATTTAAAACAAAACAAGTTACAAAGTAGCGAGACAGGTGAAGAGAAATTAAAACTTAAGCAAGATACTCTTTGGTTCTTTCGGTAAAGTCACGTAGAATAAATAAATAAATTAAATAATAGTTTCATTTATTTGGTATAGCCCCGTGAGCCATTCGGCTCTTGAATCGGGTGCAACCGCAACAAACAACAAAAACATGAACAAGAAAACATCTTAAAGTGACTATGTGACTGTGCAAACATAAAATCCAGGGAAAAACAGCAAAATATTCCACAAAAAGCACCGTACACCAACGCTGTGTGCAAATAGCATACGACGTTTCGATTGCAACCCAATCATCATCAGGTACAAATGAAATAGAAAAAAAACCTAGTAAACTTAGAAATGTAATGCAATACAACACAGAGAGTCGGATAACATAACAGTCAACACCCCACCTGGTCGATGTTCTTCCAAAGATTGCTCAATTTGAGAGAGAGACCAAACACAGACACGGAGACACATAGACAGATGACACAGAGACACACAGAGAGAGACACACACACATAGGCACATAGAGAAACAACACTTCTGTGTCGAGGCCTTAAATAGAGAGGGGGGGTGTAGAGAAATTATCATGTCAATGCAAGGCCGTAGCCATGGAGTCAACATTGGGGGGAACCAAATATTCCAGGGGGTCTGGGGTCCCCCCCCAGAAAAATATCTCAATTTGAAAACTCATTTCCTGCCATTTCCTCCCTAAAATCTTTTTTAAAATTCACTAACACATGGGATGGAATTTTTTTATTCTTTACAATGTCTAATAGTGTATTGTATTTCATTGCTGATTTTTCTTTTTTACCTTTTCTTGTTTCATAGTATGTAATGGCAGAGATTAGGAATTCATAAAGTACAACGCAATCATATAAACAGAAATCTATGTATTGTTATATGAAGACAAGTCCAGATGTCGTGGCCAAGGTTTAGCAATTTGTTGTTTTTATTAACAGAGCATCGCAATTATTATTTTAAAAAATGATTTTATAGCAATATATTGGGGGGGGACATTTTTAGCATATTTTATTATTATAATTATTATAACATTATAATTATTATAACATATTATAATTATTATAACATATAATTATATCTTGATTTAAAGCTTTTGTGACTGCAGGGATTCATATTCTTGGTTCTTTCGGTAAAGTCATCACGTAGAAGGGAAATAATGAAATAAAACGTGACTTTACCGAAAGAACCAAGAATATATATTATAATTAGTATAACATATTATAATTATTATAACATCTTATAATTATTACAAAATATTATAATGTATTATAATTATCATAACATTATAATTATGGCCTTGTGTCAATGAGAGACTTGGAGGTTTGGTGACTGCACATAGAGAGAGAGAGAGAGACACTTAATCAAACAAACTTCGTAAAATTTGGAAATGTAATGCAATGCAACACAGAGAGTCGGTCAACACACAATTAACGCATCGCCTGGCTGATTACGTTCTTCCACAGGTTGCTAAACTAAGCGAGAGAATTGAAGCAAACGCCATCAGGCGAGGGCAGGAGGCAAGGCCCCGCGTTATAAAGTTCCAACCTGGACATCGCTTCCATGCTCGCTGCTACTCAATTGACATCCCTACGAGAGCGAGGCTCTACCTCGGTACACAACAACCACCACAACAACCACCACAAGAACCACCACCACCACAACAACAACTACAACCACCACAACTACAACAACCACCACCACAACCACCACCACAACAACCACCACCATCACAACCACCATCACAACCACCACAACCGCGATGAGAATTTCTCACCTCGGATTTCAGTGCGAGCGCCGAGATGCAACAGCCGCGCGGCAGCAGGTCGTGACGTCACTTCTGGGGTACAAGACACTCCCCTTCCGCAATGAGCGGGTCTTCACTTAAATAAATTATGTTAATGAGCCCAGCCCATAAGTCGGAGATAAGGAGCGCGCGTGCTGAACCCGTCGCAATAAACTCGCGACGACTTTCACGAATACATTATGTTAATGAGCCGCCAATCACCGGGCCAAGCTTTGCCTAAATAAGGATTGGCACTGGAACAGATATCGGCAGCGGCCGAACTGAGGTGACGTAACGCTCAAGAGCTTCGCGGTCGGGAGTGGGTGACATGACGTCACTAGCGAGGCACACCGCCCCCTGGCGTTTGACGCCGATGAGGTCACGCTGCGCGGTGACGTCAGAGAGCGGGGTCAGAGTTCAAGTTTGTTGACAGAAGGAGAGCGGCAGTGTCGTGGTGAGCGCTGCGCTCCGCACCGACCAGCCGAGTTCCATTCCCGCTCGTGGCCAACACCGCCAGTGACGAATTTCTGAACCGGTCTGAGCTTCCCCTACGTCGACTCAGCCTCAAAAGACTACAAGGTGCGGTGTGTAAACATCGCCTGTAGGGGAGACAAAGGCGGCCGGGCGTGGTGCTGGCCACCCACCCCCTCGTGTGCCGTGACGACCTCCATCGGTGCTGCTCGCTATGAGCAGCACTTTGTAGATGTTGTGGCTTGGCTCTCCAGCACACCGCTGGCGACATTTCACGATAACATTTTCACGTCCATAAAAAGAAAATCACCATACTAACCGATGCCGTTTTTTGGCAAAATTGGCCCAATTTTCCTTGCTTTATTTTTCAACTAAAAGTGCATTCCTTGGTTGTGTTTAGCCTGAGTATCCTATATATTACGTTAAAAAGTGGGGAATTTCATGCATGAAATTTTCGAATATCAGAAAGTTAATCGGCATACTGTGCCGATTTTAGGCCAAATAAGCCCAACTTTCACAGCTTTATTTTTGGACGAAAGTTAATTCCTCTATTGTATTTAGCCTTAGTATGCTATGTTTTATATTAAAAGTGGAAAATTTCACGATGAAATTTGAAGTAAAAACATCAAATCGGCATACTTTACCAATGCCGTTCTTGGCCAAAATTTTCTACATTTTCATAGCTAGATTTTCCAAGAAAAAGTGAATTCCTCCATTTTGTTAACCATTAGTATGGCGCCAAAAGGCGCCTTTTGGCGTCATCTGGTCGAACACCATATGAGACGAGGCTCCAAATAAAGCTGTCTCTGGTGTGGACCAATCAGTTTCAAAGACAATGCATAAATTACCAGAGTATTGTGTTTTTGTTTGCATTTGACTGCAAGTATTGCGGTTAATGTAGACATGATTCCTTGCAAAAGGTGTCAGTTTTGTTGCCAGAAAAAAGGGGAAAACCCCTATTGGTATATTTTGGTACTGGCAAAGGAGGTCCCATGACATTAGTATGCTCTAAATTACTTTAAAAGTGAGAAATTTCACGATTAAATTTTCACGTCCCAAAAGGAAAATCGAGTACTTATGCCAGTTTTATCCAAAATAAGCCAAATTTTCATAGCTTCATTTTTCAACAAAATGTTCATTCATCAATTATATTTACTCTTAGTATGTTATGTGTTAGATTAAAAGTGGAACATTTTATGATGAAATGTTCACGTCCCAATATAGAAAATCGGCATGCTAACCTATGCCGTTTTTGGCCAATAATGGCCAAATTTTTACAGCTTCATTTTTCAACAAAAATACAATCTTCGGGTGTGCTTAGCCTTAGTATCCTATATATTACGTAAAAAAGTGGGAAATTTCACCATGAAATTTTTAAGTAAAAAGGCTCTGACATGGTTGTCTTTGCCTTACAAAACAGACGGGCAAAGTGTGCATGACCCAAAACTTTTTTTCCAAGCAATATACTTGAGCAACAATGAGGCAATTTGCTGAATTCTTGGCTTACCCATCCATGACCGTTCCCCCACAGTCGTCCATTTGGCACTTCACCTCCAAAATGGTCAACGCATCTTGGTCACCAAAGGAAATGCCCAACAACAGGCCCTGGCTCTACAAGATACCACCCTTATGGCGTTCTTGGTTTTGTGCCCAAGTGACCCATTTGCTGCCAACCTGCTCTACCATAAAGTTCCCTCCTACTATACATGGACTGCTAAAAAAAGTGGAAGCGAAGTGCTGCTGATGGTGAATCAGATGCCTTCGGACGAGTCTACACAGTTCATACCAACAATCAGCAGTGCTACTTTCTCCCAATGCTTTTCCATGTTGCCAAAGGGCACAGATCTTTCCAAGACCTATAAAAAGTGGAACGAGTTGTCTGTCAAACCTACAGGGAAGCTTGCAATCTTCGTGCAATTCTTGCGCATGATCACCTTATTCATAAAGCTATGACAGAAGCTTCTGTTGGTCAGTCCCCTTTCCAACTGACATTGCTCTTCTGCATGAATCTTCAAGTTTGCAGCCCATCTAACCACAATACAAAGAGGGCATGAGTGAGGACATCCTCCACGGAGCTCAATAACAAAATACAAACCTGGACGTCAACTTTTCTGACGTTATCTTCAAACAGGCCCTCATCCTCCTTCACGACAAACTGAACATTATTGCTGGAAAATACTTCACGTCTATGGGACTACCAACACCCTACAGGGATAACCTGCATGCCCTTGCTCAAAAGATTCTACGTGAAATATGCTATTATACTTTACAGATTCTTACATTTATACAGGTAGGAACAATGTTCCACACTGCCCACCAGGGATTTTTTGTCTGTCTGACGTGCATAAATAAATATATAAATATAAATATATAATATAAACAGCTCTTTGATTGGTGGAGACCTACTGCCGGGTACGGAGAGGGGAGGTGCCTAAGGGAGGAGGGTCAGGAGAGGGGCCTAAGGAAGGGGGGAGTCAGGAGAGGGGCCTGAGGGGGGGGGTCAGCGAAGGGGCCTGAG
>CM025688.1:639361-656577 GCA_014621495.2 Entosphenus tridentatus | reverse complement strand
TGTGCAAACGCCTTCCCACACACACTGCACTTGAAGGGTTTCTCTCCTGTGTGAGTTCTCTGGTGTTTTCTAAGAGTAGATGACTGTGCAAACGCCTTCTCACACACACTGCACTTGAAGGGTTTCTCTCCTGTGTGAATTCTCTGGTGCCGTGCCAAATGTGCAGGACGATCCGTGCTGAATGCACACCGGTCGCATTGTTGCCTTGTTGCACCGAGCTGCACTGAGTGCCTTTGCTCCATCAGACCAATTCTGCAGAAGAAGCGTCAGCTGCAGACCGAAAAAAATTATATACACACAGAGGAATGCCTATATGCACAGTAACACGTGACTTACACGTCTATACTTATTCATATATTCATGACATAGTGAAAAAGTTTCCCAAATTCATCACACGGGCTGTTCTGGCACACAATGAGAGGGTGAATGGTCATAAACATGCCTGGAAGCCCTAGTATCTTCAAAATGAATGTTAACCCAAAACTCCGAGCACACAATATCGGCTGTCTGGCTAGAAAACAAATATTTATAAAAGCTAAATTCAGCTGACATAGCAAAAAGTGTTGAAAATAATACTATGTGTTATGCATAAATTAATGTTCAATCGCAACTTAGAGGTGTGAAGCCAGCCAGGCTCAGATGTCCTTGAATGCTGGGATGAACAGATCTGACTTCAGCTGCATGTGTGTGCTGTGTTAACTTCTTGACTGTTTCCGTTTATATAAAGAGTTCCAGAGGAAAACAAAAACAAACTATCGTTGTGATATAACCTCCGTGTTCAATAGAGTTAACAGACTTTACTGCAAACACAAACTTTACACTGTCACACACTAGCATGGTTAACAGGTGGTGGTGTGTCCAGACCCATGCCTGGCCACCTTCATCCGCTCACTATTAATGCTTCCTGACTCCACAAAGTAATTCACTGAGGATCAATCAACATCGCCGAGGCTGCGTGTCTTTCGCTCTCCGTGGATTGATGTTAACTACCGCTCCTGGCATACAGGAAGTCGTGGGTTCGATCCCAACCCTAACGCCTGCTGTATATTTGGAGTTTGCGTCTCTCTCTCTTTCTCCCCGTGGTCGCGTGGATTTCCCCCCGGATCCCCCGGTTGTCCCCACTCCACATGCAGAGAGTGAACACCGCCCCGAGTCCAGAGTGAACACCGCCACACGTCCAGAGTGAACACCGCCACACGTCCCGAGTGAACACCGCCACGCGTCCCGAGTGAACACCACCACGCGTCTAGAGTGAACACCGCCACGTGTCCAGAGTGAACACCGCCACGCTGTTGACGAGTCTCACCTTGTTGTTGTTGTTGTGGGCAGGTCGCTTCTGAAAACAAGAGCGGTATAGCAGCTCAAACGGGCTTGGCCTGGTAAAAAATAAAAACTGTGTTAATATTTAAAGTAAAACAAAGTTACAAAGTGGCGAGCTGGGTCAAGACTAATTCAACTTAAGCGAGATAACACTGGTCAACAAAAAAAATTCTGGCCTGGACTTTTGCAGCTGTTTTAGACTAATTTTAGGGTGCTGATTCCAAATCTGATCTCAGATTTGCTCTATCACATCTCATTTTTATGCTATCGGCATACCCCATTTTCATTGATTTAACCCGAAATTAACTGTCACTTATGATTGCAAGTTGTTGCGAGTCAGTTGCTGCTTTAGTGTTAAAATATGCTGCTGTATTTCTAGGATAGTTTATTTATAATATTTTATGTAGATATCCACATTTATTTAATATTTTTCTTCTGCAGGGCATGATCTAACAATGGCTACAACATCCGAAAGAAGGAAATGCAGAAATGACCCAGATATCTTCTGCTATATCTGTGGCAGCTTTACTTTGGAGACCAAGACAACAATTAGGCTCCTCACAAAGTGTGTAAAACCTGTGTTGAAACTTTGCGATCATGGTCTAAAGGAAAGAATGCTAAGCTGAAGTTTGGTGTGCCAATGGTTTGGAGAGAACCTGCAAACCATTTGGATAACTGCTACTTCTGCCTTGTCAATGTAAGATTGCAATAAGAAAAACAAACAACACTTACAATACCCAGATATCCCATCTGCCAGACGACCAGATGAGCACTGTGAGGAAATACCTGTGCCTGTATTTACTGAGCTACCAGAGATTGATGTTGAATGCCTCAGTTTACCTGCTTCTACAGATGATGATTCTCAGATCGAATATACGCCATCTGATGCAGATTGTGATAAAATTTCACTGTTTAGTCAGCCTGAATTGAATGATCTTGTAAGAGATTTGTATTTGCCAAAGCAGTCTGCTGAATTGTTGACTTCCAGGCTGCAAGAGAAAGGACTACTCAGACCTGGCACTAGTGTCTCCTTTTATCATAACAGAGAAGCAGCACTGCGAAAGTACTTCCATTCAGATGGTCAACTTGTTTATTGTAATGATGTTGAAGGGCTTCTTCTCAATATGGGACTGCCCGCATGATTCAAGTGAATGGAGACTTTTTATTGACAGTAGTAAAAGGAGTTTGAAATGTATTACTTCACAACAGAAATATATATGGTTCAATCCCAATAGGACACTGTAAAAATGAATGAAGAGTATGCCAACATCAAGATTGTTCTGGATAGATTGTAATACCATGTTCATGGATGGCTAATTTGTGTTGATTTGAAAATGAATAATTTGCTGCTGGGTCAGCAAGGAGGTCACACTAAATACCCTAGTTTCCTGTGCTACTGGGACAATATGGCTACATTAGAACACTGGGTTAAAAAGAACTGGCCACCAAGAATCAGTTTGACGCCTGGTGACAAGAACATCAAGAATGAGCCTCTGGTTGATAGGAATACAATTGTATTTCCCCCACTGCACATAAAACTTGGGTTAATGAAGCAATTCGTCAAAGCTTTTGATCACACTGGAGACTGCTTCAGCTATATATGTTCAACCTTTTCAAGTCTCAGTGCCAAGAAGAAAAAGGCAAGAATATTTGATGGCCCTCAAATAAGAACACTCATCAGGGATCCACACTTTGTTACAATGACTGCGGCAGAGGCTAGAGCTTGGAATGCATTCTCTGATGTGGTGCGGAATTTCCTTGGGAACAGGAAAGCAGACAACTATCGAGAGATTGTGGAGGAGCTGCTCTTGAGTTTCCAAGGACTTGGATGTAGAATGAGCATCAAGGTTCACTACTTACATAGTCACTTGGCCCAGTTTCCAGAGAACATGGGTCACGTGAGCGAAGAGCAAGGTGAACGCTTTCATCAAGACATGAAAGTTATGGAAGAACGTTACCAAGGCCGATGGGACTCAAGCATGATGGCAGATTACTGCTGGTCCTTGATGAGAGACATTCCACAAGCTGTACATCAGAGATCGTCAAAGAAGAGGTCGTTTAGGCAGATGTAACATCACTATTGTGAATTACCTTTTTGTACATATTTTTCTTATCTTCACAATTCAATTCTTACATGGTAATATGCATTCACTCACATTGATATGCAGTCACTCTCACAACTTTGTGCTACGGCTCATTAAATGTTTGTTTCATTATTATTGTATATTGTATCTTATATTATTTTTGTATGGATGTCTGTTTAGCTATTTGTATATGAGCATAAATTTGCTGTTTTTATTGAAAATGCAATATTTGATATCCCAAAAACCTGATGTGATAGACAAAAACTGATGCCAGATTTGGAATCAGCACCCCAAAATTACCTTAAAACCGTTGGAATACCTTGTGCCAGAAAAAGTGTGTTGACCAGTGCTATTGAAGAAAACGCGATCAGGCGATGGCAGGAGGCAAGGCCCCGCGTTGTAAAGTTCCAACCTGGACATCGCTTCCATGCTCGCTGCTACTCAATTGACATCCCTACGAGAGAAAGAGTGAGGCTCTACCCTCATTAAACAACAACAACCACCACAACCACCACCACCACCAAAACCGCGATGACAATTTCTCACCTCGGATTTCAGTTCACGGGCGGAGCGGCAACTTCCTGGTCCCTTGCGACGTCACGCGGCAGCAGGTGACATGACGTCACTTGCGGGGTACGATGACACTTCCCTCCCTCAATGAGCGGCTCCAAACTCGCGACGACTTTCACGAATACATTATGTTAATGAGTCGCCAGTCACCGGCGTGGCTTTGCCCAAATAAGGATTGGCACTGGGATAGATATCAGCAGTGGCCGAGCAGAGGTGACGTCACGCTCAAGAGCGCGGTGGTCGAGGGGTAGGTGACATGACGTCACTAGCGAGGAACAACTCCGCCTGGCGTTTGACGACGATGAGGTCACGCTGCGCGGTGACGTCAGAGAGCGGGGTCAGAGTTCAAGTTTGTTGACAGAAGGGGAGCGGCAGTGTCGACTCGGCCTCAAACGAGTACCCGGTGCGGTGTGTAAACATCGCCACTGGGGAGACAAAGGCGGCCGGGCGTGGTGCTGGCCACCCACCCCCTCGTGTGCCGTGACGACCTCCATCGGTGCTGCAATTTGTAGATGTTGTGGCTTGGCTCTCCAGCACACTGCTGGCGACATTTCACGATGACATTTTCACGTCCATAAAAAGAAAATCGCCATACTTAACCTATGCCGTTTTTGTCCAATGGCCAAATTTTTACAGCTTCATTTTTCAACAAAAGTGCAATCCTCGGGTGAGCTTAGCCTTAGTATTTTAAAGTGAAAAGGCTGTGACATGGCTGTCTTTGCCGATGGGCAAAGTGTGCATGACCCAAAACTTTTTTTCCAAGCAAGATACATCAGCAACAATGAGGCCATTTGCTGAATTCTTGGCTTCTCCATCCATGGCTGTCCCCCCACAGTCGTCCATTTGGCACTTCACCTCCAAAATGGTCAACGCATCTATGTCACCAAAAGAAATGCCAAACAGGCCCTGGCTCCACAAGATACCACCCTGATGGCGTTCTTGGTTTTGTGCCCAAGTGACCCATTTGCTGCTAACCTGCTCTACCATTAAGTTCCCTCCTACTATACATGGACTGCTAAAAAAAATAGAAGCGAAGTGCTGCTGACGGTGAATCGGATGCCTTAAGATGAGTCTACACAGTTTATCCCAACAATCAGCAGTGCTACTTTCTCCCAATGCTTCTCCATGTTGCCAAAGGGCACAAATCTTTCCAAGACATATAAACAGTGGAACGAGTTGTCTGTCAAACATACAGGGAAGCTTGCAATGTTCGTGCAATTCTTGCACATGATCACCTTATTCATAAAGCTATGACAGAAGCTTCTGTTGGTCAGTCCCCCTTTCCAACTGACATTGCTCTTCTGCATGAATCTTCAAGTTTGCAGCACATCTAACCCCATGGGACTCAGGCAAAAATACAAAGAGGGCATGGGTGAGGACATCCTCCACGGAGCTCAATAACAAAATACAAACCTGGACAACAACTTTTTTGATGTTATCTTCAAACAGGCCCTCATCCTCCTTCACGACAAACTGCACTCCATTGCTGGAAAATGCTTCACGTCTATGGGACTACCAACACCCTACAGGGACAACCTGCATGCTTTTGCTCAAGAGATCCTAGTGAAATATGCAATCATGCTTGACAGATTCTTACATTTATTTAGGAAAATTAACCAAAGCTGATGGATGCACAAATAAAAGCCTACACGGAAATCTTGAAAGACATTGAGACTGCAAATCGAATCATTTTTATCCTTGATGCACCTGCCAGTACTGGGAAAACCTTTGTTTTGAAACTGCTCCTCGCAAAGGCTCGCCAAAGAGAGAGAATTGCTCTAGCTGTGGCATCATCGGGGATTGCTGTGTAAGTCGATGTGTGTGTGAGTCGATGTGTGTGTGTAGTGGAGAGAGTGGAGAGTTTCCCATACCTGGGCAGTGTTCTTATGACCGGCTCCAGTTTAACAGCAGAGGTCTCACTCCGAATCAGTCGAGCGGCAATATCTTTTCATCGGTTGCGTAACGCTGTGTGGAAGCTACCTAGTCTGTCGCTCCGCACGAAGCTTCAGGCCTTCTCGGCCACAGTTATTCCCTCCCTTCTCTACACTTGCGAAACGTGGACCCCCCTAATGGAGCATCTTCGCCAGTTGGAAACATTTAGGCTGGCCTGCCTACGATCCATCCTGGGTTTAATCAGGCTGGATTGTGTGAGGAGCTCACAAATCCTTGAAAGATCTGGGCAAAGTCCCATCGGTGAGCTCCTTCGGCAGGCAAGGCTGCGTTGCCTGGGTCATGTAGCCCGCATGTCCAGCCACCGCATGCCTAAACAGCTTTTGTTCGGCCGGATCGAGGGGGCTAAACGGGCGCGGTACGGGCTAGAGAAGAGATGGAGTGATGTGGTACAGGAGAACGTGGAGCTGAGTGGACTTGCCGATGACTGGTACCAGCGGTGTCAAGATCGGCCTCTGTGGAGGAGGCTCGTGAAGGATGCTACTGGGCAGTTGGAGGCAGTCGCCCTCCAACAACAAGGGAGGGCGGAGGAGCGACGCTCACAACAACGAGCGGAGCGCCGGATGGCTAAAACACAGCAAGTTGGTACAGTAGGGGGCACAGATGGTACATCAGCCAGTTATCTCGGTCAGTCGACCCGTGGCACCTGGGTCTGCCCTATGACCTCCTGCCAGCGGGTGTTCGACACTTCACGTGGCCTCAAGGTGCACATGGCCTGGCACAAGCGTCGTGTTGACGTCACCGCCACTTAGTGGCGAATGGCGGTTGTTGTGAAAGTCCAAGTGTTCATGTCAGTCCATGTGTGTGTCAGTCACTGTGTGTCTATATGTGTCAGTTGATGTGCGTATGTATGTCGATGTGTATGCGTGTTAGTCCATGTGTGTTAGTCCATGTTTGTGTAAGTAAATGTGTTTGAGTCGATATGTGTAACTCCAAATCGAGTCATTTGTATCCTTGATGCACCTGCCAGTACTGGGAAGACCTTTGTTTTCAAACTGCTCCTAGCAAAGGCTCGCCAGAGAGAGAAAATTGCTCTAGCTGTGGCATCATCGGGGATTGCTGTATAAGTCGATGTGTGTGTGAGTCGATGTGTGTGTGTTTGAGTCCATATGTGTGTGTTTAGGTCCATGTGTGTGTGTGTGTGTAAGTCGGTGTGTCTGTGTCTTTTTTGCCCGGGCAACGCCAGATGTCTGTGTGTGTACGTCGATGTGTAAGTCCAAGTGTACATGTTAGTCCATGTGTGCGTGTCAGTCGCTGTGTTAGTCCATGTGTGTGCATGGCTTCATGTAAGTCACTGTGTGTGTCTGTGTGTCAGTTGATGTGTGTATGTACGTCGATGTGTATGTGTGTTAGTCCATGTGTGTGTTAGTCCATAGGTGCTCGCTAACAGCACTTGCCCCTACAGTCTGTTAAGGCTATACGTGGGATCTTTGATCTTTGTTAGTTCATATTTGTGTAAGTCAATGTGTTTGTGAGTCGATATGTGTGTATAACTCCATGTGTGTGTATCTAAAGTCCATGTCTGTGTGAGTCCGTATGTGTGTGTAGGACAATGTGAGTCTGTGTAGAGGAGTAATATGGGGATGTGACGTCATAATCGCTGTTCAGTGTGAGGGCGTCATGGGAAGTGACGTCATGCGTGCTGGTCGAGGCGATGACTAGGCCTCGGCAAGGTAAGGTAATTTACCCTTTTTACCGGGTAAAAGGGTAAAGGTAAAGGGTAAAGATGTCGACATGCCAAGGGGTAAGGTAAAGGGTGGGGTAACGGTAGCTCGGAAGAATTACCCGGTAGGGTAAAGATAGCGCAAAGTATTACCCGGTAAATACGGTACCTTGTTTACCACTAAAAGCTCAGTGGCGCAGTCCGTGGCCGACATTTAATAAGTAATATTAAAACAAACTTGATAAATAAAACACACGATTTTATGAAATGTACGAGTAATGACAGAACTCCACGACTCCAGGAAGTGGCCCCGAAGCTTGCCACAACGTAAGGGACCGTGGTGATTTACAGCCAACGTTAGTTGAGCGTGGACAATTAGACCCAAGCCGAAACATAACAAATAAAAAAGATTGTTTAAAAAAAAAAAATTATGATAGAATATAGTATTGTCATCAGTATGACCTAAGTATACCAAGTTTGCAGTCGATACCACATTAGGAAGTGGGTAAAAATTGAGTTAAAAATTTTGATACAACAATAACAGAGCGAGTTAAAATAAAGCTTGTAAAATTGGAATAATCGAGAGTATTCTATATGATTAAAGCGCTCTACCTAGCATTTACCGTTATAAACCTTGTTCATGTGTAGTTGTTCCCTAGTAATTACCCTGTAATCGGGTAATTTGTATGGGGTAAGGGTAAAAGGTAGGGTAAAGGTAGGCTCGTTGCTTTTTACGTTTTACCTTGTACCTTACCTGCTAAAGGGTAAAAGGTAAGGGTAGAGTGATTGTATTATGGTAAGGTAAAAGGTAGGGTAAAGGTAGGCTCGTTGTTTTTACCTTTTAACTTTTACCTTACCTTGCCGAGGCCTAGCGATGACGCCACGTCTCCTCTCGGTACTTAAGGAGAACCGCGTGACGAACGCGGGGTTACTGTAGGAGCCCGGGAAAGAGAGCGGTTGAAGAGCCAGCCAGGGGTAGAGCTCAGGGAGTCTGGAGACAAGCCGGCCATAGTGATAAAAGGTGCTGCTCTCCTCGGTCGGTCGGTGTTGGCTGACCACCCGATCTGACTCGAGGGAGAGAGCCCTGGAGCTAGCCGAGCTAGGAATAGACAGTGAAGGTTCGTCTTAAGGACCCCTACCCCTGGGGAAGTTACCTGAAACCCTTAATAAATAACTGGCCAAGCCCTTAACTGAAGACCTGCCTCTGCGTCGTCATTTACACCTCAACATGTGTGCAAATCCATGTGTGTGTCTCTTAGTCGATGTGTGGGGAGCGATAGTGTAGCGGTTAGCGCGCTGCGCTATGAACCCGGCGACCCGAGTTCGATTCCCGCTCACGGCCAACACCAGTGACGATTATCTGAACCGGTCCTGGGCCTCCCCTAGGTCGACTCAGCCTCAAATGAGTACCTGGTGCGGTGTGTAAACATCACCACTAGGGAGACAAAGGCGGTCGGGCGTGGTGCTGGCCACCCACCCCCTCGTGTGCCGTGCTGGCCTTCATAGGTGCTCGCTAACAGCACTTGCCCCTACAGTCTAAGGCTATACGGGGGATCTTTGATGTGTGTAAAACCATGTGTGTAAAACCATGTGTGTAAAACCATGTGTGTAAAACCATGTGTGCTTAGGTCCATGTGTGTGCGAGTCGCTGTATGTGTGTATGTCGATTTTTGTAACTCCATGTGTGTGTATCTAAAGCGAATATCTCTATGTATGCAAGTCGATGTGTTTGTGTATGGGTCGATGTTTGCGTGTCTAAGTCCATGTATGTGTCTTTTTCGGCCGGGCAACGCCGGGTACTTCCAGCTAGTACTCTTATATAAGCGCACTTCATCTATCTGTGATGAACACTGCACTTTCCATCGTTTTCATGCAGGAGGCGCTGCAAACCTACGCGCCCCCTGCATGAACGACGGAGGCGCAGACACAGACGTTCGATCACGTTAGGAATCGATCTGCAGACGGCGGATCTTCAGGCACAGCCAGCTGTGTCGCCTTATCTCCACCCCGCAATCCCAACCAGGTGAAAGTGCGCATCGAACCGAACCCCGGTAAGGCCATCTACTTAACGACTAGATAAAATTCACACGAAATGTCGTTTTTAATTAAGTCTTCCAGATGTAAAATGATATAAGTTTTAATGAAGAAATACAATTATTTAATTCAAAACATAATACAATTCAAAGTTGTTTCATTTTTAAATCCTTTATATTAAGTTCGCTTGCTTGCTTGCTTAGGACCGTGCAAATCTTTCGGTCGTTTTTTAACCCACTTCCCGTGATCCAATCGAGCTGACATTTTGCACACAGACTCGTTGTGCGTGACAATGCATTTTCGTTAAAGAATTTTTCCAAAATTTGTCACTGTTTAGGGGGAAATAAATAAATATTTAATTACCAATTGTTTAATGCTGCCAGACAATCATCTGACCCATAGGTGGTAGCCATCTCAAGCCAGAGGACGAGAGGACTCTAGCCGCCCGTTTCAAAGACCAATGTGGGCTGGGTTGTGGCCCATTGAATACGTACTGTAATTTATTGTCTTGCTCTTTGTAAGAAACTGAAAACACAGCAAGCTCCTCCTGTCATGGAATGTAATGTTAACCAATCGAAAGCAAACAACAATAAACGTGTGCCTATTTTATGTATTGCTGTTTTACAGTTCGTTCTCATTTGATGCAATTTGCTTCACAAAACTGTCACCATGGTAATGATGACGCAAATGTTGAATAATCACATGCCATTAAATTCCTGCCCCCACGCTGTACAGTGGAGACTATTTATAAGGCAGTTAAATTGAAGCCGCCAGGTTCTTGAAAGTGGAAAAACCGGTCAACGCTACTTATAATCCTTATATACGACTTTCCTTATATTTAATGTAAAATACAAATGTGATACAAATGAAAGTTAGTCAAGAAAAACAGAAATGAATAATTAAATAAAACCGATGCCACGCATATAAAGGATTTATAGTGAAAAACTTTGTTTTTACGGGTTATCTTATTAAACTTCAAAACGGAGCATCGGGAGTTTGCGTGAATACATCGTTCGTGCACAATTTTTTTCGTGACTTTCCTGGCCCAAGGCCGTAAATGGTTGAGGAGCTGCAGGCGGTGCGGCTTGCTTCAACCCATGGATGTGAACATCCAGACGTTAATCGGCAAGGACAATTTCTTGTCCTAGTTCGCCAACAAATAAGATGTTATGCAAATTTCGAATGAGTGTTGTTGTGGAGAATGTATCTACTAGATGTGCTCTGCCTTGTAACCGAATACAAATCTGTACCAAAAATGCATTTCAAATATGTCCTTCAAATTACCTCCTTGCTATGAAGCAGATCAGCAGACACGACATTTTATTTATTGATCTCTCCACGAAATAAAGGAATGTTTTTCACAAACTATAACTAGCACAGCCTTCTGGGAGTGCATCATTGATTCAGTGCAAGCCACCTGTGGACACTTATTGGTGCACAGCGTCTCAAGAGCAGCCGGGCTTGCGAACATCCAGACGTTAATCAGCAAGGGAATTTCTAGTCCTAGTCAGACAAAATCTACGTCAACACGTAAGACACAATTATAATTCGTGTTGTAGAGAATGTATCTCCTCTACGTGTAACTTTTGAGTGGTATGCCTTGTAACTGATGAATGATCCGAGTGTGCTCCCTATTTCAAAGACAATGAGTTGCTCCAGAGGCAGACGCTTCCTGAAAACACAAAAATACCCTTTGACCTGTATCAGAAAAACAACGGGTCTCACCAGAGTTATCTTTACAGGTTATTCCAAAACACACTCTTTGTCCGAACATCACTTATTCAATGTTTGACCCTTATAGACAAAATGTTACATGTACGCACACAATCATACAAATATTAATTCTAAATTATGGAGTCATTTTAACAAAATTGAATTACTGCACTGAAATATACTGCAACAGGTTACATCGTATTAAGAAGCTATTTAAAAAATATATGCACTGTCTGCTTAACAGTGTATGTACAACATAGTATTGCGCCATTCAAAACGAGTAGGCCATTGCATGCTGGTGTCTGGGTCAAAATTCCAAACAGGCTCTTGTCCACATGTAGGGCCACCACCTTGTGCCACAGGGGCAGCTGCTACTTGGGGATGCTCTTCGAGTGTTTGAGACGAGATACGATGCAAAACTCCGAATAGCCGGGGCGATAAAGCACCATATAAATGGAATTATTAGAACAAAGTGAATGCTTTGGAGCTTATTGCCTCTCGCTCCTGGTTAGAGATCTACCCAACCCACAAGTCCATAAAAACTGGCCGCTCTTACCCTGCAAGTTGAACCTTGGAATTGAGTGTTCAACTTCTTGTCATTAAAGGTCTGTGACAAAAGGTGCATCTATTGGAGCAACATCGTCTCAAGCTTACACATCTACCGGGTCTCCATTTGACTTTGTATTGTCTCGGAGGAAGTCCACCCACACCTCCACTTCCACAAACTGCTGGGAGTTGCCTCGCTCTGCCTCACAGTCAGAATTCTCCTCCTGCTTCACGTTGCCTCCATCGATGTGAAGGTCCGATTTTGGAGTTGAATCTTTATCTTCACATTTTACCTTCACTTCTTCACTCTTCACAATCACTTCTTCACTCTTCACCATCACTTCTTCACTCTTCACCATCACTTCTTCACATTTCACCTCGATACCTTTAAAAGTGTCCAAGCTGGGATTTTCTTCTGGTTCTTGTTTGATGAGAGATGGGCTCATTGCGGCACTTTGACTTTCACAAGCTGATTTCAGACTCCACTCCTTGTGGATCTTCTGATGCTTGTGTGTTCTCTGGTGTCTTTGAAGATTTGGTGAAAGTGCAAACGACTTCCCGCACAGAGTGCAGCTGAAGGGTTTTTCTCCCGTGTGTGTTCTCTGGTGTGGTACAAGAGTAGCTGAATGTGAAAAGGCCTTCCCACACACACTGCACTTGAAGGGTTTCTCTCCCGTGTGTGTTGTCTGGTGTTTGTTAAGAGCAGATGACTGTGCAAACGCCTTCCCACACACACTGCACCTGAAGGGTTTCTCTCCCGTGTGTGTTCTCTGGTGTGCTACAAGATTAGTTGACTGTGAAAATGCCTTCCCACACACACTGCACTTGAAGGGTTTCTCTCCCGTGTGTGTTCTCTGGTGTGCTACAAGAGTAGCTGACTGTGAAAATGCCTTCCCACACACACTGCACTTAAAGGGTTTCTCTCCTGTGTGTGTTCTCTGGTGTTTTACAAGAGTAGATGACTGTGCAAACGTTTTCCCACACACACTGCACTTGACGGGTTTCTCTGCTGTGTGAGTTCTCTGGTGCTGTGTCAAATGTTCAGTACGATCTGTGCTGTTGGCACGCAGGTCACATTGTTGCCTTTTTTCACCGAGCCGCGCCGAGTGCCTTTGCTCCATCAGACCAATTCTGCAGAGGAAGCGACAGCTGCAGACAGAAAAATATATCCACACCATCTACACATCAGTATCAATGCATATATACAGTCACACGTGACTTACACGTCTATACTTATACATATTCATGATATAGTGAAAAAGTGTCCCAAATTCATCACACGGGCTGTTATGGCACATGAGGAGGCAAATGGTCATAAACATGCCTGGAAGCCCTCGTATCTTCAAAATGAATGTTAACCCAAAACTCCGAGCACACGATTCCGGCTGTCTGGCTTCAAAATGACTATTTATGAAAGCTAAATTCAGCTGACATAGCAAAGGGTGTTGAAAAATACCATTTGTGTTATGCACAAATGCATAAATTAATGTGCAATTGCAACTTAGAGGTGTGAAGCCAGGCACAGATGTTCTTGAATGCTGGGATGAAATTCTGACTTCAGCTGCACATATGCTGTGATAACTTCCTGACTCCAATCTTACAAAGACTTCCAGAGGAAAACAAAAATACACTACCGTTTTGATATAACCTCTGTGCTCAATAGAATTAATAGACTTTACTGCAAATACAAACTTGACACTGTCAAACACTCAGGGGCGGAGCCAGTATTTTAAGGTAGGGAGGGGGGCAAACCCTCCAGCAATGAAAAATGATAGGAGTTAATAATAGGAGTTTTCCCCTTTTTTCTGGCAACAAAACTGAAACCTTACGAGGATTCATGTCTGTGTCGTGTTTTCTCCGGAGACACTTTGTTGGGGGCATGTCTTTATTATACACACGCGCCCTAACTACTAAACATCAACTCCTCGTACAGTTTATCTCGAGTACTTCCACTCGGTATATTATACGCCTCCTATGTAACATGCCTGCCCCGGCTGCGCTCCAGGTCCTCTGGCTGTAATATCCTATGGGAGACCCAGGTTCCACCACTGGCCTCACAGAGCTTTGGCCCTTAAAAAGACGGCGAAGCTAGGGGTCCAGGGTCCTATTCTAGCAGGTCTTCTTGCTTCAACTGGTCGTTTTCAACTGCCAGGACCTCTCCAGAGGTCTGCCTTATATACGTTTCTCAGCCGAGGTGCGGACCTCCGTGAGGGATGCGGGTGACCCCAGAGTCCCTCACCGAGGTCTGCATGTTTGCCATTGCAGGCCAGTACGTCCGTAGCCCCCTCGGCCGTTGGGAGTGTTTGCCAGGGATCGTAGGACCCCTCACAACCCCCAACCGCTTCTGGGATGTCTGTCGTTGCCTGCAAGTGCAGCCCATCCATGACACTACATTTGCATTAACCACAATACTTGCAGTCAAATGCAAACAAAACACACACTATGATAATATGTGTGAGCTGTACGCCTTTTGGCGTCCTCTGGTCGAGCACCAATTGGTGTCCTCTGGTCGAGCACCAATTGGGTCGAGGCTCAAAAAAAGCCGTCCCTTGGTGTGGACCAATCAGTTTCAAGGACAATACATATATTATCATAGTGTGTTTTGTTTGCATTTGACTGCAAGTATTGTGGTAAATGCAGACATGAATCCTCGTAAAAGACGTTTGGTTGGTTCAATCTTGTTGGTTTTTGTCGTTAGGCTGTTAGTAGGATCCTACTAACAGCCTAATGACAAAGACCAACAAGATCATCACGAGTTTGACGTCCCTAATCGAACCAACCAAACGTCCCTCCTTAAAACCCTTGGCTGTAAGACCTCCCAGATTTTATGGTCTTCCCAAGATCCATAAAGAAGGCTCCCCACTATGACCCATAGTGTCCACAATCAACTCTCCTACCTACAAACTGGCCTGTTTTCTATCAGATACTCTGCTCCCCTTCACTGGCAAGACCTCGTCAGCAGTACTTAACTCAACCCAATTGGTCTCTATGGTCAAGGACATGGTACTGTCTCCTGACGATATCCTCGTCAGTTTTGATGTGGTATCTCTGTTTACCAAAGTCCCAGTTCCTGACACCTTAACAATAATCGAAGACTTGGTCCAACATGAACTGAACTCGGATGTACCTGCGCTGGTTAGGCATTGCCTCACCAAAACTTACTTTACCTGGAATGGCACCTTCCACAAACAGAATGAGGGTACCCCCATGGGCTCCCCCTTGTCACCAGTGATAGCCAATGTGTTCATGGAAAAGTTTGAATCAGACGCCATCCAGACGTCCACCCTGCGTCCTTCCCTGTGGAAGATATATGTGGATGACACTTTCATCATTTGGCCACATGGCCTCCCAGCATTGGACCATTTCCTGGACCACATCAATTCCAGACACCCATCCATCAAATTCATAAATGGAAGTGGAGAAAGATGGCAAACTTCCATTCTTGGATGTTCTGTTTGAGAGGAGACCTGATGGATCCTTGTGACATTGTGTTTACAGGAAGGCCACAAATACAGATTCCTACTTGAAGCCTGATTCCCACCACCATCCGGCTCAAAATAATTCTCTCATCAAAACACTATACCAGAGAGCTCATTGCATCTCTGACCAACACCACCTGGCCAGTGAACTGAAACATGTACATTTGGCCCTCAAGATGAACGGATACTCTGACCGCACTATCCGCCAAGCTGTTTCTCCCACCATACAGAAACAACCACATGAAACTCCAATCAAAACTATCACGTTGCCATACATAGCAGGCGTGACCAAAAAGATCTCCAAAATTCTAAACAAACATAAGATCCAAGTCCGATTCAGTACAGTACATAAAATCCGGGATCTGATCCCATCCGTAAAGGATGTCATTCCGGACTTACAGTACCCTGGTGTTTACAAATTGAGTTGTACCTGCGGGGACTGCTATATCGGGGAGACGAAACGACATATTTCGGACCGAATTCGCGAACACAAATGAGATTTGAAACATGGCAGAACAAATTCTTCAGCCGTTGCCAATCATTGTCACAACGCTGTGGGTGATCATGATATAGTTTTCTCCGATACGAAGGTACTCTGCAAGCTGGATGGATACCACCAAAGATTTGTCCATGAAGCCATACAGATATACAAACACAGACATAACTTCACCCGAGAATATGGATTCAAATTGAGCAATCATTGGAAAGATGTGATTAACCATGTTAAACTTAAATCGCCACTCCCCCCCGCTCTGCGTCCCTCCTCCACCATCCGTGACGCTGTCTTTTAGTTCCACCTTCACCTTCCTGGCTCCACCCACATCCCAACCCCCCCTTCCCCCATCCTACACTTCGTCCTCCCTCCAACGACTATTTAGACGCCGTTTTACTATTTTCACCTTCCTACGTTTTACTATTTTCACATTCCTGGCTCCCCCCCCCCCATCCAGCACCCGTCCCCCTTGGCTCCTCCCCCCTCCTCTTACCCTATATATTAAATGCCCCATTACAAATAACTCCCACTACAGTTATTTTGCTGTGCCTTTTGACACCTGATGAAGGAGGCTTGTGTTGCCTTTGAAACGTCGTGATTTTAATTGATTTATTTTCATTTATTATTATTTTACTTAATTTTTTACCTACGTGACTTTACCGAAAAAACCTAAGAGTATGAATCCTTGCAGGCAAGAAAGCTTCAAATCTAGAAAGAATGATAGTTGTTAGTAATGAGTTGTTAGTAAAGAGTTATTAGTGAGGACTTGTCCCTTGCTTTTTATTCGACGCGTGTGATCGGCATCGCGCTCCCTGAAGGTGTTTGCCTTCAGGGAAGCCGTGTACTGTATACGCAACTGCGCACAATTCTGCGACTCGCTTGTAACTGCTTTGCCGTTACTTATTGCAAATTATGGACTCGGACTGTTGTCCTCTCAAGAGTCCCTGGCACGTAATAATATGCCACACGGTGGCGGTCGCAAAATGCTGATTTATCTATATATAAAAAAGGGACGTTTGTGAATGTCTGTTCGAAATGTTTAGCATACTTCCCGACATGCAACAAACTTGAAATGTGGCATGTGGGTAGCTTTCAGAGTGTACACAATGCAAGAAGTATAAAATAGACTTTTGTATTTTGGGGAGGGGGTGCAATAATGCATATATTTTGCACGCAAGTGAGCGGTGACATCACATCTGTCATCACATCTGTGATGTCACACCCGCATGCGGCAGAGTTTCGCAGTGTGCTTGCTGACGTCACCCCCCCCACCCCAAACACTCCGCGTAGGCCGTGTTTTAATCCAAGACAAGAATCCGGGTAGTAAAGCTAGTCTATATATAAAAGGGAAATGTGTGGATATG
>CM025688.1:497903-629361 GCA_014621495.2 Entosphenus tridentatus | reverse complement strand
TTTATTACTTCCCTTCTACGTGACTTTACCGAAAGAACCAAGAAGATGAATTCCTGCAGTCACGAAAGCTTTAAATCGAAGTTTAGGACTATGTTAGAGCAGAATTAGCCACAATGCCTGCACAGTCCTGCAATCTCCATACATCTTAAATGATATGCATATGTTGGCATTCAAATATCTATGCGCTAATAATAATTACTGCACAGTTATCAGATTGACCTGCATCAATAAAATACATGTCGCTGACTTTGTAGTGAAGTGTGGGTTTTACCTCAGATTTTTTTGCCTTCTTTTCAGCCTTCTCACGCTCAGCCTGGATATAACCATGGAAACATGAATCGGACAATGAATATATTAAAATAAAATTTTAGAGATGAATGAAGAAGAGACACCTAATCTAACGACAGTTGAGCACAGAATAGTGTGTCGTGTGTGTACCAATTTTAAGATAGCCTTTGGTGTTTGAGAAAGGCTCCAAGCGGGGCCATGTACACACTGAATAAAGTGGGGCTCAGCCAAGATCTTAAAACTGGCCATAGTGACAAGGTTTGCAAAAAGGAGTGGAACCATTGCAAGGCCATGTCTGAGGCCTCTATCATGAGTTTCCACTGATTGTGTAAAATTCTAGTTTTACTAAAAGCTGCGCTAATATCAAGGAGGAAAATGCTTGGAAAACCTTTGTTTCCAGACAGTTAATCATTGACGACCCTCACCAGTCTCTGTGCTGAGCTCTGGTCTAAAACCTGACTGAAATGGATCAAGCAAGTAGATAAAAGAAAAATCATTCATAAAACAGTGTTGCCACTGTACCCTCATGTATTTTGAAAAATATAAGAGATTTAAATTTGGAAAGAAATTACTGTTTGGTTATTTTGGTAAAGTCACGTATAAATAAAATAAAACTACAATACAATATGACGTTTCGATTGCAACACAAGCAATCGTCATCAGGTACGAATGAATGAGAAAACTAAGTTTGTTTTCAGATGACTATTGCTTGTGTTGCAATAGAAACGTCGTATTATATTATTATTATTTCATTTAATTTTTACGTCACTTTATCAAAAGAACAAAATAGTAATTCCTGCAGTCACGAAAGCTTCGAATCTAGTGGAAATACATTGTGGTGCCCTTTCAATGAGGTGGGTGCAAATCTGACAATGACCAAGAGCCAATGGAGATTATTTTACGAG
Organism: Entosphenus tridentatus; assembly: GCA_014621495.2. Classification (NCBI taxonomy): domain Eukaryota; kingdom Metazoa; phylum Chordata; class Hyperoartia; order Petromyzontiformes; family Petromyzontidae; genus Entosphenus; species Entosphenus tridentatus. The sequence continues at coordinate 628,168 of CM025688.1, read as the reverse complement.
AAAAAAACTGTTCGAATGAATTGCAATGTTCAGTATAGAGATTATATAATAAAGCTACTGGCCTGGATTCAGAAGGTAATTCAAACTGGCTAATATAACTGTATAAATAAACTTTCTGGTGGTAATTAGGCGGGCAAAATTGACAGATGGCGCTTGAAAGATGACATCGTTGTCTATCGGGAGTGATGTCTTAAAGAAATGTCGCTAAATTATGAAACCTGATTTTCTCCAGACCCACTCAGATTTGCGAAAAACATTGATTTAAATGTCCATAGCTCTTCAAAATGCCATTAGCTACGTGATTTAAACGTGCACAAGAGTGGCATTATATATAAAAGCAGTCTCTTTAAAGAGGCACGAAAGGGCAAAGGCCTCAGAAATTGATAAATAAGTAATGGAGTTTTGCATATGGTGAGACATCTGGCATTGATGGGAATAGATTGAGCAAGGTAAAGGCATTTTGGATATTACTGCACAGTGATCAGATACATCTATACTCGTTTGTTCTTTAGGTAAAGTCACGTAGTTTAGAAATAAAATAAAATAAAACAAATCACGACGTTTCGATCGCAACACAAGCGGTTGTCATCAGGCAATACTAATTACGTGACTTTACCGAAAGAACCAAAGAGTATGGATTCCTGCAGTCGCGATAGCTTCAAATCAAAATATATACATCTGTATAAATAATAGAAAGGTTACTGAACTGGGAATCCAACGTTGCACACATTCCAGAGTATGTCCAGCAATATCATTTGAGGCTTTAACATGTTGCCTAAGACCAAACAACTGAATAATAGCAAGGACGTCTATAACATAATATAACGGGGCATTTCTTAGAATGTTAAAATCTGCAAACAACAGAAGGCAAAATCCATTGAGATCAGGTGGTGGTCGGTGAAGGAGTATGGTCGTGCAGAATTTGCAGCAATGGCTGCAGTCCTCAAATTTACATACATCTTCATATAAATGCATACGTTGGCATGCAAATATCTAACCACCATTTTGTATATGTTAAATGTGGGTTGTGAAGCATGTGTTTTACCTCAAGGTATTGGAGCCTCGTTATCACCTTCGCATTCTCCACCTGGATATAACCATGAATACATGAATCGGGTGATAAATACATGAATACACATTCCGTGGAGTATGAATTATGCCATGCAATGCCTATTTCAGATTGTGTAATTGTGAAGTACGTATTTTGCAATTTGTAAGTCTTCACAAAAGATGTTTCACTATAGCTCATCTCATTTTGCCCCCACCACTACCCCATACGTGTCAAGTTTCAAGGAATATGCTTCAGACTTACAGTTTGTCACAATTTTGAGTTTTGCATGACCATGCAAGGAATCTCATGTTTATTGTTCTGCATTTGTTGTAAATAACTCACTCAGTCCTGTTTAACACAGTGCGCTGACAGCTGTTTACAATTGTTCAGGTCTTATGTAAGGGTCAGATTCAAATTTTGTCTTTGCTCACAGCCTTAATTTTATGAGAAGAACACAGGAAACCAATTAAAAGTATCCAAGGAGAAAACAATTATTGAATTTACTTTGGGACCGGATATTGGGGTATTGTGGAGTGTGTCGCTGAATAGTGGAGTGTATGACTGGATAGTGAAGTATGTGGCTGGATAGTGGAGTGTGTCGCTGGATAGTGAAGTGTGTGGCCGTATAATGCAGAAGATGGGTACAAATTGAGCAATCATTGGAAGAACGTTATTAACCAGGTAAAGTCTTAACTGACTGTGATGTCTCCAGAAACAACACCAAATATCATCACTAAAATTTCCCCAAATCCCAAGAAAACAAAGATCATGCTCTCTTCTTCAAGCAAAATTAAGTTTATTTCCCTTCACCTTTTGCGGATATCAGAAACAATATTATTTAACAAACGGAGTGCTTCAAATATTTGGAGTTACATTCCAACCTCATTGATGCCACCATAAACACGTGATTCAGACAGAGTGTGCCAGTTGACAACCATGTTCTGCGAGTCTGGCAAGTTTGTGTAAATTATACATCGAGGTTTAAGTTTGGTGAGCCATGTGATAGCTTCGGGAGCACCACGACTAATACTGTCCAGTCCGCCGAAATGTGGGCATAGAATGCAGTTGTTCAGTATGTGGTTCATTATTTGGTCGACAATCATCATGTGAACACTGTACTGTAGGCAACATGCTGACCACAGTAGGCACAGAATCGGCCTGTAGGTGGCATAACAGCAGTATTGTCAATTAATTTAAATTGAACATTGTAATGGTAATTTGAGGTTGCATGTATACATATCTTAAACAACTACGCTGGTTTGGTCTTCTGCGTGCGTGTCCGTACGTATATTTATTTATTTACGGGCCCGTGATTGGACAAAACCCAGACAGCTCACTCTGATTCGATAAAAATAAATTAAACAGCCGGCAAAAAGCCAAAGCTCACTTTCATTCGAAAAATATAAATAAATAAACCTGCCGGCCGAGAGCGTCTCTTCGGTCAACAATTGCACCTACTTTCACGCAACACCATATTCACAGTGATGGTCGCTACGGAAAAACTACTGTAGGTAAAGTGTTGCTGTTGCACCCGCCGAACACTGCGTCCTGGTGGCGATATCTCGGCAACGAAGAACGTCCGCGGGTGCAACAAAGAACCCTCCACTAATCAGATAGCCACATACATTTTAAATTCCAGAACTTTCAAGAAAATCTGTTCATTATTGGTGGCGTTCGGTTCGACGGCATAGTGGCCAAAACTGACCACTCTTTCGGATGCAGCTCCATCAATATTGCGCCCAGTCCCTTGAACCCACTGTGCTTAATCTTGCATTGGGCCTATACAAGTGTGTGCAAAGTGGCCCAGCACAGTTCACGGCCCTACATATCAAACCAGCGCTCGACAAATTCTGTCCGTGTCGCCTTCAATCTCATTAAACAAATAAATAAATTATCCCTTACATTCAATTCCCTGAAAGTGGGCTGCATGCTTTTTGGCGGCAGCACGCTCAGTCAGTCGTCGATTTCCAAACAAGCAGAAGCACACAGAAGGTAAGCGGTGTGTGATAGCATAGGTCTGGCAAGGTCTGCGCTGCAGTGGTGCAGTGCACTGTGGGCGCAGACCCTGCGCTGTGTGAGTGCGGTGTGTATGCAAGTGTGCGAATGGTAGTTACGGTAATATACGTATATTTATGTTCAAAATGGGTGCTGCGTGCTGCGATTAGTGCAGTCCCCAAACAACTTTACCTTACGAGTAGGCATGGGTCGCTATACAGTGAGTCTTAGCGGACTGAGCTGGCAGCTTCACCTGCCGGGACCACGGACAGTTGCGTAGCGCCCCCTACAGTTTCGGGAGTTCCGCCCATGGGTCAATACCCCCATGGGGCAACCGAGCTGACTGTTTGATGGGTACAATGGCTACTTTTCGCTTTATCCGGATTATTACCATTATTATGTATTGACATTGATCACACAAGCCATATCGGAATTTGCGACATGCTAAAACAATGAGTACAGTGTGACACCACCCGGGTAACTCCCGGGATCAAAATGGGCATTTCAAAGTTATCGCTTTATTGAGATGATTATGGTACTACCACAGGGTATTGTGAACGCTTCAGGAGGAGGAGAGGTCTGGATTTGTAAGTCTCACAGTACCGGTAAGAAGCGCCGGGTGGGGGATGCCCTCCACTGGGGTACAAATTCTGTGATTATAGTATACGATCATGCAATGTCCGAGGTGACAAAAACCAACCACAATGGGTTTCCTGTCTACAGAAGACGCTGGGAACGGACGGCGTGCTCAAGTTCAAGGACAAGAAATATGACAATGCGACAGTCAATCAATGGGTTGTTCCGTACAATCCATTCTCCTCTCAGAAATACGATTGCCACATCAACGTTGAGGTGTGCTCGAGCATCACGGCCATCAAGTACCTGTACAAGTACGTCTACAAAGGCGCTGATATGACGGAAATCAGTGTGCGGGCAGTTGGAGATGACGTGAGGGAGTCTGAACACCCTCGACGTGAGCCGAATGAGATCATCCGGTACGTAAAGGCGCGTCACATTTCACCAGTGGAGGCTTGCCAGCGTTTACTCGAGTACCCAATTCAAGGCAAGACGCACACGGTTGTCACACTCGACATCCACCTTCCCAACAGCCAGTTCGTAACTTACGTTGGAACCGCTGATCCACAGCAAGTCTTGGATAATGCTCGCCATACGAAGCTCACGAGGTTCTTCGAATTGGCCAAATGCAACGCTGAAGCGAAGGACATGTTGTACCAAGACATACCGACGCTGTTTCGCTGGGACAACAAGGACAAGCAATGGATCAGATACAAAAACCAGCGACGCACCATTGGGAGGATGGTGCATTTCTCTCCGCGTGATCACAAGCGTTTCTACTTGCGTGTGTTGTTGTGCCACATACCTGGCCCGGAGTCTTTCCAAGACCTGCGCACCATTCGCGGTGAACTATGCCCGACGTTCAAGGAAGCAGCCATGCGAGCAGGCTACCTTGAGAGCGATCGCGAATGGGTTGTGTGTCTGGAAGAAGCCTCACTCTTTCAGATGCCGTACCAGCTTCGTCAACTCTTCGCTACGATTCTGCTGTATTCCATGCCAGCAGATACGAAGGATCTCTGTGATAAATTCTACGACGAATTGGCTTGCAATTACGAGTACCAGTACCGCGAGCTGACCAACAAAGAACAAATGGTAAAGTTCAAGACCCTTCACAGCCTCCACGAGTTCCTCACGGCAGGTGGGATGGCTCTGTCGGACTTTGATGACCTCCCGCAGCTTTCCGAGTACCCACACTTGGTCTTGGACTCGCTGCTTGAGAACAACCATATCCGTCGCGAATTGGAAGGATATGATAGAAACGAGCTACAAGACATCGTAGAACGTGCTGACAGACTCAACACGAACCAGAGAGAAATCTACGACAAAATTGTTGGCTCAGTCGACCGATCAAAACCGATCAAAAGCTGTTCTTCATCGATGGTCCGGGCGGCACGGGGAAGTCCACGCTGCTCAACCATGTGCTGGCGAAGATACGTCTTCAAGGCAAGATTGCGATTGCTGTTGCTTCCAGCGGCATTGCCTCGCTGCTGCTTCCAGGCGGCTGTACCGCGCATTCCACGTTCAAGATTCCGTTGAAACCGACGAACATATCCACATGCTTCATTCGCAAACAGTCCAAGCTCAAAGCATTTATCAAGGAGGCAAGTCTTATCGTTTGGGATGAAGCCCCAATGACGTACCGGTTTGCGTTTGAAGCGGTGGATCGCACGCTTCGAGAAATTTTGGACAATCTGCATGAACCGTTTGGAGGCAAAGTGGTTGTCCTGTCCGGTGACTTTCGACAGATTCTTCCAGTTGTCAAGAAAGGAACACCAGCTGATACTGTGGATGCGTGTTTCAAGTCGTCCGACCTGTGGTCTCACTTCAAGCAAGTTTATCTGACTGTGAACATGAGAGTCCAGTGCGCAGAGAACCAAGAATCAGCCGCAGAACTTGCTGCCTTTTCAGATTTTCTTTTGGAAGTCGGAGAGGGTAGGCATGAAGTTGATCCAGACCTCGGTCCGGATTGCATGAAGATTCCACGTGCCATGGTGATCGACAATCCTCAATACGACCCAGACATCGACGGAGATGAGGACGGCAATCATCTGCCCGTTCCACTCGGGTTGAAGAGGATTGTCGATGCCATGTACAGTGCAGATGAATTGAATTACCCTACGGTGGCAACGAACGACTACTTCGCTCGCCACACTATTCTGACGCTGACCAACGCCACTGTGCAGCGAGTGAATGAGGCTGTCGCGGATCGCCTCAGAGAAGCTCCACAAGTGTACCTGTCTACAGATTCGGTTGAGGACGACGAGAGAGCAGGGTCAGCATTCTTTGAGACTGAGGTCCTCAACTCGGTGAACATCAACGGGGTTCCGCCACACAAGTTGATCCTCAACAAAGGCATCCCAGTGATGATGATGCGCAACTTGAACCCGGACGCTGGCCTGTGCAACGGAACACGGCTTCGCATCGTGGAAATGAAGCCACACGTCATTCGCGCGACTATCATGACAGGAACCCATAACGGTAAGGAGGTGTTGATCCCTCGGATCATCTTCATCAGCGACGACGACACGAAGGACTTCCCATTTCGACTTCGGCGCAAGCAGTTCCCCATTGTCCCAGCCTTCGTGATGACCATGAACAAGGCGCAAGGGCAAACCGTTCACAACCTGGGATTATATCTACCAACGCCATGCTTCTCGCACGGCCAACTGTACGCGGCACTATCGCGAGTCACGGCAAGATCCAACATGAAGGTGCTTATTGAGGGACCTGACGACGAGGAGGAAGACGGAGTGTACACGAAGAATATCGTCTCTCGCCAGATATTTGAATAAGTTGCATTCTATATTTGAATAAGTTGCATTCTTGAATATTGTCGATTGAGCGTCTCATAAAAATACATATAACCTCACAAAAATAAACATAAAACAATCACCAAAACATGTATATTGTGTCCAGCCACTTTCAACTCCCCACCAACCAAGCATATACACACCGCCCGCGAAGCGGGCGGCGACTTCTAGTGTCTCCATGTAACTTAGTTAGTCAAGTAATTCACTTTTTGGCCACATCTGACTCCAGTTGTAGTGGTTCACACCAGGAAGGCAGAGACTTCTTAGAGGCAACACATTTATTTAACAATAAAGCCCTGAACACGAAGGGGTATATCTGCCCCTTCACCAGCTACCCTAGGGAGGTTTCCCCTCCGGGCTAGCTAACTCCAGATAATGTGGGGCTGATGCTCCCCTTCTCCTCTTCCCCTTCCGCCTCCTCTCCTCCCCGCTGGACTGCCGCCGATCGTGTGATCGGCCCCCCTGCACCAGCGTCATCTCTGTGGGACATGGCTAGTGGCTGGTTCCCCGTCCCCTCAGGTTATCCCACACACTCCCCACGTAAACACCCACTAATCCCGAGGTAGCTACTTGCACGCGTGTACCCGTGCGGGTGCACGTTGCTCAACCACGCCTTGCGCTAAAAAAATTGCCGTATGAATAAACCTCCACTCATGCTGCGGTGGCTGCGTGCACGTGCCTGCTCATGTGGCTCCCTACTGCTCGCGCTAAAAATAGCACGGCGGCCGCGTGGATGCGGGCGCTGTCAAGGAGTCACTACGCAGCGTAGCCTCACTCGCACGCAAGCGCACGCACTGGGCACAATGACGATCGTGTAGATGATAATGTGTGCATTAATCCGCCGTGCGGACATGCGTGGCGAGCGCAAGCAATCGTTTATGATTGAATACACGCCGATCGTCACACGTACGGGCGAGCACAAACACGCGGGCACAAGTGATCGTATTGATGAGGATATTCGCGTGCTCATCCCCCGTGCAAATACAGTCGATGGCCATATATGCGCGCTAATCCCTTGTGCAAACACAATCGCTCAAGCACGCAGCCACCGATGCGCACACGCTCGAATTACACACCACGCTGACCCCCTTAAGGCGCTCGTCGCTACGTAATCCTACTGCGTAAAACGCGCTAGTTAAATATGCACGCGAACTCAGGCACGTGAACGTCAATGATCGTTTTAGGACTGATTACCCGCGCGCTTCACACGTATGCACGTACTCACACCACCCCTACGCTCTCTCCACACACACACAGAAATCACGCGGCGTCGTCGCTCTGCGCTAAAGTGTATTAATGTGATACCTGAAAAAAAGCCCTGCGTGGCCTGGAGCAAAACCGTCTAGCGAGCAGCGTCCCACCTATCTCTATCCACACCCTCACGAGGCCCTCGCTCTATACCTCACCCCTCGGACGTACTCACGGTATCTCACGGACGTGTTGGGAGACGGAGGGACGTGGGTCCGGGAGGACTCTACCTTTATCGAGTTGAAGCTGCGCTCGCCAGCGTCTCTTGGACGCTTGAGCGGCTGGAAGTCCGTCTGGGTCGCTGGCTGCCTGGAGGAAAACTGACGAACCGTTTCCCTTTCCCTCCCTTTTCACCTTTCTATTCAAAAACCCCATCTCGGGTCGTCTTTTTTCCGTGGCCAATCGGGTCCCTACCTTTTTATTTTTCAAACGATGACCTGCTGTTGTATTTATGCCCCTTTTTCCAAATTCGGCCAATATTTTTTTTTATAATAACAGGAAAATATATATATATAAGAAACAGATACCCCCAAAACTCTCAACTCTACCCCTCACAAGCCACACTAAGCATCTGGAGGTCGTAAAAATTCCATTAAACAACAAACTTCGGGGCAAAGAGAGGTTAGAGACTATCTGGAAATCTCGAGATTGACAAAGGGCCTATGACCCGACCTTCCCAAAACATTCTGGACGATTCACAATAAATATGCAGGGCCAGAAAAAACACACATGCTCAGAGCAAAGACAAACAACCTTACAACTCACATCTTCATTAACGGTAAAAGTTTGAAACTCAGCAAAAAGAACAAATCAACGTGATAAGACTGCAGTCTACAATAGTGGCTTTATTATTAATTCCCTTATTTTACTCGTATTCACCACGTATATATATTATTTTATATAGTACTAGCGGTAAGTAATTGGCGTTGCTCGGGCGAAAAAGGCAGACACACACATGGACTTACACACAGACATTGACCCACACACATAGAAACACATCGACTTAGACGCTCACACATATATGGTTAAACCCAGGATGGATCATTAGCAGGCCAGCCTAAATGTTTCTAACCGGCGAAGATGTTCCATTAGGGGGGTGCACGTTTCGCAAGCGTAGAGAAGGGAGGGAATTACCGTGGCTGTGAAGACCTGAAGCTTCGTGCGGAGCGAGAGACCAGGTAGCTTCCACACAGCGTAACGCAGCCGATGAAAAGATAATGGCGCTCGACTGATTTAGAGTGAGACCTCTGCTGTTAAACCGGAGCCGGTCATGAGCACACTGGCTAGGTATGGGAACCTCGGCAATCTCTCCACAACTGCCACATCACCAATTGTGAGTTGTGGGGGTGGATTGTTCCATGGTACAAAATACCCAGGCAGGTGCTTAGTTTTGGTGGGGCTGATGGTAAGGCCCCACCTCTTAGTGGCAAGCTCCAGGTTCAGCAGCAGTGAGAGGCAATCACCAAAGCATCAGCATACATAACATGGTTGAGCAATAGAGAGCCATCCCCTGACCGCACCCGGGCATCGATCAGCCTCCCATTGTATCTGTACCATATGGTAATTCCTCCGGTACAGCCATCGAAGGCTTCACGAACTACGTGGTCAAAAGATATGTTAAATAATTTGGGAGCCAGAGGACATCCCTGTCACACCCAAAGGTGAAGAGGGAATGGCTCTGACTGACGGCCACGTAGTTTGACGTGGGGTCACTCACCAGCAGGAAGGTCCTTAAGGATAGTGAGCAAAGGGTGAGGGACTGCGAAAGCACGAAGAACAACCCAGAGCCCAGGCCTACTGTTGGTGTCATAGGCCGTGAGCAGGTCTATAAAGCACACAGATGGACTAAGACGCACACATGGACCTACAGACACGCGAAAAAATGGACTTACACTGACTAACATGGACGCATGCACACACAGCGACTAACACACACGCACATATCGACTCACACACAAACACATCGACTCACACACACATATGGACTCACACACACATAGACATCCACTTGAGATACACACACATGGAGTTACACACACATATCGACGTACACACATACAGCGACTCACACATACATCGACTCACACACAGACATACGTGGACTCACACACATTGACGTAAACACACATGTACACACACACATCGACTAAGACACACACACATGAACTTACACACACATACATAGACTGACCCACACATTGGCCTACACACACATACACATATGGACTGTGACACACAGACATGTACTTTAGATACACATGGATTAACAGGCAAATAGACTCACACACACGCATTGACTTACACACACACATCGGGTGACACACACACATGTATGGACTTACACACACATGTGGACTAACACACACACAGCGACTGATACGCACACAAATGGACTGACACACACATACTTGTACGTACACACACACATGGGGCATTGTCCGTTTGAAAAAGACAGACACACACATGGACTTACACACAGACATAGACCCACACACGTAGAAACCCATCGACTTACACGCACACAAACACATATGGACTCACACACACAGACATCGACTTTAGGGACACACATGTAGTTTCTGGACGCGAACATTATCATTGTAATATTTGTAAACTTATTGTTTAATAATAGTGTAGGGGTGGTAAGCGCCGGCGTGTAGCGAGTCATCGCGGGGCGGGTGCTTACATCACGGTCCGCATGTGGGTGTTTACATCGCGGTCCGCATTAGCCCCGCCCTATATAAGGCGGCGGGCGGGAGCGCTCGAGGCAGTTTTACACCAGTGAAGACAGAAGACGGAGAAGCCTCCTAGGACCCTGGGACCCCTAGCCCCGCCGCCCTTATCAGGGCCGGGTCTCTGTGTGGCCCAGTGGTGAGACCCTGGGTACTCATCAGCCCGACGTCCTTATCAGGGCCGGGTTGATGGGCCAGTGGTCGGGTAGCCTTCAGTAACAGTGTAGCCAGTGTAGGCTCAGATCAGTAACAGTGTAGGCACGCCTTGTGTAGGCTGTATAGTGTCTGTGTTACGTGAGTGAGATAATAAAGAGGAGTGCTGCCCCGTTCACTCGTCTCCTGCTGGATTACTACATTACAATAGTAAACAATAAACCTCAGTTCTTAGCGAAAGATGCAATATAATTGTACATTACATTGGCGTGGTGACGCCTCGTCCCGTGCAGAGCCCGTGGCCTCGCCTAGATTGGCAAGCCAGAGGAGGTGAGACATTGCCAGGCTGCTGGCTGGGCCGCTACCCCCGCCCCCCACCATCCCCCTGCCCGAGGCGGAATAATACTATGTAAGCGCTTAAATAATATTAAATGAATATCTAAGGACTTTATATCAGTAACTGCACGCATTAGGGTGGGGGGGGAGAGGACATCACACTGTGAAGAGAAATCGGCAGCGTGATGTGGATATTTATTCCATGTTAAACGCGTAAAATAAAATGTCCCGTGAGCTGGAGCGATCGCGCATCACTTGGCAGGGTCCGCCCCCCCCACGCAATTGGCGTCACTTTGTACGGTAGATGGCGCGCAATAAGTAAATAATAAATAATAGAAACGGCACAAATGTGTTAATTAAACTATTTTAACGTTTACGGATGGGAAAACGGAATAGCCTATTCCCACCGCAGGGCTTAGGGCGTGCCGCCCGGCAAAATGTTTTCTACGTGAAGGCCACCGTCCGAGAGCCAAATCCCCCGCAAGCGCGAGCGCGCGGAGACTTTTATATATAAAAAGATATTTTTATCTATGTAACTTTACCAAATGAACCAAATACATGAGCCCCTGCCATCACGAAAAACTTAAGTCCAATCTAAAACTATTCCCCAGCATCGAAATATAACTCAAAATAAAACACCAATCCCTGGAGACAGACTCATAACGAAGCTTGGCAAAACCCTCAAAATAATGATGTAACGAGGAGCATTACGAATATTGGTTAAACGTGAACCGAATAATAACCACGATTTATATAAGACCGGGGGTAACTCATAAGAGATACAATTAATAAATCTAATACACAGGACCACATAATATGTATCCCATAGAACCAAAGCCTCCCCGGTCACCTTTGTCTTCCAACGGTTCGGCATAAAAACATGCCAGCCATAAATCCGTATGAAGGGGTCTCGAGATGACAAGCACTCAAAGGGAGTGGGGGGTCAGGGCGGCAGGGAGAGAGGCCACAGAGGGCATCTGTTTTTTTGTCTGTTTTTCTCTCGCAAGAGATGCGCAGAGAGGGGAGAGGGTTTCACGTTTTTGGTTTAAGCACAAACGCACACCATGCAGTTCAGTCTGGTTTTGAGTCTTGCTCAGTCTTGTGACTCGGCTTGCGACGCAGTTTTGCGAGGGAGGCTCGCGAGGGAGTTTGGGGTGAAGGCTTGCCGGCAGGCACCGACACCAACCATGGGTGTCGTGCCTCGAGGAGAGAAGGGACGAGGGGTCGTTAGGGGCTGAGTTCGGTATGAGCCGACAGAGTTGCGCTGACGAGCAATCAGTCGCGAGGAAGGGTAGAAACGCAAGAGTGTCAGCGCCAGCGATCGAGCGCCACCGAGCGCCACCGAGCGCCACCGAGCGCCACCGACCAAAGGGTGTCAGCCATCAGCGAACAAGTGGTGAGCGTCCTGTCGACCCATCATCCAACAGGGGAAAGAGCCTGACCGGCCGCCTATGAGGAAGAGTAGAGCGCCATCGAATGCGCCGTGTGTTCGACCACACATCGACCAGCACCAGCTGGGAACCAAGACATCCAGCAGCGGATGAGCAGCGGGCGCTATCTGACGATGGAATCATTGCGCACCACGACGGCGAGCGTCGTGTCGACTCGTCATCCAGCAGCAGACAAACAGCTGCAAATGGCCACAGAGCACGGGAGCCAGCCTGCCAGCGCATGAGTCAACGAGCGCCGCCAAGCACCGGGCACCACCGAGCGTCGAGCGACCGAGCCTCTTCAAGGACAACATCATGCCGATGCAGCTCATCTAGCTGCGGAGAGAGAAAGCCAGCGGCTCACTGCAGCCACGCCCGAGCGAGAAGGAAATTCTCCGAAGCCGTTTGTATGACACGCCCACCCTCACACGCTCCGCAGGGAACAAACAAAATTTTGGTACAAGGAATGCCCAACCTCGGCGTCTACTTTACGCGAAGAATTGATCAAAGAAGACACATGCACACAACATGCATATCGATACGAATAATATTGTTCCAAAAAGTTATCTTTGTGTTTCGAAAAGGGTTGCCATTCCAAGGTGGTGCGTTAAATATCAACTGATCGTGAAAAGCAGTTGCTGCCCATCGAGTTACATGAATACGATTGTTAGAAGTCTTTAGTCATTCGTTTTCGTTAATTGTATAATCTTGCCAATAAATTAATTGACATATACTTTGCCTTCGGGATGTAATAATTTGCTTTTATTGTTTTTCGTATGAATATCGTTGCATGCCTGTTTTAAGAACTCTCCCTATCATCGTCTATGCTCGTGTCACGCGGTGGAATTAATTATATGTCCGGTGGCCAAAGTGAAACAACGCAATCATTGATGGTTAAAGGTACTGCTCAATGAGGGAAATTTCCCCGATGGTACCGTGGAGAATTCCAAGCATGAGAGTTTGCATATTTGAGTGTCATGTTTTTGTTTAGAATTAAAATTGCTTAACACAGAAGTGTTTGAGTGGTTCTTTCCTCAGTTCATGCATAACAATCTTACTTATAAGAACTGTATCCTGCGTAGAGATATGAATTTGGAGACCTAACATAACACACATAATTGTTTTATCCTGATTAATACGACTCTGGGCAGCGAAGCTAAGCCTAATTATGATAACTGCCCCACATTAGCATAATCACATACTTTTGCATAAATTAATACGATTATTGAATAATTTATGTGCACAATTACAAGAATTAGCATAATTTCCTAGATTTACACATTTTTCGAATCTTCATTTAATTTTCATTATTTTTATCAAAATTTCATAACCCGACATATAAAACACCGCCCCCACCTGGTGTGCCGCGGCCGGTGGTGATTTTTAACAATCCGGGCAGGGATGCACAGTAGGACAGGCAGCTGCACCGCCCCCCTATCTGGCAGGTGGCTCTCACTGGCCTCAACACCCGTTGTTGACTCGCTCGTTCCACTCCTCGTGCTCCTCCTCCCCCCCATTGCTCGCTCCTGATGCTTTGTTGTTTTAGCTAGCTCGCTAGGTGTTTTGTTCTCCCCACGGCCCCATTCCCCTGTGTTTGGTGTGTTCTCATTGCGGTTTGCCCGGGGAGCTTCGTTGTGCCCATACAATTCTAAGCCAATTCACGGGGACCGCGATATAATTCAGCCTAGGGGGGTCGGCCAATCTCCTGGCACTGGAAAACCATGGGACATCCCCACGAGGGGGCCCTCGGGTAAAAACCCAGGGTGCTAGGTGACCCCCCCATGAGGCCCTACGTGGGGGTATGTGTGTGTTTAGAGGGGGTGTGCGTGCGTTCGTGTGGGGGGGTTGCAAGGGGACAGCAGCGCTGGCAGAGTGGCTTCGTTGCTGTGGCACAACAAGCCCTTTGAACTTGTCCTTCCTGTCTATTGTGTGTATTTAAATGACCGTACCATTTAAATACACGCAATATATTTAAGCGATCTAACCCAAAAAAACCTCTATTATGGATATTGGTCTCGAAAGCCTACGTGTTTAACTAGTAGTGTAGTATAACGTAACTTGGTTGGATGAACGCTTACATTTATAAGGGCACAGAGTAAGTAATCATGTCTGAATTGTTCTGTAATAAGGAAGGGCACTGATAAAATGTTGACAGGTATGCATGGTGTACAAATATGTTATATTAGACTGACTGGTTGGCACGTGAGCAGTGACGTCAACAAGCACCTGTGCTGTTTCGTTGGCAACTGCCCGCAAGCACTAACACTAGACGTATTGTCGTTGGGGTGGAGAGGATCCAAGCCAGGAAACTGGAGGCATAGATGATTGAAATAGTGGTATGATGACATTGAAATTCCCCAAAAAATGTATGCACCTCTAAAAACCCTAACATGTGTGTTGCATTTCATGACCAAGTAATTTCTGGAAAAAAATGCGATATGGAGGAGGAATTACGATTATTATTATTTTTTACCATGTGGCTCATTGTAATAAAGATGTAAAGACAGTACGGGGTGAGAGGGACAGTATGGCTCCCCGGGACCATGGTTACTAATTAATGTGCTAATGATGATTTATGGGACAAGCGTTGACAGGGTCGTGAGGGGAACCACGGGACCCAACCGCGGTAAAGTGTAATAAGGGCGGAGATTGACAGGGCCAGGTGCAGTGAGCAAGAGTTCGGGAATAGGGTCGTGGTCGGGTCGTGGGAGGGATAAGAGCTGGCGCGAAGCGGACCTGGGGGCTGTTGTTGTGGGGAATCGCCGTGGCCATCGTCGCCTTGGCCATCGTCGCTTTGGAACGGGTCATCTCCTTGCCTTCGAGTATTCTTGAGGCTAGAGTTGCGTTGTCTGAGAATAGAGTCGTCTAAATTACCCAAATGTATATAATCATTCACGGTTACTCGTTAAGTTGTGAACAGACTTTATTCCAAATAATTGTACATAAAGAACAAGACAGTGTCTCTGAGAGCTATATTACACAGTGACAACAGTTAATTTGCACATGCAGACTGTCAATTCTAAAGCTATATCCAGGTGCTATTTTGTCATCGTGTGCAGAGCACACAATCAATTACCAATCACCTACAGTTATTTTAATTATTGTAATAATCAATTACTCTACCAGTAACCAATACCACAGTAATGCCGTAATGTTGTTGTAAGTACACCAACAAACTAGCAGAATTTAGTTTGCTTATTCACAATAAAGGTGGTGGTGCTAACGTACGTTCGTTCGTTGAGGGCCGACATGGAGTTACGCAGATTCACGTCATCGTCACATCTCCTTAAGACATTAAACCCATACCTCAACGATGCAGATCAGTTATAATTCCAATTGAAGATACAATAAATTCAGAAGCAACAGTGAGTTGATTCTAGATTTTTTTTGCAGTGGAGGGAGCCCTCATAATAACCACATCTCACCAGGAAAAAAGGGTACATTCCGTAATTATAAATCCTAATTCGCATGCAGTAGGCTTCAAGTGACATCTTTGAACACTGAAACTGTAGATTACTATTCATTATCGTCAGACATTTCCAAGTCACGTGTAAATAAATCAACATGTGGTTACACCTATTGATTCTAGAAGCGCTCATCGAGATGCATAGTAATATCCGAGCAATTTTTTAACACATTTCATTTCGACATTTTCTAAATCCACTTCATAGCATTCTGCTTCTTAGCACAGTAGAACATTCTATTCTAAGAAGTATGTATATGGCAGAACCCTTTCCAGGGCGCTTTACAATGCAAGCCGACGGAGGTACACACGGGGTAAATGGAGTAACGAGTGGGGTAGAGCAGCTGTCAGTGAGGGAGGTGATGGAATGTATGGTGGGACAGGGGCTGGGAATGGAGCTGATGTTTCTGGGGTAGGTAAGTGAGAATAAGGTAGAATGTGATGGTGAGAGCGTCTGATAGGTGCAATGTGGATGAGAGGCAGCGGGGTATGTGGCACATGCATGAAGTAGTAAAATGGGCATGGATGAGGGTAGGTGAAGGGTGGTAGGGGCAGCGTGTCTGATGCCAGATAGATGAGCTGAATGAGGAGCCCCGCGTAGAGCTGGAGGAGAGATGGGGTTAGGTGTGCATAGAGAAAGCAAAACGTGGGTGCCCGGTCAGGAATTGGGGGTCATAGGAGAAAGAGGACTGTGGGCCTGGGAGTGGGACAGAGGCAAGAGAATAGGGGTGGGTGCAGTGGAATAGAAAAAATCTATGGAAAAAATAAAGGAAGAAAGTAAGGGTGAGAGACTAATTTGGAGTGGGAGTGTGTTTCATTTCATTTGCTGCTTTTTTTATTATTGCATATGAAATCAGAGGCGGCGTCAACGAGTGCACTAATGAGGGACAAGGCGAGGATATTTGTATCGGTGTCCACGTTCATGCAGTCGCGATAGTTTATCATTGGGAAGACGAACTTCTCATCGCATTCTAAAGCTGAACATATTTCTTTCATCTGAAAAAAAGGAGAGATGTACATTTTGAATGAGATTGTATTCGTTTGTGACGGTTATAGGCATTGCAAACAATGGAGATGGAATTGCTTTGGGTGACATTTCAAACAGGTTATGACATTGATCCAATTATTATTATTTATTAGATCCAATAATTTTCGACATGAAATTACGTTTTAAACTGTCTAAAATAGTTACCTAGTGCAACTCATTTCGCAAAGTGCACACATTTGTATGGAACAAAAGCAGGCAAAGTTGTTGTTAAATATGTGCTGGAAAGATCACGTAAAGTGACGAAGTCCATTGGTATCATCAGAAAGACGGATGGTTTGGTTCATCAGGCTTGCTTCCAAACTCTATACTACAGCATAATTTACCCATATCTCATCTACAGCAATATTGTCTTGGCCAGTACATATGCTTGCTACCTCCATACATTAAACATCATCCAAAATAAATTTGCAAGACTGGCCTCCTCCTTTAACTAATTGGCTCCATCTGCCCCTATGTTTAAGAAGCTCAATATCATGTCCATCTACAACATTAATATTTTCCAAATGTGTACCTATATCTATGAATACACGTACCTTTGAGACATCGTACCAAAACCCTTCAAAGTGTTCTTCCAGATTAATTACCAAATCCATGCGTACAACACGAGACACTCCAATAACCTTAGTCCTCCCCACTGCCGCACCACACACACAGAGTACCTTCTCTATCAGATACATATTCTGGAATTCTTATGTTCACATTGCAAAACTATCATCATCATCTTCCCTCAATAACTTAGAGCATAGATTACAAGTCAGCCTGATGGGTCGCAAAACTACCCAGTAGTGGCGGTGACGTCACCACGACGCTTGTGCTAGGCCAAGTGCAAATCAATTTATAACATTTTTGACATGCGTTTTTCTGGATTTTTTTGTTGTTATTCTGTCTCTCACTGCTCAAATAAACCTACCATTAAAATTATAGACTGATCATTTATTTGTCAGTGGGCAAACGTACAAAATCAGCAGGGGATCAAATACTTTTTTCCCTCACTGTATGCTCATGCAATACTCCTCCTCGTCATCCATGATATTTTTACTGCTGGACAAAAGCCTTACCAAGCAATCGCCATGTTTCGTGGTGTTGCGATGTAGCAATACATCTAACTCCACGTTTGGACGTCTTCTCACGCGTTGTCCTCCTTTGGCTGGCACTCTGTCCTGAATCTCCATGACCGACCATCACCTCTTTTAGTAACGTGTGCTGCCCGCTATCCAAATTGTTTTCCTCCTGTTTATTTGCTCATGAAAACGGGGTGTCTGTAATTCGTACAGCCCTTTGATGAATGAGTGTAACGTAACTTCCAAAAGACACAGACCTAGACTGTTGTCTCCGTGGAAGAGTGCAATTTCTGCAATTACTTAAATACATTCAGCAACTCACATTCCCAGGGCAGTGGTTACCTGGTACGAGATTTGTTATTTTATTCTCACAAAAAGAAAAAAAGTGAAAGGCAAAAAAGTGCAAATAAAGAATACCAAGTTAAAATGTGTCCAGGTGAGGTTGGAAACCCAACAAGATTTATATGAAAACCACCTCTAAAGAAAAAAGAACAATGTATCTACTAAACAGATTGTTCAATCAATTAAAGCAAGCATACTACTTACAATTAAACATAGTTAAGCTCAGTGTTAAAAACATACGTTTGATTTTGTGCGTGCATGTGTGTGTATGCGTGTGTGTGTATAAATAGATTTGTATTTTAATGAGGGAAATAAGTATTTGACCCCTCTGCAAAACATAACTTAGTACTTGGTGCCAAAACCCTTGTTGGCAATCACAGAGGTCAGACGTTTCTTGTAGTTGGCCACCAGGTTTGTATACATCTCAGGAGGGATTTTGTCCCACTCCTCTTTGCAGATCTTCTCCAAGTCATTAAGGTTTCGAGGCTGACATTTGGCAACTCGAACCTTCAGCTCCCTCCACAGATTTTCTATGGGATTAAGGTCTGGAGACTTGCTAGGCCACTCCAGGACCTTAATGTGCTTCTTCTTGAGCCACTCCTTTGTTGCCTTGGCCGTGTGTTTTGGGTCATTGTCATGCTGGAATACCCATCCACGACCCATTTTCAATGCCCTGGCTGAGGGAAGGAGGTTCTCACCCAAGATTTGACGGTACATGGCCCCGTCCATCGTCCCTTTTATGCGGTGAAGTTGTCCTGTCCCCTTAGCAGAAAAACACCCCCAAAGCATAATGTTTCCACCTCCATGTTTGACGGTGGGGATGGTGTTCTTGGGGTCATAGGCAGCATTCCTCCTCCTCCAAACACGGCGAGTTGAGTTGATGACAAAGAGCTCCATTTTGGTCTCATCTGACCACAACATTCTCACCCAGTTGTCCTCTGAATCATTCAGATGTTCATTGGCAAACTTCAGACGGGTATGTATATGTGCTTTCTTGAGCAGGGGGACCTTGTGGCGGTGCAGGATTTCAGTCCTTCACGGCGTAGTGTGTTACCAACTGTTTTCTTGGTGACTATGGTCCCAGCTGCCTTGAGATCATTGACAATATCCTCCCGTGTAGTTCTGGGCTGATTCCTCACCGTTCTCATGATCATTGCAACTCCACGAGGTGAGATCTTGCATGGAGCCCCAGGCCGAGAGAGATTGACAGTTCTTTTGTGTTTCTTCCATTTGCGAATAATCGCATCAACTGTTGTCACCTTCTCACCAAGCTACTTGGCGATGGTCTTGTAGCACATTCCAGCCTTGTGTAGGTCTACAATCTTGTCCCTGACATCCTTGGAGAGCTCTTTGGTCTTGGCCATGGTGGAGAGTTTGGAATCTGATTGATTGATTGCGTCTGTGAACAGGTGGCTTTTATACAGGTAACAAGCTGAGATTAGGAGCACTCCCTTTAAGAGTGTGCTCCTAATCTCAGCTCGTTACCTGTATAAAAGACACCTGGGAACCACAAATATTTCAGATTGAGAGGGGGTCAAATACTTATTTCCCTCATTAAAATGCAAATTAATTTATATCATTTTTGACATGCGTTTTTCTGGATTTTTGTTTTTGTTATTCTGTCTCTCACTGTACAAATAAACCTACCATTAAAATTATAGACTGATCATTTCTTTGTCAGTGGGAAAACGTACAATATCAGCAGGGGATCAAAGACTTTTTTCCCTCACTGTATGCACTGTCCTTGAAATTGATTGGTCCACACCCGAGACAGCTTTTCTTAGAGCCCAGTCTCACATGGTGTTGGACCAGATGACGCCTTTTGGCGTTGTAGCCAGGACCCAGACCCCACTCACGAGCCCCGAGCCCTGAGTATGCTCCCCCTTATATTCCCCCCGGCGTGGCTAGGCCCCGCCTCCGGCTACGCCCTCTCATGGAACCTTCGAGCAGGTTCCCAGAGTTTCTCGGCAAACCCCACCTTTTACCTTTGCCCCAAATACACCTCCTTCCCTGATTCGTTATTACTTAACCATGCCCGTACCGTGATTCCTCTTCCAGGCCAGCAGGTGTCACCATGTCATTACACTAGTACAGCACACCGGTATGTTGCAGAGTAAATCCACAACATTTCTTTTTCATTCGGTTTGGGCTCAAATTATTAAACGACTTTTGTGCTGGTGATGATATTAATAAATAGTAGATACTCAATTCCGGGCTGCACTGCCGTTCACCGCAGGATGGACTGGACCTATATGTGAGTGAGCATGAATTATATGACTCCTCAATGTGAGGAGGACTGCACTGGGCCACCATTGTCCCCTTCTGAATTCCCTTGATATAGAACCAGCTGAAGGAGCTGCAGGTTACCATTGCATCGGGGTTTATGTGATAAGTTCCTGTGGAGGTCCACATAAATTATAACTTCTGAGAAAGGGAGTTATGCCCTGATCTTTCTCGCCCTGAACCTCAGTAAAAATGAAAGCTTTGGAACTTGGACCAGGACAATTTATTGTTCAATTGCACCTCCTTCAAAAGTGAGTCCCATTACAGTGCATAAGACGATGTCAAAATCACTTAGGCATTTTTGCTAAACTGCCTAAATAACTATGCACTGCTCACAATCCTCAACATTGCTCACCTGCCATATCTTCATTATCCCCAAGTCCTGAATGCAGGTGGGTTGTATGTATGTTGAGGAAGGAATACAAACTAAACACAAAAGCATTTCTAAATACATGAGTTTTCAATGTAGTTTAAAAAGTGCATAGCTCCAGAGGCTTCCTAACATCGGAAAGAAGAGCATTCCAAAGGGGCGCAGAAGTGCATCTGAAAGCACGTTGATCCATTGGCCATCTTTGTTCGATGGTTAGCAAAAAAGCTACTGTGAGGATGACCTGAGTTTGTGCCATGGTTTATGCTCTTGACGAGATCAGCGAGGTATTGTGATACATTTTTTGGTAAGCACTTTGTGTTTAATGAATGCGACCTTATAACATATTAGTTCTGCAAGCAGAAGCCAATGCATCTCAGCAAGCACCAGATGGATATGGTCAGATCATCCAATTACCCCTCACGACACATGCCAAATAATGTTGTACACACTGCAGCTCGATATTGGGGTTTTTTTGTCAGACATTCCGTAGAGTAGTGAGTTACAATAATTGAGCCTTGTCGATACTTCGCTACATGCCACCATGTTGGCTATGTCACGACTCAGTAGTGGCCGAATATGTCGTAGAGCCTTGATATGAACTCTTCAGGACCTGACTATATTTTTCACGTGGTGATCAAACTACATTCTGGTTGAGTATGGTGCTGAGGCTCTTTAGATGAGTAGAAAACTGAATCCTGGAGTCTGCAACTGCCACACCCAATCCTTCCACAAATGTTTTTGCTGGAGCCCAATTGCCAACCAGGGAAACTTCCGATTTCTCTGGATTAAGCAGCATTTAGTTTCATGCAAACCACATGTGCGCCACTCGCGAGCTATCATCGAGGTTACCGAGGCTCTCTATATCTAACTTTGACTTCACTGCAATGTACAATTGTGGATCATCAGCATAATGATGGAACTTGATGTCATACGTTGAGATGACATCGGCGATCAGAGAGACGTACATTGAAAATAAGAAGGGCCCGAGGATGGAACTCTGTGGTACCCCATCTTCGTACGCCTGAGGTGATGGCTGTTCAATAACCAGCTTGACAAACTGTGATGGACCACGTAGATATGACTAAATCCACTCCATTGCCATACCAGATACACCGAACCTTGACCTTAGCCTCCCGATGAGAATCTCATGATTGATTGTGTCAAAGGCGGCTGAGAGAATGAGGCTAACCAACGCTGCAGTGCAACAGTTATCCATGACCTTGTGGAGGTTATCAGTGATCTTTAGTAGAGCATGCCGACTGAAACGGGTTTAATCTGCCAGTCGCAGCGACGTGGGGAAATAAACACTTCAGACAAAGGCTCTCTGTGACCTTTTAAATCATACTCCGGTTTCAGATTGGGCGATGGTTTTTGGGGTCACTATTATGGCTCAAACCAGGTTATTTTCGTGAGCAGTGTTACCTCTCCAATCTTGAACCGGTCTGGGAAACAGGTGGACAATCAGCGTGGTAAGCATGTCCGAGCAAGATTTGAGAATCGACGCATGGCTGTAGTCCAGCGGCAATCTTTTCCTTGGCAGCCGTGTTTTCAACATGGGCACCTCTGTCACCAACGTTGATGCCAGGGTCTCGAGTTTTGCATCGGTTCCAGGTTGATTGAACACTGATGGCAGACTGGGAGAATGTGTTGCCCTCAAGTTGAAAACTGCCGTCTTGATCATCACTATTTTATTGGTGTATAAAGTCTCAAGTACTGTGCACAGACCGGGTTGACCAATTGAAGGCTGGTTGGAGTGCAGAAGAACCGTTCAAGACACGCCACAGAGTACGTGGTTCGTGAGCCGACTCATGGAAGCACAGGGCATAGCAGGATCTACGAGACTAAACAATGAGTCGTTTGGCAGATCTCGAGGTCGCTTTGTAAGCGAGTCAGACAGTCTCGAAACCAGTTTTCTTCCAATGACTGTCTGGCTTACTCCAGTTCTGCTTTGCAGTGATCGACTATGGTAGGAGTTCTATTGGTGCTTGTTGTTTGAATGAACACGAGTTCATGAAGAACAGCAGCGATGTCATTTTCTAATTTGATCTGCAAATGAATTGAGCGTTTATACAGGATTTAGACAAGCCGATGAATACCGAATTTTCTAACGGACAGTATCGCGGTCCAGTTGTTTTCAGTCTCTGCATGATATCGTTGTGACGGGTGGGCGAATATTTGGTGGTGCCACTTTGCAAGTCACGAGACCGTGATCTGAAATCCCCATGTCTTCAATAACGTTGGTCACAGTTTCGGTACTGGCGAATGTAACGATGCGATCCGGTATATTTCCCGAACAAAATGTTGCACCACTGACATGCTGAGTTAAACTGTGAATGACATCAGTACTCAAAATCAATATATCAGCTGGTTGGAAATTCATGTTAAGATTCAGTAGAGACAGAATAAGTGCCTTCAGAAAGTTGGAGTAGTTCATGTAGTCCAGTTTCAAATGAACTCGTGTTTTGTGAACAGGGAAGGAGGATGTACACCATAACAAAAAAACAGTTGGCAGAATTTCATTCACATTTGAATGTGGGCATATTAACAAAATTCAGAATGGAGATGAGTGCCATGCCAATCAAGTCCATAAGGGATTGGATTGGATTGGATGGTGTGAATCAACTTGCAATATGTATATCTGCCTTTCCCAATTCATCCTGCTAGTCAGCAGTTTATGGACATCACCTTCCATGTATATATCTCAATGACCTTTTATTGGATCCTCGACTTAAAAAAATATATATTTAAAATCTGCCCCCGGGCATGAGGACTTCTTGTGGCATCGGTGGCTCTCTGTAAGGCCGATATGTTCACAACAATCCAAGCCCTTAAGTTTTACATCCGGAAAACAAAAATAAATAAGGGTCGCACTATGACTCAACAATCTTGGGGCATCTGGGCTTCCTGATTTTGAGAAATCTCGTTAATATATTGGTAGCCTTCAATGCAATGTCCACCTTCAAATATATTATTTTGACTCAGTGGGGCATGGCTTCAGAAGTGTCACAGGTAGTTCCATGGGAAAGATTTAACATGCATCAACTGCATTGTGATCTAATGTCCAAATGCCCCCCTTTCAGCGAAGAGTATGACACAGGGTGAGACACAAAGCAGAGTATAAACTAGTGATGTCTCCCTGAATAGATTATAACAAAAACTTACATTGGCTTCTACAATCTCTCCTACACTATCAATACCTTTTTGATGGATTGGGGGACCGACCATGTGATGCAAGGGCAGGAGACGGTGGGTGATTCGAGGGCATTAGAAAACAGACTACTTGAACTACAGCAACTTTCTGAATGCACTTCTGTCTCTACTAAATCTTACCATGAATTTCCAACCAGATGATATATAGATTTTGAGTAGTGATGTCACACGAAAGGATTCTTTACAAGTGTATTGACATAGAATAAGTAATGTAGCTGCATAGCGCTGGCTGTTGGCAGGGAAGGGAATCTGCGGCTTACAGCAGCCCTGACGTCAGCAGGCCACGTGGTACACCAGGGGGGATATCTGAGGGAAATGTTACAGAAGGGGCACGTGGGGGAAGCCCGGGAACCCGCTAGTAGGTTCTAGAGAGGAGGCCTGGCCGGGGCGGAGGGAGGCCACACTGGGAGCATAAAAGGGGTCCCTGAGAGAGAGCTCGGGGCTGTCATATGGAGTGGGATCCACGTCGTGCTGTTAAAGATCGTCGCCATCATCGCTGTCATCTCGTCGCCATTGTCGTTGTCATCTTCACTCGATATTGCGCTGCTAGATGATAGTTGGCTGTCTCGGTTCAGCACCATCAGTGTTTGATGGCTAGAGTTGTGTATAGACGAGCAACCCATGTAGAGTTGTGTATAAGCGAGTGACTGAAGAGTGTGTTCCAGCGTAGGGTGTGTATTGTGCCGAGGGTGCTCGTTTAATTAAATAAGTGCCTCCAACTCTTCGTGTCTCCGAGTTAGTCACTACACAAGGATAAGAGGTATGAGCAACTCAAGAGGAAGGTAAAATGGGGGGAGGCGGAATGAATATCTGATGCTGTCTTTTCCCTCTCCCATGTGGTTTCTGCAGGGTCAACTTAAGTTTAAGAATACATAAACTATTTGTTTGACGACTAAGGGCATGCAAAAGCGGTTTATCTATGGGGATACAAAATAACAAAAGTAAATATGAATAACAAGTTCTACAGTGACATAGAATATAATAAAGTCATTAAACGTTCATGAGGAGGTTTTCTTTGACGCTACATTCCTAGTCATGATTGATACTCCCTGGACTCCGTGCTACTCTTCACACTGGCCTCAAAGCGGCGAACGCTGGCAGGATTATATGGCTTGCCAAAGATACATAAAGAAGATACACCCTTCATCCCATTGGCTCTACTATCAACTCCCCCACCTACAAACTGGCTCGTTTTTTGTCTGAAATTCTGCGGCCTTTCACTGGAAAAACCACCTCTGCGGTACTAAACTCTACTGACCTGGTATCGACAATCAAAGGAATTTCCCTGTCCCCAGACGACCTGCTTGTCAGTTTTGATGTGGTTTCCTTATTCACCAAAGTTCCTGTACCTGACACCATCGCAATCATTGAAGACTTGGTTCATCAAGGACTGAATACTGAGGTACCCCCCCTGGTGAGACACTGCTTAACCAATACATACTTCACATGGAATGGAACTTTCTACAAACAAACTGAGGGCACCCCAATGGGCTCCCCCCTATCTTCGGTTGTAGCCAACGTTTTCATGGATAAATTTGAGACTGACGCCATCCAGACTGCCACTCTACGCCCGACCTTATGGAAGAGGTACGTAGATGACACTTTTGTCATCTGGCCACATGGCCGGCCTGCTCTACACCAATTCCTCGACCACATCAATTCCATACACCCAGCCATCAGATTCACTATGGAAGTCGAAAAAGATGGCAAGCTACCCTTTTTGGATGTCCTAATTAAAAGGAGACCTAATCGTTCAATGAGCCACTCTGTCTACAGGAAAGCCACCCATACGGATGCTTACCTAAAACCGGATTCCCACCACTATACATCCCAGAAGAATTCCCTCATTAAGGCTCTACACCATAGAGCCCAATGCATCTCCGACCAGGAACACATTGCCAGTGAACTCAAGCACGTACGAGAAGCTCTTAAGGCTAATGGTTACTACGACTAGACAATCCGCAACGCCATCACTCCAACCATCAAGAAGGATCCTGTTGAGGAGCCTTTCAAAACCATCACCTTACCCTACATTGCTGGGGTCACAAAAAAGATCTCCAAAATCCTGATTAAACACAAGATCCAGGTCCGATTCAACACAGTACATTAAATCCGTGATCTGGTCTTGTCTGTAAGAGATGTGGTTCCAGACATACATTACCCTGGCGTCTACAAACTAAGTTGCCTCTGTGGTAGCAGTTAGATTGGAGAAACCAAACGACATGTCTCAGACCGCATCCGTGAACATAAAGCAGACCTGAAACACGGTAGGACAAACACCTCAGCCGTGGCAGATCACTGTTACAATTCAGTGGGCTCACATGACATTGACTTCTCCAAGACAGAGGTTCTCTGCAAGCCATCTGGCTACCATGAGAGATTCATTCATGAGGCGATCCACATATACAAACACAGGGACAATTTCAACCGAGAACATGGATTCTGGCTCAGCAATCATTGGAAGGGCATAATAAATCATTTCGGATCTTAACTGATTGTGTTCACGTTTACGGTGATTTTCAGACCGCAGTCCACTCATTGGCATTGACTATATATCTTTTATTCTCCACAGGGAATGGATTCTTTGCTCCGCTGCAAGTCTCCTACCACCACTCTCCCATTGACATATTTTGTTGCTTCCTCTTGGTACCTTTCACGCGACGGTCAATGGTATAGTGTATAGCAGATTGCATAATAATAAATAGTATAAAAGTGTAATGTTTAATATAATGTATAAGGTAATATATAGTATCGTAATTGTATAGTGAATATACAGTAGGGTGGGTAGAATAATACAGTGTAATATTACAATGTAAAGTATAAGGTATAGGGTAGTGTATAGTCATACAGTATATAATTTAATGTTGGGTTTGTCTATGGCAGTATATAGTACGGGGTAGACCCGTGTGATGTAAGAGAAACAAGTTTAGCTGGAGGCATATTATATTTTTTGCGAAATTGAATTGTAATGTGTGACTTACGGTTAGTAGCTCAGCTTATTGGAGAGTATATTTAGTATACTGATGATACTGATGTAGTTTGTACTTTATTTTTTTACGTGGTGGTTTAGTTGCTGCAGCTCCATACTATTAACATTCCTTCCCTTTATTAATGCTAACCCTACTCCCTCCCTTTTATGCTGCTAATCTTGCATAATGCACGGGCATAATATGACTTTGAAACCTCCCGCCCACCTCCTACACATTCCACAAGTAGTGACTGATCCTATATCTGCATTTCCCATAAATATGCTAAATTCTTCTTGATATGCCAATTATTTTGTCAAGGCACTCTTCTCCCTCCAACCCAGCTTAAATATACCCTGCCAAGCCTGGTGGTGTTCATTCAGACGCTGTCTTTCCGACAGACCTGTTCTTCACCTGAGGACGGCTGCTTGCGTTGTGGCCGAAACGTCGTTAGAATTATTGTATTATGTTTTATTTTTATTATTTTATTAATTCCCTTCTACGTGACTTTACCGAAAGAACCAAGAAGATGAATCCCTGCAGTCACCAAAGCTTTAAATCGAAAATTAACCGCCACTATGGGGTGGGATTCCACAAAACTTTAAGATCCTTCAACAAACTCCGGGATAGGAAGGCTCAGCTAATCGAGTCTCTCACCTTTCTGAAGAGATGCCGCGACTCTAAGGTAATACCAATCGCAGTTACACTAACTTCTGCTGCTGTAACTTCTTCTAATGCTAAACGAATTATGTCTAGAACTAGCTTAGCTCTTATCTCAGAGAAAATCAGACTTACGCGCACCGAACTAGATGAATTAGACAAGACACTCTACAAATCACACTTATCTTTGACTGCAACAATGTACACATCGGATTGGGAACATGTAGACAATATGACTACCTCTTCAGCTGCCGCTATGTCGACCAAATGTAAGGACAACTTGATTTCCAAATTAAACCGCCTCTCTAACAAGAGACCGGACCCACACACCGAAAAGCTAGACGTTAACAAAGTCGTAATTAATCGCAGTAACAGTTCTATTTCTGATGGTCTGAAATCCGTTTTAGCTAAAGGACTAAACTTTGCAGTCACACCTAGACACATACCAGTTAATTATATCATTGCCCGAGTAGATGTGGCTCTCAAGGGCTTGGGTCACATCGCTGCAGACGTAGCAAGATCTGAAATCGCTGCAACCCTCAAAAACGCTAAAATGCCAGCTAGCAACATCAGCAAAGATGAGCGTTTTGAATTAGCTCAATAAAAAAAGAGGGATGACATTGTCATCCTCTCAGCCGACAAAGGCAATGCCACTGTCATCATGGAAAAAATAGAATACAACAACAAAAATCAAGAAATTCTCAACGATGGCAGCTATACAAAAAATTAACCCGTAAAAACAAAGTTTTTCACTATAAATCCTTTATATGCGTGGCGGCTAGAGTCCTCTCGTCCTCTGGCTTGAGATGGCTGCCACCTATGGGTCAGATGATTGCATGCCAGCATTAAGCAATTGGTAAATAAATCGAATATTTTTTTCCTAAAAAATGTAAAATTTTGAAAAAAAAAATTCACGAACATTAATTGTCACACACAACGAGTCTGTGTGGAAAATGTCAGCTCGATTGGATCACGGGAAGTGGGTTAAAAAACGACCGAAAGATTTGCACGGTCGTAAGCAAGCAAGCAAGCGCGCACGTGAACTTAATGTAAAGGATTTAAAAATAAAAAGAGACCCCACCAACAGCCTCGTCATTAAAACCAACAAAATCATTTCTGATTAAACCGCATTAATTGATCAAACCAAACAGTTCTCGTTGAAACCTTCTGCAGCCAGGCCACCAAGATTATATGGCTTGCCAAAGATACATAAAGAATACACCCCTTCATCCCATTGTCTCTATTATCAACTCCCCTACCTACAAACTGGCTCGTTTTTTGTCTGAAATTCTGCGGCCTTTCACTGGAAAAACCACCTCTGCGGTACTAAACTCTACTGACCTGGTATCGACAATCAAGGGAATTTTCCTGTCCACAGACGACTTGCTTGTCAGTTTTGATGTGGTTTCCTTATTCACCAAAGTTCCTGTACCTGACACCATCACAATCATTGAAGACTTGATTCATCAAGGACTGAATACTGAGGTACCCCCCCTGGTGAGACACTGCTTAACCTATACATACTTCACCTGGAAAGGAACTTTCTACAAACAAACTGAGGGCACCCCAATGGGCTCCCCCCTATCTTCGGTTGTAGCCAACGTTTTCATGGATAAATTTGAGACTGACGCCATCCAGACTGCCACTCTACGCCCGACCTTATGGAAGAGGTACGTAGATGACACTTTTGTCATCTGGCCACATGGCCGGCCTACTCTAGACCAATTTCTCGACCACATCAATTCCATACACCCAGCCATCAGATTCACCATGGAAGTCGAAAAAGATGGCAAGCTACCATTTTTGGATGTCCTAATTAAAAGGAGACCTGATGGTTCAATGAGCCACTCTGTCTACAGTAAAGCCACCCATACGGATGCGTACCTAAAACCGGATTCCCACCACCATCCATCCTAGAAAAATTCCCTCATCAAGACTCTACACCATAGAGCCCAATGCATCTCCGAACAGGAACACATTGCCAGTGAACTCAAGCACCTACGCCAAACTCTTAAGGCTAATGGTTATTCCGACTACACAATCCACAAAGCCATCACTCCAACCATCAAGAAGGATCCTGTTGAGGAGCCTTTCAAAACCATCACCTTATCCTACATTGCTGGGGTGACAAAAAATATCTCCAAAATCCTGATTAAACACAAGATCCAGGTCCGATTCAACACAGTACATAAAATCCGTGATCTGGTCCCGTCTGTAAAAGATGTGGTTCCAGACATACAGTACCCTGGCGTCTACAAACTAAGTTGCCTCTGTGGTAGCAGTTACATTGGAGAAACCAAACGACATGTCTCGGACCGCATCCGTGAACATAAAGCAGACCTGAAACACGGTAGGACAAACACCTCAGCCGTGGCAGATCACTGTTACAATTCAGTGGGCTCACATGACATCTGGCTACCATGAGAGATTCGTTCATGAGGCAATCAACATATACAAATACAGAGACAATTTCAACCGAGAACATGGATTCTGGCTCAGCAATCATTGGAAGGGCGTAATAAACCATTTCGGATCTTAACTGATTGTGTTCACGTTTACGGTGATTTTCAGACCGCAGTCCACTCACTGGCATTGACTATATATATTTTATTCTCCGCAGGGAATGGATTCTTTGCTCGGCTGCAAGTCTCCTACCACCACTCTCCCAATGACATATTTCGTTGCTCCCTCTTAGTACCTTTCACGCGACGGTCAATGGTATAGTGTATAGCAGATTGGATAATAATAAATAGTATAAAAGTGTAATGTTTAATATAATGTATAAGGTAATATATAGTAGCGTAATTGTATAGTGAATATACAGCAGTATGGTATACAGTAGGGTGGGTAGAATAATACATAGTGTATATCACAATGTATAGTCTAAGGTATAGGGTGGTGTATAGTAATACAGTATATAATTTAATGTTTTGTTTGTCTATGGCAGTATATAGTACGGGGTAGACCCGTGTGATGTAAAAGAAAAAAGTTTAGCTGGAGGCATATTATATTTTTTGCGACATTGAATTGTAATGTGTGACTTACTGTTAGTAGCTCAGCTTATTGGAGAATATATTTAGTATACTGATGATACTGATGTAGTTTATACTTTCGTTTTTTTACGTGGTGGTTTAGTTGCTGCAACTCCATACTATTAACATTCCTTCCCTTTACTAATGCTAACCCTACTCCCTCCCTTTGATGCTGCTAATTCTGCATAATGCACGGGCATAATATGACTTTGAAACCTCCCGCCCACCTCCTACGCATTCCACAAGTAGTGACTACTCCCATATCAGCATTTCCCATAAATTCCTCTTGATATGCAAATTCTTTTGTCAAGACGCTCTTCCCCTCCAATCCAGCTTAAATATACCCTGCCAAGCCTGGTGGTGTTCATTCAGACACTGTCTTTCTGACAGACCTGTTCTTCACCTGAGGACGAAACGTCGTGAGAATTATTTTATTATGTTTTATTATTTTTATTTTATTATTTCCCTTCTACGTGACTTTACTGAAAAGAACAAGAAAACGTGGCCACGTTTTATTTTTACGTAGCAGAGTAAGTGTGTGTGCGTCCAAAGTAAAAATATTGTATATTTCATGTTATTCTTTTTACTTCATATTCATGATCAGCACCCTTCATTAGAAGACAATTTTGCGTTGTCTTGGTTCAAATTTCACTAAATTTAGAATCACAATTCCAGAATTTATTATTCAAACACCCTTTAATATTTGTGACATATATCAGGTTTATAACCCTTCAAGCATATCATGACAATCTACGTCAGTCATTCAATCAATCAAAGACTGCATATTTTAGATGAGGAAATGTAAACCAACTTAAATGTAAGCTATTTTTATGTTATCTCATAACAATGCAAGTATGCCCCGCAATCTTTGATCCAATACAATCACAATATCCATAACTATTTTGGAATTGGTTGTAATGCAACGCGAAGCCAACACAGTGAAAAGGAGACGCATGCATATGATTTTTATAATAATTACCCTCGTCTCAATGTTCTTCACTTTGTAGATGTCACTAATTGATGTTCCCTCAGGTAAACACGCATCTACTTTGGTGATTATAACGAACGTGTTGATATCTGCAATACAAAAAAAATATCATTGTTAATATAATACATTTGTACATTGGAGATACTATGCTTTAGGGTATTAAAAGTAACACTTGAAATGTTGTCTTTTTCATCATCAGCAGGCGAGGTCAATCCAAAATGGTTTTAATCTTCCCTGGCAATAAAATACGTGGTGAATTAAGATGTTCAAACACCAATTAGAAACCTTTGCAAGAAATCAAGTCTGCATTAACCACACGTACTTGTGGTGAACATGCAAACAAACATGCTCTGATAATTGATGCATTGTCTTTGAAACTGTTTGGTCTACACCAGAGACAGCAGCCTTCTTTAGGGCCTAGTCTCACCAGTGTCAGACCAGAGAACGCCAAAAGGTGAACAGTACAAAGACACGTGCATTCTTTTGGTCTTTCGGTAAAGTCACGTAGATAGGTTCAAAGAAATTAGCTTCCAAAGGCAAACTATTTATAAGGGCTTGAAATGGGCGTAGCCCAAATGTCAGCAGCCAATGTTAATGCAAATTGTGGGCAGCCAACTTGACGGTGGTTGGTTATCCACCACTCAAAGGGCTGCCAGGTGAAAATTTCCATGTTAATGAGAGATTAGCATGTTAATGGAAAATCGCAGAGCCACAACCGGGGGGTAGTCGGCGCGCGGAGTGGCTGTGTTGGTGTGAATCCTGTCAAATTGCAAGTTTGAGATGGGCGTAAAGCACAACTTCGGAAGGTGGTAGGATGGGAACATCACAGCCATTTATGACTAAAACTGGTTGATAACATTCTTCCAATGATTGCTCGGTTTGGACTCATCTTCACGGTTGAAATTGTGTCTGTGTATATACAGTGAAGGAAAAAAGCATTTGATCCCCTGCTGATTTTGTACGTTTGCCCACTGACAAAGAAATGATCAGTCTATAATTTTAATGGTAGGTTTATTTGAACAGTGAGAGACAGAATAACAACAACAAAATCCAGAAAAACGCATGTCAAAAATGTTATAAATTGATTGGCATTTTAATGAGGGAAATAAGTATTTTACCCCTCTGCAAAACATGACTTAGTACTTGGTGGCAAAACCCTTGTTGGCAATCACAGAGGTCAGACGTTTCTTGTAGTTGGCCACCAGGTTTGCACACATCTCAGGAGGGATTTTGTCCCACTCGTCTTTCCAGATCTTCTCCAAGTCATTAAGGTTTCGAGGGTGATGTTTGGCAACTCGAACCTTCAGCTCCCTCCACAGATTTTCTATGGGATTAAGGTCTGGAGACTGGCTAGGCCACTCCAGGACCTTAATGTGCTTCTTCTTGAGCCACTCCTTTGTTGCCTTGGCCGTGTGTTTTGGGTCATTGCCATGCTGGAATACCCATCCACGACCCATTTTCAATGCCCTGGCTGAGGAAAGGAGGTTCTCACCCAAGATTTGACGGTACATGGCCCCGTCCATCGTCCCTTTGATGCGGTGAAGTTGTCCTGTCCTCTTAGCAGAAAAAAACCCTTAAAGCATAATGTTTCCACCTCCATGTTTGACGGTGGGGATGGTGTTCTTGGGGTCATAGGCAGCATTCCTCCTCCTCCAAACACGGCGAGTTGAGTTGATGCCAAATAGCTCCATTTTTGTCTCATCTGATCACAACACTTTCACCCAGTTGTCCTCTGAATCATTCAGATGTTCATTGGCAAACTTCAGACGGGCATGTATATGTGCGTTATTGAGCAGGGGGACCTTGCGGGCGCTGCAGGATTTCAGTCCTTCACGGCGTAGTGTGTTACCAACTGTTTTCTTGGTGACTATGGTCCCAGCTGCCTTGAGATCATTGACAAGATCCTCCCGTGTAGTTCTGGGCTGATTCCTCACCGTTCTCATGATCATTGCAACTCCACGAGGTGAGATCTTGCATGGAACTCCAGGCCGAGGGAGATTGACAGTTCTTTTGTGTTTCTTCCATTTGCGAATAATCACACCAACTGTTGTCACCTTCTCACCAAGCTGCTTGGCGATGGTCTTGTAGCCCATTCCAGCCTTGTGTAGATCTACAATCTTGTCCCTGACATCCTTGGAGAGCTCTTTGGTCTTGGCCATGGTAGAGAGTTTGGAATCTGATTGATTGATTGATTACTTCTGTGAACAGGTGTCTTTATACAGGTAACAAGCTGAGATTAGGAGCACTCCCTTTAAGAGTGTGCTCCTAATCTCGGCTCGTTACCTGTATAAAAGACACCTGGGAGCCAGAAATCTTTCTGATTGAGAGGGGGTCAAATACTTATTTTCCTCATTAAAATGCAAATCAATTTATAACATTTTTGACATGCGTTTTTCTGGATTTTGTTGTTGTTATTCTGTCTCTCAATGTTCAAATAAACCTACCATTAAAATTATAGACTGATCATTTCTTTGGCAGTGGGCAAACGTACAAAATCAGCAGGGGATCAAATACTTTTTTCCCTCACTGTAGGTAGAAACTGGTCCGAAGTGAGCTTGTACTTAATCGCCATGGGGCCATGATTAATATAAAAAAATAACGTATGAAAAATAAATATTATCTGCAATCTATTATATCCTAAGCACATCCTCACCTAACTGGCAGGCATTATCATAGGTTATATAGATTATATTTTATCGTTGCCTATTCATAGTGTATTGATTATATATATATATACATTGCATTAGTCTGACTAATGCAGGTATATTATTATGTATTGACATATTCATTTATTATTTATCTTCAATTACTTATAATCGAATAATACATATTGTTAATGTTACATAATCGTATATATTAGGCCTAATAATGAAGAAACAGTACCAATGAGGTAAATAAATTGTGTACAAAAGCACGATAATAAGTTGTAAGTGTGTGGGCAAACACAGGACACATGAGTGAGAAGATCTTACTTTCTTTTTGACGTGCATACCTCCCAAATCTCTTAAAACTATCCAAGTCATCTAATTCCATATTTTGAAATTGATCCATATCAGCAACGTAGGCCACGCAATGCACCTTGTTCCTTGGTTCAGACGTTATTTCTGTCTTGTCAGAAAACTGACCGAAAAAAATCAAAATTATTATGGTCAAATGTTTTTTAACTTAGAAACATTTTTTTTCTAATTTTCATTTGCTATTGAAGCTTTACAATCTAAACTATCAATTTGTAATTTTATCTTATTTTTTCATGTAGAACTTTAACCAGTGCTGAACAAAGATTTATCAATTTGTACAACATAACAGTAGTGAGATAAGATGAGTAGATGAGAAGGATGGTAGTACATGATGAATATGGTGATGCGTGACATAAATTAATACGAAACTGACGAGTGGATAATGATGAGTGACTGTTATGAATGGGTAGGGAAGTTGGAAAGAGGGATGAAGCTGAGGTTGCGGGAAGGGAGGGAGAATGGGAGTTTGGGTAGACAATAGGACTTTGTATGTGCAGTCTGTATCACGGGGCCAGAAGTGAAGAAGAACGGAATCGTGATTGGGCACAAAGAGGAAGGGGGACATACAGGATTGTCAATGTAGAGGGCATGAAAGAGTGTAGAAAGAAGAGGCAATTTGGATTTGTTGTAGTGGGTATGATGCATAAGAGGGACGATAAAGCGTGAGCGAGATGCATGAATTCAGTCGAGTTAAGATGGGGGAGCGAATTAGAAGTGTTGCAGAAATATTTGAGATCAGGGGTGTGAACTTTGCGAACGCTGCACAGGTGAAAGCGCCAGGAACTGATATTGGCAGATATGTGGTCAGATAGAGAGAGGAGTTAAAAATGGCGCTGCCAAAATCAAGGGCAGACGAGACAGACAGAAGAGAGAAGATAGTCTGCCAGGGAGGAGTGGAACGGGAAACATAGGGAAATAATGATGTGGGTTTTGGCAGGGTTGATAGAAATAAAGTTCTTTGACATCCAAGATTGGATGGCGATCAATCATCTGGAAATGTGAGAAGCTAGGTTAGGAGTGAAAAAGGGGAAGTAGGGGGAAATGTGTTTATTATCAGCAATGAATGACGAGAGGAGGGATTTGAGTGGAGAGATGTCGAGAGAAAAATGGATTGGATAAAGGACAGAACATTGGGAGACAACGACAGTGACCGGAGATGGGGATAAATTATGTGGTTTGATGACGTCAGTCTGAGGACTGACATCAGGAAAGAGGAATATCCAAGATACCGGGAGAGTAAAGAATAGACAATAGAGTGACATGGTCAACTCTATTGAAGTCTGCAGTAAGGTCGAGTAGAATGAGAATAGAAGAATGGCCGGCGTGAGTAGAGTTTGACAAATAGCTCTGTACTGCGAGTATGGCCGATTTAGTAGAATTGAAGAAATGAAACGCGGCTGGGAATCGTGAGCATAGGGAGTGAGAAGGAATGTCCCGAGTGAGGCAGGAGTGAACCAGGCATTTAAGAGTTTTAAGAAATAAAATGAGAAGGGAAATAGGATAGTAATTATCAGGGTGAAAAGTATTGAGATACGATTTTTAAGGAGTGGAAAGATGATAGCAGCTTTGAAGTTCATAGAGAAGGCACCAGAGGAAACCGAATAGTTGAAGAGGGATACAAGGTAGGGGAGAATCAGAAGGAGGGGATGGGGTATGAGGGAGGAGGGGATAGGGTCCAGTGGACAGAGATTAGGAAAGGCTTTTAAAATTATGGAGCAGATTTCAGAAGCAGATGTTGGAGTAAAATACGAGAAAGTTCACTTGTTTGAGGTGCATGCCAGGAAAACAATTGAAACAACGACACAGTAGGTGAAGGGGAAGGAAATGAGGATTGGATGGAGTTGGTTTCATGACCAAAACAAGTAAGCAAAATCTATGGCGGAAGGGACAGAATATAGGAATGATAGAGCAGCGGGAGAGTAGTGGAGAAGGTTATTGAGAGTTGAAAATAGTTGATGGGTAGCGATAGAGTTGATGAGGGCCGAAATAAATCTTGTTTGGATTTTTCCAAGTTGGATAATAAGTGAGAAGCGAGGAACTGATGTTAAGACAGGTTGTCAGTTGAGGGCAGGGCCAGATTTCGGCATGGGCTTTAGGGGCTGCAGCCCAGGGGCTTCCGCCAGCTGGAGGGCCTCCAGAGATTAAGTGAAAAGTTATGTCAGTTGTGAATGCTGAATTTTATTAGTTGTTAGCCTTGTAAAACATTAATTGAATTTTTCTTTAACTTTGTTTTCCTTTTGAAAATATTACTGGGGGCCTCACAGTACCTGTAGCCCAGCGGCCTACAAAATCATAATCCGGCCCTGGTTGAGGGAGATGATTTCATAAGCATTTATGTTTTACATAAGATGTATAATTTTGACTGGAGGAAGGGATTGATCCTAGGGTTGAGGAGGCTTGCTTGAAGGGGACCGAGGGGTGAAGGGGAGCCAGGAAATTGAGGTGGAAAAAGTGATTTGGAGAGCTATTAAGATGATGGTGAGCGGGCCCAGGTAAAACTACGTGGTCGGGAGTCAGAGCCATTGTCTGTACACCTTGGGGTGCGACAGGGATGTCCTCTGGCTCCCACATTATTTACCATCTATTTTGACTACATAGTTCGTGAAGCCTTCACTTGCTGTAAAGGAGTCATTTCCATTTGGTACAGATACAATGGGAGGCTGATTGATGCCCGGGTGCGTTCAAGGGATGGCTCCCTATTGCTCAACCACGTTATGTATGCCGATGATCTGGTAATTGCTGCTCACTCAGAGGAGGAGTTGGAGGTGCTGCTGCTGAACCTGGAGCTTGCCACTAAGAGGTGGGGCCTTACCATCAGCCCCACCAAAACTAAGCCCCTGCCTGGGTATTTTGTACCATCGGACACTCCACCCCCACAACTCCCAATTGGTGATGGGGCATTTGTGGAGAGAGTGGAGAGTTTCCCATACCTTGGCATTGTACTCATGACCGGCTCCGGTTTAACAGCAGAGGTCTCACTCCGAATTAGTCGAGTGGCATTATATTTTCATCTGTTGCGAAATGCTGTGTGGAAGCTACCTGGTCTGTCGCTATGCACTCAGCTTCAGGTCTTCTTGGCCACGGTCATTCCCTCCCTTCTCTATGCTTGCGAAACGTGGACCCCCCCTAATGGAACATCTACGCCAGTTAGAAACATTGAGGCTGGCCTGCCTACGATCCATCCTGGGTTTAACCAGGCTGGATTGCGTGAGGAGCTCACAAATCCTTGAAAGATGTGAACAAAGTCCCTTTGGAGAGCTCCTCCGGCAGGCAAGGCTGCGTTGGCTGGGTCATGTAGCCCGCATGCCCAGCCACTGCATGCCTAAACGGCTTTTGTTCGGCCGGATCAAGGGGGCTAAATGGCCGCGGCATGGGCTAGAGAAAAGATGGTGTGATGTGGTACAGGAGGACATGGAGCTGTATGGACTTACTGATAACTGGTACCAGCGGTGTCAAGATTGGCCTCTGTGGAAGGGGCTCGTAAATGACGCTACTGGGCAGTTTAAGGCAGTCACCCTTCAAAACAACAGAGGGCGGAGGAGCGATGCTCACAACAACGAGCGGAGCGCCAGGTGGATAAAGCACAGCAAGTTGGCACAGTAGGGGGCACAGGTGGTGCATCAGCCAGTCGTCTCGGTCAGTTAGCCCGTGGCACCTGGGTCTGCTCCGTGACCTCCTGCCAGCGGGCGTTCGATACTTCACGTGCCTTCAAAGTGCACATGGCCTAGCACAAGCGTCATAGTGACGTCACTGCCACTTAGTGGCGAATGGATGTTGTTGTTGTTGTAAGTCGATGTGTTTGTGTATGTGGGTCAATGTCTGTAAGTGTGTGTAAGTCGATGTGTGTCTGTCTTTTTTGCCCGGGCATAGCCAGGTACTTCCCGCTAGTATTACTATATACTACTATAGCATTATATACTATTTTACTACTAAATTACTAGACGCAGTATTCTGGAAGAAAACAACGCTTTGTTGTGAATACAAATCAACAATACAATGGTGTGCAACATACTCACACTTTGTTTATCTTCAATCTGACCATTGAGAATCTTGTTAAACATTTCAAATGTGAATGTTTGAGGTTCCCATCCGATGGTGTCCATGATATTTACGTTAATTGGTGTTTCCTTTTGGTTTTGAAACGATGTAAGTTGATACTTTAGAAACTGCAATATATTTGCATGTAAGCAGACATACACGTACACGTAAATACACTGTCCAAATATAATATATTGCATTAGTAAACATTGCATTTGAGACTAACAGTGTGATTGACATGTTGCCGTTTCGGCTGTTTTGTTTTTAGCGTGATCTAGTTGTTCACATAAACGGTAACTTCAACCACAGCTGCTTAAAATCAGTCGAATTCCCTGGTTAATGCAGCTGGTAAAAAAAGTACGTAAAATCTTTGTTGAGATTATAATTATGTTTGGCTGTTACTGATTTTAATAATGGTCTTATTCATAAAGTTGAACATGAAAAAAAATAGGTTTACTAGTTCGTTTTCTTTAACCCGTTTCTCAGAACCAGGAAAATGAAATTACCAAAAATAGATGTGGTTACCGGTTTGACCCAGTTAACTAAATAAATATATTGAATTTGCAATTAAATGGAGTACGCATATTTACTTTTTCACAATATATTTAAAGAGTGTTTGATAAACCACACACAATATGAATATGTAATGCTTTGTTTTATTGAGTACGTCTTATATGAGAACCTGGTGCATTGTGTAAACATAAACCTTGCTGAGACAATAACTTCTGCGAGTAGCGTTGACCACCCATCCTCTTGTATGCAATGCTGGCCTTCATCTCTTCATATTAAATTTTTTTTAAACGCTTTTACCAAGGTGCTGAACCAAACATTGCAATTTTTACAGCA
This sequence comes from Entosphenus tridentatus, assembly GCA_014621495.2. Taxonomy (NCBI): domain Eukaryota; kingdom Metazoa; phylum Chordata; class Hyperoartia; order Petromyzontiformes; family Petromyzontidae; genus Entosphenus; species Entosphenus tridentatus. The sequence continues at coordinate 588,513 of CM025688.1, read as the reverse complement.
GAACAGTGGTGAAATAAGATGAGTTGATGAGAAGGACGGTAAATTACGATGAAGATGGTGATGATGCGTGAAATAAACGATGATGAGTATGACAATGAATGGTTAAAGATAAGTGAATGTGATGAATGGTTTCGGAAAGCGGGTGGTGTTAATGATGGGGAAAGGAGGGGGGAATATGTGTTTGGGTAAGCAAGGAAAAATAAATGAGTATTTTAAGGGGAGAACTAAAAATAGAGATTGTGGCTGATTGCTTGGCTGTAGGGGCTGTTTGTTCTAGTGTACGTGGGCAAGATGCGAGAAAAAAACGGAATCGTGATTAGTCACAGGGATGAGGGGGAAGAGACAGAGGCAGCTGGGATAGCAAATAAAGGAGCGTAGAACAAAACGAGGGAAGCAAGATCCGTTGGGGTCAGACCATGCAGAGATTTGAAAACCAAGGTGAGTAATTTGAAAAGGCAACGATAGTAGATGGGAAGCCAGGATCGCTAGATGAGGAGAGGCGATGTGTGGGAGTGGTAGCTGCCGATCTTGGCAGTGGAATTTTGGATTTGTTGGAGTAGTTTAAATGCATAGGAGCAACGACCGAGCGTGAGGGAGTTGCAATAATCAAGTCGAGTGAAGATGAGGGAGTGAAATAGAGGTATTTTAAATGAGGGGGTGGACTTTGCGAATGTTGTACTGGTGAAAGTGGAAGAAACGGGTAGGGGAATATATGTGGTCGGATATAGAGAGCAGTCATAGGTGACTCCAATATTACGGCAGACGAGACAAGGGTAAGAGCGAAATGGGTAAAAGAGATAGGAAAGGAGGTGATTTATAAGCAGGTGTAGAGGTGTAAACTCACACGGATACGAGATTCTCTGTAAGGGCTATTGCCAGCTTATATAACTACCACACTCCCGTAGAGGATCACAGGATCACACCACTTCTACACTTGGTCCTTCCCGTGGACCGTCCAGGTACCTCGGCCTATCCTAACCTAAGCTCCCCACTAATCCCACTTTTTCCTTGAACGAGGGTCTCGATGCCGAGCGTCGTCTCTTCTGTTCGGCGTGTTTTCCGATCCCTCGTGTCTTCCGATCCCTCGGCTCCCCACAACGACCCCGCCCCTCACCCCGGGGTCCCCCCTAAGTACCTTGCTCCTCTGGATACATGACGCCAGAACCGGCCCTAGACCTTTGGGGGCCCTAAGCAAAATTTGGTTGGAGGCCCCTTTGATGTATGATTTTTTTTCACCCACTCGCTAGCAGTGACTCTAGGGGGCCCTCTGCTGGCCACGGGGCCCTTTGCAATTGCAAGGGTCGCTTAGTGGCTGGGCCGGCTCTGCATGACGCCAAGCTATGACGTCATCCCACCCTTTCTTGCCGATTCCTCACTTCCTCCCACTACTCCTCTACACAGGGAAGAAAATAATATGGGTTTTGGCCGGACTGATAGAGAGGAAGTGCTGGGACATCCACGATTGGATTGCGATCAAGCAGCTGGAAATGTGAGAAGAATGGTCAGGAGTGAATAAGGGGAAGGAGAATAAAATGTGTTTATTATCAGCAACGAAATTATGAGGAAGAGTGATTGATGAGATGGGAGATTTGAGTGGATAGATGTCGAGAGAAAAAGGGATGGGACAAAGGACAGAACATTGGGAGACGACAGTGACCAGGGATGGAGTAAGTGATGTGGTTTGACGACGTCAATCTGAGGACTGACATCAGGAAAGAGGGATACCCGAGATACCAAGAGAGGAAAGAATAGACAATAGAGTGGGATGGCCAATTGTATTGAAGTCTGCAGTAATGTCGAGTAGAATGAGAATATATAAATGAACGGCGTGAGCAGAGTTTGATAAATTATTCTGTACGCACAACAAAGGCATCGATCAACGGTGCTTGGTCAAAGGTATTGATCAAAGATAATGATCAAAAGCGTTATCCCATTACGGGAACACCAACATGCTGCGTGTACAATTCACACAGCTTTGGACTGGACCACCGATCTTCGAGTAAAAACCAGACAATACAATTATTTGAGAGCAGAAGGACATAATGCTACATTCTGCACTGCGCAGTGGGTCTCAGCTAGCGTTGATCAAAGGCATCTGCAATAGCAACAAGAACAACATCATCAACAGAAACAATGGAAGACAATAGAATCAACCACAGCAGCAATAGAATCACACGCAACACCAAGTTCAGCAGCAGCAACAACAACATCTGCGACTGCAATTCAACAACAGGAGCAACATCAATAGCAACAACAATAGCAAGAACTGCAACAATAACAGCTGCAGCAAGAACTATACTACCTTGTGATGGCAACGATTCGACTTCTGCATCTGCTACTCCTACTACCCGTCTGATTGCGGCCAGGCCCTACTGTTGCGGGGACTCTGGCTGAGCGAGCCGAGCGGTCTGGTCACACAATGCCTCCCCTCTTCTCTGGAGAATGGGAAGCTATAATGGGAACTTCTCTTGGCCTGGATCGACAAATCCAATTGTCTCACCATAACGTCACCGATACTGTGTTGGGAATCACTGGTAGGCTCCACCTAGCATCCATCGTGCAGAAGGGAGTGCTGATCGATCAACTCTCCGTTTCAAACTACTCGAGTTCTGCACCACACTTCGCTATAGTCTATTGTGTAAATGCTGACCCCTACCCAACCGTGCTGGTCAATTGATGCAAATGCCTTGCACATGGTTCTGCTGCAGATCTGGGTCAGTTCTTCTTTACAGCTACATCCACACGATCACTGAAGAGCGCCTTCTTCGCCATACTGTTGCTGATGTCAATAACAAGAAGACGGCGCTCCATAGTCAACAAGAAGACGGCGCTGATCCAGGATCCGATCAAAGATTTTGTACTTGACGTATTGGCTATCAACGATTATGGACTCGGCGTATATTGGCCTTCTACTAACTTGGGTATATGATGACTCACTGGACATAATTAAGCATGGGGCTGCACCTAACGGATGCGCTACTGTGCATCAGCACCGTCGCATGAAGCCTGATACCGGCAGCCTGCATGGTGGTGGGATCGCACCGATTTATAGTGGAGACATCTGTGTGACAGTCCAGAGTGACTCCTTAACAATCACGTCATCGAGCTGCTGCTTGTGGAAAAAAAAAACTAACAGCATTTGGGGGCTTAGGATCACTGTCATCTATCAAATGCCATCCTCACCACTGTCAGCATTTTTTCCAAGGTTTCCAGTCTGCGAGACTGTGGGGTGACTGGGCTCTTGCTACATCATCTGCGGTGACCTGAACTTTTCGGGACCGACTGGTTCTTGTGGCAAAAGCAACAGTGATCTCGCCCAGATTATTGACAGTCACAGTTTAACCCAGCATGTCAATGGCGCAACATGTCGTTCGGGGAATATACCGGATCACATCTTCAAAATCGCCGATGCCGTAACTGTAACTGACATTTTTATCGAAGACATGGAGATTTCTGTTCGCAGTCTCATGACGTGCAAAGCGTCATCACCGATTATTCGCCCACCTGTCAGAACGATATCGTGCAGAGACTGGAAAGGACTGGACATTGATACTTTCCATCAGAAGATCTGGTCATCATCAACGACTTTTCTAAATCCTGCATTAATTGTAGATACATTTACAGCTTAATTAGAAATTGTCATCACTGTTGTTCTTAATAGACTCATGCCCATCCAAACAAGTGTAATAAAGGACCTCCAGGCGATGTCGTTCTCCGTGTCCTTTATTGGGTTCTTGCTCACACCCTGCGATGTCTTTGCTCCGACCTGCACCTTTTCGTCCACGGCGCCTCCACGCTCCACGCTATCTCCCACTCGCTTTCTCTCTCTGCAGCCACACCGCTGCCCGTGTGCTCCCGCATACTCCGCAGCTGCCCTGCTGCTCCCCGTTACTCCGCACCAACAGCAGCCACTCCACTGCCCGTGCGCTCTCCGCGCACTCCGCAGTCTCCCCGCTGCTCCACGCGCACCGCTGGCCGACGGTGCGGTGACTCCTCTCTCTCTCTCTATCTCCCCGCTCCTCGCCAGCACTCCGCGTGGCCTCTCCCTTCTTAACTCCGACTTCACTCCCGATCCCCTTCCGGTTCTCCCCTTATATACTCCCCCCAACGTGACCCTGACTCCGCCCATCCTCACGTGACCCTGACTCCGCCCATACTCACGTGACCCTGTCTTTGCTCGCATTACACAAGTATAAAGAAAATGGGAAAAGCACGCAGTAATCGGCTGTCACCGGAGGCGATCACTGTCAAGCAGATATGGAGGAGGCAAGAGTGTTTTTGGAAGAAAACTGGTTTCGAGGCTATCCGACTTTCATACAGAGCCAACTCTAGATCTGCCAACTGACTGGTTATTGAGCCTCACAGATCGTTCTTTGCTTTGCGTGTCAAAGAGTCCGCTCGCGACCCCCTTGCTCTGTGAACGGTCTGCTGCACTCCAACAGCCATTAACTGGTCAACCCGGTCTGTGCACAGTACATGCGACTTTCTTCACCAATAAAATAGTGGCGATCAAGACGGCGGTTTCTAACTTGAAGGCCGGCACAGCTTAGTTTGTAGACGCCGGCATCTACAAACTAAGCTGTGTCTGCAGCAGCGGTTACATTGGGGAAACTAAGCGACATGTCTCGGACCGTGTTCGTGAACATAAGGCAGATCTGAAACACGGTAGGACCAATACCTCGACCATGGCTGATCATTGTTTTAACGCTGTGGCCACACATTAAATTGATTTCTCCAAGACGAAGGTATCAATAATAGAGGTGTTTGGATTTGGTCGAAGGTACTTTGCAAACCCACTGGCTATCAACAAAGATTCGTTCATGAAGCCATCCATATTTATAGACACAGACACAATTTCAACCGAGAAGATTGGTACAAACTGAGCAATCATTGGAAGGACGTTATTAACCAGTTTAAGTCATAACTGGCTGTGATGTTTCCACCCTACATTCCGATGTTAGTTGTTATTTTCGGCTCTCTTATTTTAAATTAACAGGTTAAATTTCTCACACTAACGCAGCCAGCTCGCGCGTTGATGAAGCAGAGGCTCTGTGAATTTACATTAACATGATAATCTCTCACATTAACATAGCCACCTCCGCGCCTCCATCATGGACGTCGTCCTCTGATCTTACATTAACAGTCTAATTTCTCACATTAACATCACTAGCCTGGCCCACTTTGTTTATGACCCTTTGGCTACACCCATTTTAAACCTTTAAAACAGTCTGCCTCAGCAGCTTTCCTCCTTTTTTCCTCCTGATAACGATCGCTTGTGTTGTGATCGAAACGTCATAGTTTTTTGTTATTTTCTTTCAACTTATCTACGTGACTTTACCGAAAGATCCAAATAATATCGTGGAGGGAAACAGACAAGGCAAATGAGACAGATGCCTTCTATGACCTCCAGTCCCAGGTGCTCGCGAAAGTGGACCCTCAGGATAGGGTCATCATGTGACGTAAAAATTCAGCTACCTTGGCTGGAATTATTGGAAAACATTGGGCAGATTAGCTTAATAACAATGATAGAAGGCTGCTGGTCTTCTGTGTTGTTCATGGCCTTATAATAACCAACACGCTGTGATGGCATTAGCGAATCCACACAACATCATGTATACATTCCAAGTACATCTGCTGGACTAGCACATGCGGGCTTACGGTAGAGCTGAACTGACCATCATATTGTCATTTGTAAGATGCGCCGGTCATTCTTCCACTGCGGTTGCGGGCGTCAACTCTCGACTCCATTTCAAACTCACAAGAGCCTGGTCTCAGGTTGTTGATGAAGATTGCAAGTGACAATTTCATGATCTCTTGCGGATGGGGGTTGGCATCGTTCCTCCCTCGCCTGATGCCGAGGGGAATTCTGGACCGTGGCTCTTGCAGCTGCTATTACTGCTTTGGTTATGGAGTCCAGACACACCCCTAGAGACCCCTGACCACGTCTGATGTTGGACGTGTTTCGGCTAACTGGGAGCAAGTGGACAGGCTCACCTCACTCCATTAACAACACCCCACGTCAGAGAACGTGAAGGCTTCTTTGCAGCCTTCATACATAGGTTCGGAGAGCTGGGCAGCACTGCAAAGATGAGTGGTGTTTGCCAGTTGCTGAGAATATCGAAACTGCCGTTTGCAACTCATGACCACAAAAAAAGTTTAATTAATGAAAAAAAATTGCAACACCATCCCTGAGGAAAAGAGCGATGATCTAATCTCTGACCTCCCAGCAACAGGTTTGCAGGTGTGCAGAGTGGTCTTGCAGAGAAGAACCCCAAATTGTAAATGTTCGTTTTGATATCAGTCCATCAAGTTTGATCAGTTTTGCCTTTTTATTATCCAATGAGCTTTTTTCAGCTCAATAATCTCTGAATAATCTCCCAAAAAGTTACCTGCCATTAGCTCCCAATGGTCTCAAAGATTAGCATTCCCTGCAAGTGATCACACGTGGTGGATCCCTTTGGAAAACCTACGTAAGTGTCCTCACTGCAAAAACCAGTGTGAAATCCTCCATCACAGCACACAGCAGCCTTTGCTGTGAAGACTTAGTTAGACATTTTTTTTTACTCTTCAGTGCAGTATACACAGTACCGTAGTCTGTGACTCATACTTCTTAACCCCTTATCAGTGCCTACCTTATTGCAGACCAATTCAGACCTTATTGGTCAACCCGTGCCCTTATAAATATCAACGTTCATCCTACAAAGTCCCATCGCAAGGGAGAAACACAAACAAAGAGACAAAAATAGTTTGCCCGTATTGAAACGGCTGTATGCCAAATGCACCTGAACACTCAATTTTACTGTGCAAGAATAACGGGGTAAACTGTATGGGTTAACGGGTTAGGTGACTGGTGATGGGAGTACAGGCCAGACATCCTACACGCTTTAGTGGCACTGAGCCGCGTGAAATGGGGAGAACATATACCGCCCAATGTTGGAGTTACAGGTTATCTTTTTTCGCCTTAGTATCCCGCACCTTGTATTAGTGTAGAAACACTTTTTTCTTGCAACGGCTTGCAGTTTATTTGCCTGAGCGTTGGAGACCCAAACAAATCACAATTGCCAGACATCCGTTCCATGCAACAAACTTTCACTTCTCAATTCGCAAGCGACAATGCCCGATAGGTCAGAGAAGTCGGAGATAACCACGAATTGACGTGTCATTTAACAATCTCAACCTCGACATGTCTGCCATATTTTAAAAAAATTGTGTTGGTAAAAAATATTGTTGACAAAGATTCTTCAACATTTTAATAATAGCCATAATACCGAGGATCGCGTATTCAATCGTTTTGATGACATTCAAATGTATGTAAATTAACGGCTGGATGCGTGTAAAATATAAAAGCATACATTATATCTTCAAATTAACGTATATGCATTTTATGTTATTGATGACAAGAGTCTAATTGTAAACAAACAAAATAACACGTCACTACTTCTACAGTTATTACAATACTTACATGTTGAGTTGTACTTGAACCCATACTCGAAGCCGTTACTGCACGTGATCTAATTCGATCACTTAATGCTGTTTCACAAGTATTGATGAAGCTTGACTTTCCATGGCCAGACCTTCCCAGCAGCAAGATGTTGGCAGGAATGCCTTGATTTGGGGATTCATAGTTAATTAGCTTGTTCTTCAAATCATCCATGTTTCTGGATGAAAAAGAATACAAATATATTTATAGTAAAATGAAGAGTGCAAATTATACTCTTTGGTTCTTTCGGTAAAGTCACGTAGATACGTGACTTTACCGAAAGAATCACGTAGTACGTGACTTTACCGAAAAAAACAAAGTATGGATTCCTGCAGTCACGAAAGCTTCAAATCAAGAGTGCAAATTATATCATATTTTGAAAATAATAACAATAACTGAAAGTTCGTATTTAGGAATGTTGCTGTGCCACAATGTTTATAAATAGGATTTATTTGTAAACATTATGGTCCTTAGGTTGTTTGTTTTTCATTCATGACAACAATATGAAAAGAAGCTGATAACTACTTGTTACTAGAGGAATACAGTAATATGTTTTACCATTTCAATTTGAGAAATAAAGGCAGCTATTGTGGTGTAATGGTAGACGCACTAAACTTACAATTTAGTGGTTGCTGTTTCCATGCCACCTCTGGCGTGGCAGTTGAAACAACGGGTTACGTTTTTTAAGTAACCACACCTCTATTGTGCATTTTTTTATCCAGAAAAACTTACTGAATCTGTGCCATAGTGGATTAACTATTCAGAGGGTAGGCAACGTTCGTCCATGCTGATCTTGGGATGACTGCCATATTTGAGCGTTGTCTCGCTGTTGCAACCCCCATTCGTTAGAGATGTATGCACACCAATGAGGTGTCATAGAAGTGGATGATTACTCAGAGAGTGAATTATTCCCACCTTGCTCGCAATTATTGCAATTTGCCATGTATGGACAGGGAATGACTCATCTCATCATTGGTCAATTCTGCATGCTTTTCAAATCAAGTAGTGGATTGCTTGACACCGTGTGCGAAGTTCTGATTATGAGCAATTATCTAGGCCACCAAGTGTAACGGCTTCTTGGAGAGCTGCTCTCCCATTGACAATCAATGGCTCAGGGCTTTGTATAAAACGAGAGCGCAGAGGAATTGGAGTGGAGTACTAGATCACAACAATTACCTACACGGGAGTCGAGTGACACTGCCAGTACTAGTTACAGTACATTGTCACATTGTAGTGTATTTGTTTAGTCAGTACAATTGGGTCCTTGAAATAATAATAATAATAATAACTCCCTGTGTGGATCACAGTGGACATCTAGACTAGAGTGAAGACAAGATTATGGTAAGATGGATGCACAAGTCTTCATTGTTTTTTTTGTGGGTCCGAAGATGGCCAAGACCAATCTAGGATTGACAGACACTGTTACAGCTCGGGCACCGCGTGTTTTTTAGTTGGACTTCGGGCCCCGGCTTGTTGATTCAGTCTGAAGCCACGCTGCTGTTTATGCCACTCCAGCTTTTCCTATACCTGTTGTCGTCATATGGTTTCAAATGCGAGGTATTTTCAGCAGCAGACTCCTACCCCACCCGGAACGATCCTGTGCAATATTCTCCCACGAGCTGTAGTTCATGTAGCACGTCGTGTCGGCATTGAGGACGTATTTTAAGGATATTTTCTTCCCTCTTTAGCTTATTCCTTAATGGAGACGAGTTAATAAAACTTGTTTCTGAAGTCAGCCCTCCAGACGTCATGGCCAGCCCAACAACGTGGATGTTCGATGATCATTGCCTCCATCTGTGTGGTATTTGAAGATCTCTATCTTCTGACTTTATTCAAAATATTATCTGGAGGTGTTATGGATGGCCGCAGGTACAACAGCAGTGCGACTACACAAACTCCTGTACTAAGCTCTCATGCGAATGACATGGAATGGTGTCCTGGTTGTAAGCAACTCACATGAACGACATGGTTTACCTCGATGAGACACAAGCTGCTTTGAAGGAGGTCCTCGAGAACAGTTCATGTACATGCATCATGGAAATGTTTGAAGTCTACCGCGAGTTCCTCAGAGGTGGGAACGGCAGCCTCTCGACCTTCTGGATGTCCTATTTGGACATGGTTAAAATATTGTTGGGGCTCAACTGAGCATCCAGAGAGGGAGACTGGATGCTACACTTGGCAAGCATTCGAGCAATGATCCCATGGATGAATTATGCACGCTACCTCCCCTACTTCTACGCCCAGATGTCTCAGCTGCCCATTACACACCCAGATGTGTACACACAGGACATAATTAGCCTGTAAATGTAATCAGATGATATTAGAAACACAGAGATATACCTGGTGAAGATACAAGAAAGAAGAAAAAACAAGTATGGCAGTCACAGAAATGAGGCTGTTGCGGTGGATGTTTGGTTTAACAAGGAAAGACAGCACTTCGTGCCTTCTTTTAGCCCCGCCCCCTTCCCTCCCGATACGTTCCATTCATTGGCTACCACATTCTGATAAACTCCCCCCCCCCTCTCCTCCCCTCCCAACTTGTATTTAAGGGCTTGCATCTTGAATCCTTGCCTCACTTAATGCAGCAAATCTGGCTGTGATGGTCCCACCTGATGACGGAGACTTGTGTTGCCTCCGAAACGTCGTGATTTTATTGTTTTATTTTTATTCATTTTAATTTCATTTTTTACCTACGTGACTTTACCGAAATAACTAAGAAAGACAGGGTGAGAAATGAAGAATTGAGAGGAAGAATCAAGGTGGTAGAAATCACAGAGAAGATGAGAGAGAAAAATAACTGGTGTGGTTCGATCGTGTGGAGAGACAACAGGAACATTATGTGGGTCAGAAGGTGCATGTAATGCAAGGAGAAGGAAAGAGATCTAGAGGAGGAAGGCAGAAAAAGAGGTAGAGGGACGATGTGGTGCGATTGGAGCGGAAAGAGAGATGGCGCAGGAGAGGGCAGTGTTAACAAGGTTAGCAAGGACAGCGACCCCACATGAGTGGGACAAACGCGTGGAAGAAGATATACCTGGTTGAGAAATCCACATCACGCCAGGGCTTTTTCATTAGATTGTTTCCTGCAAAACAAATGAACAAGTGTACATAATTGTAAAGGAAAGGCACACTAACAAGTGTACATAATTGTAAAGGAAAGGCACACTCGATACTATAATGGAGCAAGTGGTAAGTTTGTTACTTTGTCTGTCTGGACATTTTTTTTGTTTAAGTAATTTTTTTTAGCACGCAACATGTGTGAAACATTAATATTCAACTAGCACGAACCCGTGGAACTTCTGCGAGGATTTGTCAGTCCCCGATTTACGAAGGGGTTCTGTTCCGAAGACATATGTAGTGGAGTAATGCGCACAGGGTTTGCAAACAGCAGTTGCATTATGTATGGGGTTGCAGACAGTGAGGTCAGCTCAGGATAAGCAGGTGCAGGCAGAGAGACGCCAGCAATTAGGAAAAGAGGCAGTGATTGGCTGGCTGCAAATGCAAACGCGGAGTAGGCGCCACGGAGGTGAGAGATAGTGGAGATAAGGGGGAGAACACGTGCGTTAGGCGTGGGGAGGACGCTGGCTTAATGAAGGCCATCTGGGGGCACTTAATGAGGAGGATTAAAGGGGAAGGTGTGAGGCAAAGGAGTGGAGTTGGTTGGAGTGAAGACAAGGGAGAATTCAAGAGAAGTCCGGGAACCCGCTCTCCACACCTCGTCCTCTCCAGCGGTGTTGGCTGATCCCCCGCTGGAAGCAAGGGCGAGGTTGGAAGAGTGAGGGTAGACAGGCTAGCGGAATCCTAAGTGTGAGGGTGATGAGACTAGCAGTGGAGAAGCTAGCGGAGTGTATAGCGAGAGACTAGCAGTGCAGAAGCTAGCGGAGTGTATAGTGAGAGATTAGCAATGCAGAAGCTAGCAGAGTGTATAGTGAGAGGCTAGTAGTGGAGAAGCTAGCGGAGTGTATAGTGAGAGACTAGCAATGGAGAAGCTAGCAGAGTGTATAGTGAGAGGCTAGTAGTGGAGAAGCTAGCGGCATATATAGCGAGAAGCTGGCATAGGGCAATGCAGCAGGCTAGCAGAGCGAGAGACGGCGAGCGGAGTGTAGCAGACGAGCAGTACAAGAGGAAGAGTTTCGACAGAGATGCGTGGTGTTGAACGCGAGGAGTTCTGTACAAATAAAGTGACACAGGAGAAAATAAGAAGTTGTTCGTGTGAAATAACGCCACTACACATACGCACACTTTCGCAAGCGCACACAAAGACAAAGATCCCCTGTACAGCCTTAACAGATTGATGGAGAAAGTGCTGGGTGGGCAGCACCAAGCTTGACCGCCTTTGTCTCCCTAGTGGTGATGTTTATACACTGTACCAGGTACTTATTTGAGGCTGAGTCGACTTCGGGGAGGCCCAGGACCAGTTCAGATAATCGTCACCAGTATTGGGCATGAGGGGGAATCGAACTCGGGTCACGGGGTTTGTAACACCAGTGTAGCGCTAACCCGATACACTACCAATCCTGACACATACAAAGATCACCATCACCGATTGGGAGTTGTAGCGGTGGAGTGCCCGATGGTACAAAATACCCAGGTAAGTGCTTAGTTTTGGTGGGGCTGGTGGTAGTGGCACACTCCAGTTTCAGTAGGAGCGCCTCCAACTCCTCCTCTGAGTGAACAGCAATCACCAGATCGTCAGCATACATAACATGGTTGACCAATAGGATGGAAATTTCTCTGGTACAGCCATCAAAGGCTTCACGAACTACGTGGTCGAAAAATATGTTTCATAATGTGGGAGCCAGAGGACATCCCTGTCGCACCCCAAGGTGAACAGGGAATGGCGACGACTCCCGGACATGTAGTTTGACCTGGGCCCGCTCACCATCATGAAGGCCCTTAATGATCGCGAGCAGAGGGTCAGGGACTCTGAACGCACGAAGAACAACCCAGAGCCCAGGTCTACTGATGGTATCATAGGCCTTATTGACCAGGTCAATAAAAACATACATACACACAGACACATACACACGTGCTTGTACACACTCCCAGCGGTGACGTGAGGACTCACTACAGGGGGTGGAGGATCGCAGTTCGTTTCACAAGTGCGAGTAGGCGTTTCCAAGTTGGATTGAAACATAATGAAGGTTTTTTTTTTATTACACGCTTTTATTTAACTCAATCTGTCTTCTTGGTTCTTTCGGTAAAGTCACGTAGAAGGGAAGCAATAAAATAATAAAAATAAAACATAATAAAATAATTCTCACGACGTTTCGGCCACAACGCAAGCAGCCGTCCTCAGGTGAAACCAGGTCTGTCGCGGCGACAGCGTCTGAAAGAAACAGCACCCGTGCTTGGAGCATATATATAAGCTGGGTTGGAAGGGGGGGGGGCGCCTTGACAAAAGAATTTGCATATCAAGAGGAAGAGCTTATATATATGCTCCAAGTACGTGTGCTGTTTCATTCAGACGCTATCGCCTCGACAGACCTGGTTTCACCTGAGGACGGCTGCTTGCGTTGTGGCCGAAACGTCGTGAGAATTATTTTATTATGTTTTATTTTTATTATTTTATTACTTCCCTTCTACGTGACTTTACCGAAAGAACCAAGATGAATCCCTGCAGTCACGAAAGCTTTAAATCAATCTGTCTGTTGTTGTCGTCGTATCCTCAAATCTTGTAACTCAATTTTAACCCACTTTCCAATATGGTATCGATTGCAAACTTGGTATACTTATTTCATACTGATGACAATACTATATTCTATAAAACAAAAAAGTATTTTGAAACATTCATTTTTATATGTTATGTTTCGGCTTGACTCTAATTGTCCACGCTCAACTGACGTTGGCTGTAAATCACCACGGTCCCTTACGTTATGGCAAGCTTTGCGGCCACTTCCTGGAATTGTGGAGTTCTGCCATGACGAGTAGGGTACATTTCATTAAAGCGTGTTTAAAAAAAAGTATTATTAAATATTACTTATTTTGGGTTAAATCGCATGAGTATAAATGTCTCGTAACCCTCAACCATCCGACACAGCCAGTAGGTTTGTCACGTAAACAACGCGCTAATTAGTTACTTCTTCAGCTCACCGGTGTATTGGAGAGTAAATCCGCAACGTTTACAAATTTAATACGACATTTCGCTGGTAATTACATCCAGCAAGATCGTGCGATTTGCCAGAATAGTGAAGCAATCCACCTGCTTCCGGTCTTAAATAGAGCAAGATGACGTCATCACTGTGAACCCATCAGGTCCAGAGATCAAAGGCGGAGGAGGAGGGGGGGGGTTCTTGTAATAATACAATAGATTATTAATCAATTAATTATCATGTTTCCTCTATAAGGAATACAGTTGTAAGATGTATTACTTAATAATATGCTTCTAGGCCGCACTCAGCCTGTGGCTGTCAGAGCGGTTAAAATATTTTTTGTATTTCTCTCTATTTCAATAGATTATCTAATTCGTTTTACACAACACTTCAACGTTATGAAAATAAAGTGAGTGTCCTAGTTGGCAAGCATGTTCCACATCTGCTGACAGTTTTGTTTCAGAGTATTTTATATTTATTTGGTGTTCTTTTAGTCTTACAAAAAAGCATCTGCCACACAAGCAATTAATTCGAACACCTTCTGTTGATAACTTAGGCAATCCATCTTTAGGACAAGATACTAATTTTGAATTTTGTGCACTACCAAATCGTACTTCTGATTTTTAGTTTTTCTTGCTAGTTTGTCAGTTATTCCCAAAATATATAGTATTTTAAATGCCTTAATAACAAAATCACTTTCAGCAGTATTGATTTTCAATCTTGGTTTGGCATTCAATGCTCTGTTAATTTCAGCATTAGTGTAGCCAATTAATCGTAGAGCTAATTAATTACAATAAAAAGTCAGTGGGATGGGGTTTTTTTTCTTTCCCAAAGGTCAAAAAAGATCGTCCCAAGCAACTGAAAATCGTAAGAAAACAAGAGCAAAGTCATGCACGGTGAAATAAAAGGCGCCAATCCATGAAACAATGTTGAATAAATACAGACCTGTCAACCCATATGATCCATACGGTGTACAGTCGTTTCAATATGGGCAATTTTTTTTATTTGTTTGTGTTTCTCACTTGTGATGGGACTTTGTAGGATGAACGTTGAGATTTATAAGGGGCACGGGTGACCAATAATGTCAGAATTGGTCTGTAATAAGGTAAGTACTGATAAGGGGATGACAGGTATGTAGTATAGTGTTTTGTAGTGTAGTGTATAGAGTAGTGTATGGCAATGCAGTGCAGAGTAGTGTATAATAGTGTAGTGTATCGTAGCATACCTGTCAAACCCATACGGTATATCCATAATTTTGAGTAGGGAAATTGAGTTTTCAGATCCATACGATGTACAATCGTTTCAATGCGTGCAACAAAAATATATTTGTTCGTGTTTCTCTCTGATAGTGGGACTTGTAGGATGAACGTTGATATTTATAAGGGCACGGGGTGACCCATACAGTCTGAATTGGTCTGCAATAACGTAGGGTACTAATACGGGGTTGAGGGGTATGGAAATTGAATGGAAAAGCAGTATCAAGCCCAGTTGCAAAGGCATCGACAAAACAATGACAAATCGGTGCAAGCATGAAAATACACTGATAAATATCAAGCAACTTTGAATGCTGCAAGAGCCAATGACGCCAGAACAAAAAAGTACCCTGGCTTAGCCTTCGTGGGTTAGAATTGAAGTCTGAAGACCCCCAAGCCCTCTATAGAACCCTAGAATATGAAGGCCCACAGGGCTCGAAATCGTCGAGTGTCAATAAAATATTGCATCTGGAAATATCACACCACTGCATCATACAAAAACTTGAATGTTTACACTATGAGACCTCCTTTACCAGTGGAAAAATATAGTAGTAGGTTTTTACCCTTTCAACTGGTACAAAAACTGACCCCTTTATACAAGGGATCATGTTTGCAATAACCACAACACAAGCAGTCAAAATGCAAACTAAAAAAACCAACTCTGATAATGATAATATGCACTGTTCCTGAAAGTTGATTGGTCCACACCCGAGACAGCTTTTCTTAGAGCCTATTCTCCATTGGTGTTGGACCAGATGACGCCAATCAACTTCAAGGACAGTGCATATCATTATCAGAGTTGTTTCTTTTTGTTTGCATTTTGACTGCTTGTGTTGTGGTTATTGCAAACATGATCCCTTTTATAAAGGTGTCAGTTTTTGTACCAGTTGAAAGGGTAAAAACCTACTACTATAACTTGAATGTTGCAAAAATTCGGCGAAGTTTTTTTACGTGCCCATGTAGTGCAATATATGAATGGGAATATATTTTATCAATACGAGTTATAATATCACTCGTCACTGTATAAGAGATTGGTAACCACGATGTTAAAGGTGCATTTGATAGTTGGTCCCACCTGAGACTAACAATAGGGTCAGCGCCAACACTTAGAGTGTCAAGCACTTTATGAATCTCAGCTGCAAGCAGTGGGACGGCCATTAAGCCTGACACCCTCCAAGATCAACACGGTCATGCAGCATTCAAAGTATATCATGGGACCTCCTTTGTCAGTACCAAAATACGATAATAGGTTTTTCCCCTTTTTCTGGTACCAAAACAGTTGTTAAGATGTTAAAACGTCAAACTGAAACCTTTTACAAGAAATCATGTCTGCATTATCCACAATGCGTGTGGTCAGAATGCAAACAAAGAAACAAACTCACATCCTTTGGTCTAACACCGTTATTGCAGACCAATTCAGACCTCATTGGTCACCCCGTGACGAGGCTCAAAAGAAAGATGTCTCTGGTGTGGACCAGTCAGTTTCAAGGACATTGCATATATTATCAGAGTATGTTTATTTTTGCGTTTTGACCACATGTATTGTGGTTAATTCAGACATGATTCTTTGTAAAATGTTTCAATTTGGTGTTTTAACATCTTAACACCTGTTTTGTTGCCAGAAAAAAGGGGGGAAACATATTCAAAGTGTCTTTAACTCTCTGGGTCTTTTATTATGCAGTCTTTACTAAACATCAAGACTCAACGTTGGCTGCACCAGTACCAAGATGCGAATATGAGACGAGCGCGATGCGTCACCTGTTGGCTCAAAACTGAACTTCGGTTCCTGTGAGCTCCACCTCATCCATCAGAGCAACACTGCTGTTGGAATCCTCGGGTTTAAACTTCGCTACCCCTTCATAAACAAGCCCGTAGTTCAGATTTATTTCGTATTAGTTAATAAAGCCTGTCTTCACCAGGCAAGAGTGTTGAATAAATCTAAATATAAACCTGATATCTATTTTTTAAAATCTACGATCAGACATTAACAACTGCTCCAGAAAAAATACACAAACATTGCTGAAGATTCGATATAACTTCTTATATTTAAAGACGTACCCATTGGAAGCCGCTCCATTTAAAGATCCCGTTCTTTTTTTAAATAAAATATAGTTAACTTTGCACTCCATGAAGGAAAGCTCTCCTATATTCTACCATTTTCGAATTATTTAGATTTGGAACATAATCACATGCGGATTTATTTTCGCTCACAATCGCTGCTTGAATCTGAATTATTTCAAAACATTCAAAGATAGAACTCCAATGCTTCTTGATTTAATTTTACTTTCACTTTAGCGCTCTATCAAACAAAAAAACGCAATCTTACATTTTGAACGGTTTCTGTATAACACCAGGCACAACTGTGTTCATGGAGCACTTAAAATCGAGATTTGAAGGCCTTAAAATGAAAAATCCCCTATTTTCAGATGTTCCCTGTTGTTTGTTTCCTAAAAGATATCTATGTACCGAACTTCACTTTTTTACCCTGTTGGAAGTACCTTAGAGGTTTGTTGAGACATACAGATTGAGGTATTTATTTATATAGATAATGCTGACAAGTCGATAAATGTTGATGCTTTTTTGTTAACATTAATTTTGTTTTAGTCACTTAATGCTTCTAAGATTTGGAAAAAATATTTTATGTTTATTTCGTTGTGAACTTTAAAATATAGTACACGTGATACAAATATTTGCATGTCATTAAAAGTGAGTGATTACTTTGGAAAACGATATATAAACAATCACAATCTGCTATGTGCTATATAACTTTAAAATAAAACAAGACCCTTACCCATTGCTAAAATGCAGTCTGATCCTTGCAGAGTCCGTATTGAGCTTCAAGTAAGAATATTAAAAAGACTGCTACATTTGAACCAGTTTGTGGAAAAGTAATAGAATTGTAGACTTGTTGTCAACGTAGGAATACAAATGAGGTGATTCGGTTACTACTAAAATGCTGCAGACAATTCTAGCGTCAGAAATAGCGCACACTTGGTGAAGCTGTTGCAACCAGCGGCTTATTCTCCTTTGCGGGGATGTACCATGTGGGGTAGGGTAGGCTGGAGGGCCATACCATGTCCAGTTGTAAAAACGGGTGGTCTGGCGAATGGACTGTGGGGAGCGGACAAGCGAACATTACCTGCATTGGTGGCAGCGCTATAAGCCGCGTGGAGGTGCCTGAGAATGAAGTTGGTGAAGGTATAAAACGTGGTACCAAATACATTGGGCGGTGTGAGTGCTTTTTTAAACGCCTAATAAGTACTAATCAAAATAACAGGTTTGTTTTTTTCCATTTGACATTTACACATTTCCAGCTGTAACAATTCTGATACATCACCTACTTCCTCGCTATGATACTGATCTTTAGTGGAGGCACTAAGCCCCGTAACTTACTCTAAAATAAAACTTCAGCTCTTTCAGATAACACGCGCATCAGCAATTACAGTAACAAAAAATGCTGTCAAATAAAAAAAATACTGTAAAAATGTGTCATGCATGAATTCAGACTACTGTATCTTCCGACTACTTGGAAATCATCCGACTAATTTTAATCTTTTTACATTATCAGTACATTTACTTTACATTTTCACGATAAAAGTACCAGTTTTAGCAGTTCAATTACCCTGTTTATGACCGGAAATGAATTAAACTTTGTTGTTTTTAACGACCCTCTAGGGCAGGGGTCTCAAACTCGCGGCCCGCGGGCCAATTGCGGCCCTCGGGACTATATTTTGTGGCCCCCACCGTAATATGAAAGTTGAATGTTAGTGCGGCCCGTGAGTTTTATATTGTAGCAACCCCGCTGTTAGCTGCTGTGTGGGACAATGTTATGATCTGGTTTCCTACTGTGTGCCTGTCCAGTGAATGCGGCATGCATGTGAGTGACATGGGGGGCGGGGTCGTGTGTTTGTGTACGTGTGAGAGTGAGTGAGAGAGAGCCTGGAGAGAAAAGAGTGGCTTTGGATGTGCGGAGAGCAGGAGAGTGAAATTCATAGTTTTCCGCCCTCTTTCGCGCAGGTCATGATGTATCCAGTGCTTCATTTGTAAATCACAAGGTGCCGGAACGCTAAGTACATATGACAGCGCAGGTACGACGAGCACAGATCGCGGAACGCACCTAAAACGACGCTTAAAACAGCACACACATGCCACTTACAATGCAGTGGGACTTATTTAGGCTATACTGCAGTGACGGTATCAGTCTTTGTGTCAGTGATTAATAAAGTGGAATCTTGAGCAAAGGCGACTTCTGTGTCCAGCGGAGAAAACGAACGGAACACACACACAATTTGTTAAATTGAAGGCAAATTCAAGGGACACCACGGCTCCTTTACGCACACGCTGCGCTGTGAGGTTTTGGGAGCTTCTTTACGCAGACGGATTATTCTAAACCGCAGCAGTTTATAACACGTCATTGAGCTAATATCTACATTTTACAGTCTGGGCTGTTTTACATTATTATTTACACCTGATATGTGTGGATGAATTTTAATGATTTAAATTCCCTCATCCTCTGGTGGTGACATTTACGCACCGAGCCACAGACTGTACATGACGATATGCATAATTATTTTGGTTCATCTTAGAAGTCTGCATTTGTTATTATTTTATGAAATTGTGATGCTGTAAAGAAAGCTTTATATATAACTTATTAGATTATCTTGTTATTGCGTGGCCACAAATTAGTAATTCATCCACCGATGTCAACAGGGGCTCCGTAATTTTCTAGTGATTACATTATATTGTTATATTTTATTTTAATAATTTCTTTAAAAACTTTTTTTAATATTCATATTTTTTTCGATACGAGAGGTACCGGATCTGCTCAAATAAGTCCTGGAACGCAGGCAAGCCAACACGCCGGCACAAAGTAAGCACAAAAATGTATAGAAAAATGTGATGTGACTGAAGGCAGCGAAAGCCCCGACAGTGGCCAGCAGCATTTGAACCCCGTGGTCACACAATGACGCTGCCTCATATAGTCCTCTCCTCTCCCTCTTTCGGCTCTCCATTGTGCGCGCACCGGAGCGCGTCAAAGCGCAGATCCACAGCTCATCCCGGCTCAGATCCCCGTGCTTTGAACAGAGAAGCGTGTATAGTAGCAGCCGCTACAGCTGTGTCTGCCTGTGTAGGGGTTATTACGGGGAGAAGGGCGGACAGGAAACACAGGGGTGTCTGCACCCAAACGCAGGTGTCTACACCAACGTCCGCATCCGTTGAGCCTGGGGGGCCATGGGGGCTCTGGGATCCCCCCATAACTCCACCCCTCAGAGGGGAGTCCTATATAAGGCGGGGTGAGAGAGAGCTCGAGGCCAGTTGGGGAAGAATCTGACCAGTGAAGACCGAAGACCTGCAGCATAGGCCCTGGGACTCCCCTGTCTCGCTGCCCTTGTCAGGGCCGAGCTGGGCAAGCCAGCGGCGCGGCCCCGAGAGCTTTCGGACCTCTGCTCTTGTAAGAGCAGGGTCGGGTTAGCTGGGTGCCGGGATCCGTGCTTTACCAGGGCCGGATCAGATAACCTCCCCTAGACCCTTAGAGGAGGACTGGGAGTAGGTCAGGATATAGTGCTAGGGGTGTTCCCAGCTAGTACGGGTGAAGGGGCCGTTACCCCTTCAAGTATTGTACCGTCTTGAGTTAAATAAAAGTGTGTGCCTCGACTTCGTCGTCAGTCTCCCTGGAACTCACTACACCTGTGACTGGGGTGTGGGGACGAAATCTGATGAGAACGCATTACCCCCCCCCCCCCCATAATCTACGCACCTGTTGTTACCGGAAAAAGCGGAAATGACGTGCATTTGCGAAAATTACGTCTCCATGCGTCGCTGGTTGGCTAAACACTTGACTGAAACTTTATTGCGTGAGCGACAGCAAGTGGAATGAATATATATCTTGTCACACAGCCCCAATCATGTCTTTTTCAAAGCCTGCAGTGAAGAGAAAGGTTGGTGACGAGCACAGACAATTTCAGGAAAAGTTGGAGATGCAATATTTATTTGTTGAGCACATGAGCACCCCGACGTGTCTTATTTGTACAGAAAAAGTTGCGGTGCACAAGGAATACAACCTCAAACGTCATTACTCAACTAGACATGCTGAGGAGTATGCAAAATACCCGGGAGATGAGAGAGTCAACCGGGTTTTCAATATTAAAACATGTCTACTGAGGCAACAAAATGTCTTCAAGAAAGCAACCAAAGAGAATAATGCAGCAGTCGAAGTAAGCTACGTGGTTAGTGAGATGATTGCTAAGGCAGGAAAGCCATTCACAGAAGGCGAGTTTATCAAAAAGTGCATCTTACAGGCTGCAAGTATAGTCTGTCCGGAAAAGAAAGGTCAGTTTAGCAACATCAGCCTTTCTGCTAACACCGTGGCAGAGCGCATTTCTGACCTGTCAAGTGACATTTATGATCAACTGCGTGAGAAAGCAAAATTTTTCAGTTGCATACTCAGTCGCTCTTGACGAGAGTTCAGACATCACTGACACTGCCCAGCTCACAATATATGTCCGTGGTGTTGATGACAATTTTGAAGTGATGGAGGAGTTGCTCACAGTAATTCCAATGCATGGCCACACCACCGCTCAGGAGAGATATTTTGCCAGCTGTGTGATGCCATTGTGAATGCCGGTTTACCATGGAAGAAGTTTGTTGGAATAACAACCGACGGAGCGCCATCAATGACAGGGAGGAAAAATGGACTGGTGGCACTTGTTCAAAGAAAACTAGAAGAGGAGGGTGTGGAGGAGGCCATTGCTCTGCACTGCATCATCCATCAGCAGGCCCTTTGCAGCAAATGCCTGAAGTTTGACAATGTGATGTCTGTTGTTGTGAAATGCATCAACCAAATCAGATCCAGGGGCTTAAAGCACCGGATGTTCCGTACTTTTTTAGAGGAATTGGAGTCAGAATATGAGGATGTGCTCTACTTCACCGAGGTACGTTGGCTCAGCAGGGGAAACGTCTTGAAGATATTTTTTTAGTTGAGAGCAGAAGTGAAAGCCTTCATGGAGAAGGATGGGGTGGCTGTTCCTGTGCTAAGTGATCCCAAATGGCTCATGGACTTAGCTTTTCTTGTTGACATCACGCATGAGCTGAATGTACTGAACAAGAAGTTACAAGGCCAGGGGCAGCTCGTCAGTGCTGCCTATGACAACGTGAGAGCATTCTCCACAAAACTTGTGTTATGGAAAGCCCAGCTCTCAGACAAACCTTTGCCATTTCCCAGCATGCAAGGCACTCCTGAATGCAGGCACACCATTCAGTGGTGAGAAGTATGTTGATGCCATTTTAAGGCTACAGGAGGAATTTGATCACAGATTTGCAGACTTCAAGACGCACAGAGCCACTTTTCAAATGTTTGCGGATCCCTTCTCCTTTGATGTGCAAGATGCCCCTCCTGTGCTTCAAATGGAGCTCATTGACCTGCAATGCAACTCTGACCTCAAAGCCAAGTTCAGGGAGGTGAGTGGAAAAGAAGACATGCTTGGGCAATTTTTGCGAGAATTGAACCCCAGCTTCCCTGAGCTTTCTCGAATGTTCAAGCGGACCATGTGCCTTTTTGGGAGCACACATTTGTGTGAAAAGCTCTTCTCCACCTTGAACTTCAATAAGTCCAAGTACAGGTCCAGACTTACTGGTGATCATCTTCAAGCCATACTGAGGGTCTCAACTGCTTCCTCCCTCAAGCCAAATGTGGCTCAGCTATGTGAGAGGAAGCGCTGCCAGGTCTCTGGTAGCAAGAAGTAGGCAAGAGAAGCCATGTTCAAAAGAACTGTTCATGTTCTTCAATATTCTATTAATGTTCAGAAGAACCCATTGAAGTTAAATAACTGTTAGTAATAACATTTGAGAAGTTTGGATTTTTTTAGCAAAGTTTTTTTTGTGGAATACCTGATGCGGCCCAGCCTCACCCAGATACTGCCTCCAGCGGCCCCCAGGTAATTTGAGTTTGAGACCCCTGCTCTAGGGGGATAGTTACTTTTGAAACTTTATTTCACATTACAAGTATTATTGTCTAACGGTTAAACTTACGAACTTACTAACAGCTTCGTACAGTTCGCAAATTCCTAAACCACTAACAACACTCCCGTCATTAAAAAGCTGTTTCTGTAGATACTGCCACTTGCTGAAGTTGTGGTTTATGTATGTGTAGTCACCGTTTTTTGTTGTTGTAGCTGTTGCTGTCATCGTTATTGGTGAAATAGCAACGAGGTGGTACTGGGCAGGATGGCAAAGCGAGCAAGGCCAAAATAAACGTTAATGAGAATAAATAACATAAGTCGTTTGTAAAAATGACTGTCATTTCACGGATAAAAATCATTATCGTGTATAACAATTGCACGCAACCGCCCAGTCGCTGCCATCACCGGCACTTCCGTGACACCACGATCCATCTCGTTCTTGCACACCAGCTCACATCGTCGCCCCTTCTCTTCCCGACGGTCGTCCTCTTGGCAGCTTTGCTCCAAGAAACGTGAAACGATTGCGGTTAGGCCACGTGAAATATTCAAACGTATCCCTGCAAAAAGAGACGCTGCAATTCCTCTGGACCGATACCGCCCCCTGGATCTCGAATATAGGAGATGTGATGGCCTTGTGCTGGCTCCATTCACCATGAGGAGGTAACATAGTCCTCTATTCGGCGCACGAAACTGCTAAACAAGAGGTTGTATTGTGAGGAGAAACTGCAAAGCAAGTGGTTGTATTGTGAGGAGCTAAAATTCGAGGCTGCATTGGCTGGGTCATGTAACCCACTTGCCCAGCCACTTCTGTTTGACCAGATAGAGGTGAACTGGATGCAGCACGGGCTAGCGAAGAGATGGGCTGATGGAGTGCAGGATATTGTAAAGTTACGTGGACTGGCCAAAGTCTAGTAGCAGGGGTGTCAAGATCGGCCTCTATGGTGGAGGCTCGGGAAGGACGCTTACTGTGCAGTGCAGATAGTCGCCCTCCAAACACAGCAGAGGAGCAACGCTCACAACGAGTGAAGCACTAGACATTTCAATGCAGCAGGTTGGCACAGCTGGTGCAACTGCCACTCGTCTCATTCCTTCAACCCATAGCACCTCGGTCTGTTCCCGTGACCTGCCATTCTTTAACACTTCACGTGGGCTGAAGTGCACTAAACGAAAGACAAGCGCCGTGGTGACAAGACCGCCACGTAGTTGTGAATGGCTGCTGTTGTAAAGTATGCCGTGTGCCAAACAAGGAAAGTTGTCGGCTATAAAAAAAGAAGACATTTCTACGTGATCACAGCTCTTTGCATAGATTTACATTCTTGGTAAAACAATGCATTCAGCAGATTGCCTAACTTGTTCCACACATTAAAGAAAACGTATCCCTACAGTGCGGGAAAAAAGTATTTGATCCCCTGCTGATTTACGTTCGTTTGCCCACTGACAAAGAAATTATCAGTCTATAATTTTAATGTTAGGTTTATTTGAACAGTTAGAGACAGAATAACAACAACAAAATCCAGAAAAACGCATGTCAAAAATGTTATAAATTGATTAGCATTTTAATGAGGGAAATAAGTATTTGACCCCTCTGCAACACGTAACTTAGTACTTGGTGGCAAAACCCTTGTTGGCAATCACAGAGGTCAGACGTTTCTTGTAGTTGGCCACCAGGTTTGCACACATCTCAGGAAGGATTTTGTCCCAATCCTCTTTGCAGATCTTCTCCAAGTCAATAAGGTTTCGAGGCTTACGTTTGGCAATTCGAACCTTCAGCTCCCTCCACATATTTTCTAATGGATTAAGGTCTGGAGATTGGCTAGGCCACTCCAGGACCTTAATGTGCTTCTTCTTGAGCCACTCCTTTGTTGCCTTGGCCGTGTGTTTTGGGTCATTGTCATGCTGGAATACCCATCCATGACCCATTTTCAATGCCCTGGCTGAGGGAAGGAGGTTCTCACCCAATTATTTGACAGTACATGGCCGCGTCCATCATCCCTTTGATGCGGTGAAGTTGCCCTGTCCGCTTAGCAGAAAAACACCCCTAAAGCATAATGTTTCCACCTCCATGTTTGACGGTGGGGATGGTGTTCTTGGGGTCATAGGCAGCATTCCTCCTCCTCCAAACACGGCGAGTTGAGTTGATGCCAAAGAGATCCATTTTGTTCTCATCTGACCACAACACTTTCACCCAGTTGTCCTCTGAATAATTCAGATGTTCATTGGCAAACTTCAGATGGGCATGTATATGTGCTTTCTTGAGTAGGGGGACCTTGCGGGCGCTGCAGGATTTCAGTCCTTCACGGCGTAGTGTGTTACCAACTGTTTTCTTGGTGACTATGGTCCCAGCTGCCTTGAGATCATTGGCAAGATCCTCCCGTGTAGTTCTGGGCTGATTCCTCACCGTTCTCATGATCATTGCAACTCCACGAGGTGAGATCTTGCATGGAGCCCCAGGCCGAGGGAGATTGACAGTTCTTTTGTGTTTCTTCCAGTTTCGAATAATCGCACCAACTGTTGTCACCTTCTCACAAAGCTGCTTGGCGATGGTCTTGTAGCCCATTCCAGCCTTGTGTAGGTCTACAATCTTGTCGCTGACATCCTTGGAGAGCTATTTGGTCTTGGCCATGGTGGAGAGTTTGGAATCTGATTGATTGATTGCTTCTGTGAACAGGTGTCTTTTATACAGGTAACAAGCTGAGATTAGGAACACTCCCGTTAAGAGTGTGCTCCTAATCTCAGCTCGTTAACTGTATAAAAGAAACCTGGGAGCCAGAAATCTTTCTGATTGAGAGGGGGTCAAATACTTATTTCCCTCATTAAAATGCAAATCAATTTATAACATCTTTTACATGCGTTTTTCTGGATTTTGTTGTTGATATTCTGTCTCTCACTGTTCAAATAAACCTACCATTAAAATTATAGACTGATCATTTCTTTGTCAGTGGGATAACGTACAAAATCAGCAGGGGATCAAATACTTTTTTCCCTCACTGTATCTATCTGAGTGGGTGACTTGTTGACTTTACGTGGTGGCTCAAGGTCATTCATAGGCAGGAAACTGATTTATGTGAATCACAACAGCACGGAGCCGACTGTCCTCGTTGATGTGATCTCTTAGGCTACTGCGGCACCAGGCAATGCCAATTTAGCTCCATCTCCCCGATGGTCATATTTTTAATCTGTAGGATATCACCATATGTCCTCTGCATGTTTTCTCCCATGTTTCAAATTCCTCTAATCTATATTTTTGTTGATGTATCTTGATTAATTCCCTCCAATTCCCTTTTCACCCAATTCAGTTATGCAATGGTTCCTATAACACATGATCACAACTGAAGGCACTGAGGTGGTTGTCATGAACACAGCAGAGTGTCCATACCTACGGCAGTGCTTACAAATATGGGCCAGCTTTGGGTAGGGCACGATATTGCTAGAACAGACGATCCTTGCTCAAGGATAAAGATTAAGTGGACACGAACTAAATGAATGTGCCTGAGATAACATTCACAGCGGAGATGGATTCCTGAAATACGCTTGTGTAGCTGGAGCGTGGTTTCTTACATATTAAAAGGACCTCGGATGCGGTAAGTATTGCGCAACTTTATGGTTTGTTCAAAGATAACGTGCCACCACAGAGAGACAATACTTATAGAGGCTTCACTCCAGAATGTGCGCCGAGCTCTCTCTCGGTCCCCTCATGTGTCCTGTACCCCCCTTTCGAGCAGGTTCTCCTCTTTGTTCAAATCCCATTTCTTCGTTCCCAACGGTTATCAACCTTTCCTTATTAATTATTTTCATCTTCCTGTCTTTTCCTTTTGTACCAATCTAATTTGAATGCTCCGATGGCTTCCAATCAGAGTGGTGTGTGGCGTCACCCACAAAGTCTGTTGTCAATGGCTTGTCACCGACCAAGTCTGTTGTCGCTACTTTTAAACTTGGCAAGCTTGTGAGTCGTTACAACTTCTCGCAGGCTACCCGACACACAGACATAGGGTTGACCGCCAGGCCTAACCCTTACACATGTAAGGAACGTGAGGGACAATAGTGGGTGTTATGGAAGCCCTCATCCTGCACTGGAATGGACATTTCTGATCCTGAAAACAGACCAGTATACTGACAGGTGCGTGTGTTCTGTATAGGTGTGTATTTAAATATATTAGTTTTTTGATTGGTCTGTATAGGTATATCTGCATATGTGTGTATGTATATATATATGTGTGAGTGTTCACAGGGAAACTGTAGTGTAGCGGTTAGTGTGCGTGAGCTACGAAATTGGCAACCTGATTTCTATTCCCGCGCACGTCCGACACCAGTGACAATTATCTGAACCGGTCCTGGGCCACCCCTAGGTCGACTCAGCCTCAAATCAGTACCTGATGCGGTGTAAACATCGCCACTAGAAAGACAAAGGCGGTCGGGCGCGGTGCCGTACACCCACGCCCTCGTGTGCCGTTACAGCCTTCATAGGTGCTCGCTAACAGCACTTGCCCTAACAGTCTGTTGCAGGCAATACAGGGGATATTTGTCTGTTGTGTGAGTGTACCAATGTGCACTTATCTTGGAGGTCCAAACGAGGGCAGTTGGTTGGCTATAAAAGGTAAAGAAAGAAGATCAAAGGTCATTGTTGCGATTTTACAATGTCAACAAAACCAATGTCACGCGATGTGACGTCAATATGAGCAGGGTGGGGGAATTGGGAGGGTGGCGCCACCAGAGACTTTGATGGGTCGCAGTAGCCCCCACCTCTGCCAAGCCCTCGTGCGCCATCATTGCTACTCTCCACTAGTAACTCCCCCGGAACCTTGTCGCGCGGCCGACGACCAGGCCTGGTGGTATCGACGGAGTCACCCCTGGCACGTGTCCATCTCTTCTTCAGCGTCCTCTTCCCTGTATGGTAGGACAACCCTTCCTCCGAGCGCACAGGGGCTGCTTGTCTTGTGGCCAGGAGCTGAATGGCAGCGTGGGGGAAGCTTTAGGTGGAGGGGCAGCCACGAGCCGCACTTGCCCTGAGCAGAAACCTCCTGATGTAGTGACAGAACAGCTGATGCGGGCCCATGTCCTTGACACCAAGACCTAACGTGGAGCTGATCTGCCCACTGACCATTGACTTGTCATCTCTCAGATACACTTTCCATTATTCCACTCCGGTTGTGGGTGTACATCCAGGACCCCATTCAAACCCACAGTGGCCTGGTGTGAGCTAGCTGATGAATGTTGCAAGTGATCATTTCATCATCACTTGCAGCTGGGGTTGGTATCGTCCTTCACTGCGTCTGATGCTGAGGGAGAAATTTGCAAGGTTTAGGACTGTGGCGCTTACAGCTGCAATGGCTGCTTTTGGTGCACGGTCCAAACCTCCCCTGAGAACCTGCCTGACAGGCGAGGTGTTTCCGGCTAGCTGAGAAAAGTGGCAGGCCCAGTCTCACCGTCGACAGCATCCCACGTCAGAGAATGTGGAGGCTTGCTACAGCCTTCGGTCAGAGGATCGGAGAGCCGTGCAGTTCTGCAAAAATGGGTGGTAGTCGTGGGTTGCTGAGGAGTTGGAGTCTGTCTCAGCTGACCACGATAACAAATAACTCTTTAACTCCATCAAAAATGTAACTCGCAGCACCACACCTATCGCAGTAAATAGAGGAAAGTAAAGTGATCCGATCTCTGACCTCCAGAAACCGGTTTGCAGATTTTCTGATAATTTTTGGGAGGTCTTGGAGGAGAAGAACTCCCTCAGCCTGGAAAAAATCATGGGGAAAAGTGGGGATGACCCTGCCGAGGCTGCGGTGCTTTAAATATTGTAAGCAGTTGGTACCCCCTGTGATTGGCTGCCCCTAAAGTGCAATTTTTTGAGTCTAAGACCAGGAAACGTACTGGGCAGAGATAATCTCCCAATCGAAATTCTAAGGGAAGGTGGTGTTTACGCCCAGACTGCCCTATATGACATCATAATAACAGTCTAGACCACTGGACGGGTTCCGCAGGGTTGGTAAGATGTCCTGGTGGTCCCCCTCTTTAGGAAGGGGGACAGCACAGATTGTGACAACTTCAAGGGGATCTCCCTCCTTAGAGTGTCGGGAAAGGTCCTGCAAGGATAATTCAACATCGCCTTGCCATGCAAGCTGAGGAGAGGCTTGCAGAGCTCCAATGTGGATTTAGGACAGGGTGGTCCTGCACAGATGCCGTATTTTCTGTCCGTCTGCTACAGCAGAGGTAAAGGGAATTCCAACCGGACCTAATCTCTGCATAATCGTCCTGGTCAAGGCCTATGATACCATTAGTAGGCCTGGGCTCCGGGTTGTTATTTGTGCTTTCAGAGTCCCTGACTCTCTGCTCTCAATAATTAAGGACCTTCGTGATGGTGGACAGGCTAGTAGGAGCCATTCCCTGTTAACCTTGAGGTGTGATAGGGTTGTCCTCTGACTCTCACATTATTTAACATATATTTCGACCACGTAGTTTGTGAAGCTTTCGATGGCTGTACAGGAGGGATTTCCATCTGGTTCAGATACAATGGGAGGCTGATCGATGTATGGGTGTGGCTACGGGATGGCAGCCTATTAGTCAACCATGTTACATATGCTGACGATCTGGTGATTGCTGTTCACTCAGAGGATGAGTTGTAAGTGCTATTGCTGAACCTGGAGTGTGCCTTACCATCAATCCCACCACAACTATGCACCTGC
The DNA here is from genome assembly GCA_014621495.2 of Entosphenus tridentatus. NCBI lineage: Eukaryota > Metazoa > Chordata > Hyperoartia > Petromyzontiformes > Petromyzontidae > Entosphenus > Entosphenus tridentatus. Next base: position 559,059 of record CM025688.1, on the reverse strand, counting down.
TTGGGAATGTTATGCCATCTGACACTCCACCCCCATAACTCCCAAATAGGTGATGAAGCAGTTGCGGAGCGAGTGGAGAGTTATCCATACCTGGGCAGTACGATCATGACAGGCTCCGGTTTGACAGCAGAGGTCTCCGAATCAGTTGAGCAGCATCATCTTTTCGTCAGCTGCGAAATGCTCTGTGGAAGCTACCTGGTCTGTCGGTCCACACGGAGCTTCAGAACATCTTGGCCATAGTCATGCCCTCCCTTCTCTATGCTTGTGAAACGTGGACCTCCAAACATGTTTGCCAGTCAAAATTGTTTAGGCTGGCCTGTCTATAATCTCACCTAGATTTAGCCAGTCTGGATTTTGTAAGGAGCTCACGAATCCTTGAAAGATCTGGACAAAGTCCCATCAGTGAGTTCTGCCAGCAGGCAAGGCTGCATTGGCTTGGTCATGTAGCCTGCATGCCCAATCACCACATGCCTAAACAGCTTTTGTTCGGCCGGATAGAAGTGAATAGACGGGCGCTGCAACGGCTAGAGAAGAGATGGAGTGATGTGGTACAAGAGGATGTGGGGTTGATTGGACTTGCCGATGACTGGTACCAGCAGTGTAAAAATCGGACTCTGTGGAAGAGGCGAGAGAAGGAATTATACTGGACAGTTCGAGGCAGTTGCCCACCAGAAATAGCGGAGGGCAGAGAAGCGACACTCACACAACGAACGGAGTGCCAGGTGGATAAAACACAGCAAGTTAGAACAGCAGGGGGCACAGGTGAAACATCAGCCGGTCATCTCAGTCAGTCGACCCATGGCACCTGGGTCTGTCCCGTGACCTCCTGACAGTGGGCTTGCGACACTTCACGTGGCCTTAACGTGCACATAGCTTGGCATAAGCACGTGGTGGCGAATGGCGGATGTTGTAGATGTTTGCACTATGCGGTTGAAACCCATAGATGCGGGTTCGATTCCCGCTCATGGCTCCCACAAGTTACAATTATTTGAACAGGTCCTGGGATTTATCTTGGTCCATACAGCCTCAAATGGTGTGGTGTGTAAACATCGCCACTAGGGAAACAAAGACGGCCGGGCGTGATCTTGGCCACCCTCCCCCCTCGTGTGTGACTTTGCTGACCTTCATAGGTGCTCGCTAACAGCAATAGTCTGTTAAAGCTTTGTATTTGTGTAACGATGTGCACTGTTATCTTGAAGCGCCAAACAATGCAAGCTGCCAGCTATAAATGGGAACACTACACGACCAAAGTTCAATGTATCGATTTCACACCTGTCAACTCCTTATCAGTGCCTCTCTAAACTACAACCAACACTCCCATCATTTAAAAAGCTGTTTCTGTAGATAGTTTCACTTGTTGAAGTTGTGGTTGATGCATGTGTAGTCACCGTTTTTTGTTATTGTAGCTGTTGCTGTCATCATTATTGGTGAAATAGCAACGAGGTGGTACATGGAAAAACGAGCAAGGCCAACATAAACGTTCCTGAGAAGAAATAACATAAGCAATTTGTAAGAATGACTGTCATTTCATGGATGAAACTCATTTGCGTGGGTAACAACTGCACACAGATGCTCATAGTCGCTGCCATCCACGGCACTCCCATAACACCACGGTCCATCTCGTTCTTGCATATGAGCTCACATCGTCGCACCGTCTCTACCCGACAGTTTTCCTCTTGACCACATTGCTCCAAGAAACATTAAAGTTTCGTGGGTTGGCCACGTCAAATGAGAGTCTGCAATTCCAGTGGACCAATACCGCTGCCTGGATCTCGAATATCGGATATGTGATGGGCTTTCACTGGGTCCATTCACCATCATATAGGCAAATAGTCCTCCACTCAGTCACAAAACTGCAAAACAAATGGTTGTATTGTGAGGAGCTAAAATCCGAGGCTGCATTGGCTGGACCATGTAAACCACCTGCCCAGCCACTTCTGTTTGACCGAATTGAGGTGCTAATCATGCGCTGCACGGGCTAGCAAAGAGATGGGCTGATGGAGTGCAGGATATTGTAAAGTTCCGTGGACTGGCCAAAGACTAGTAGCAGGGGTGTCAAGATTGGCCTCTATGGTGGAGGCTCGTGAAGGACGCTTACTGTGCAGTGCAGATAGTCGCCCTCCAAACACAGCAGATGAGCAACGATCACAACGAGTGAAGCACTAGACATTTCAATGGAGCAGGTTGGCACAGCTGGTGCAACTGCCACTCATCTCATTCCTTCAACCCAAAGCACCTCGGTCTGTTCCCGTGACCTGCCATCCTTTAACACTTCACGTGAGCTCAATTGCACTAAACGAAACACAAGCACCGTGGTGACGAGACCGCCACGTAGTTGTGAATGGCTGCTGTTGTAAAGTATGCCGTGTGCCAAACAAGGCAAGTTGTCGACTTTTTGCAGAATATTGTTTCATTTTTTTACCGTGTTCTCGTCATAGCCGCACCCACATAGAACGTTTTACTGTGATTGGCCAAATTCCACATTACGCTATCCTATCGGATAACAGTGCAAAATGCCACCACTTGAACTATATCTACTTCATAGACCCAACAGCTTTACAATACTTCGAATTTGAATCAGGTACGTTACAAAATGACATTGACATCTACTATATAAGTGCGATTACTTTAACGGATTGATGCTATGTGTTGCAACACAATGTATTACATGTATGTTCAGAAAGTATGACTACGTCGTATGCATTATATTTTGTTCTGCTTTTATTTTTACCAGATTATGTATGTATGTATGCTGCGAGCATTATGGATTTGCAGGCTTGACTTTGTAATGAGAATGTCAAAGTTAGGTTTCTCAAACACATTTGGTTTTGGTTAAAATGATCCCCGAATCATGTTTTCAGTCGACTTTATATCACGATGTTCGTGTGTGTGTGAACGTATCGCCTGTCGGAAGCATTAAAATGTGGAGTTAATAGGCAGATACATTTGTGCAAGTGTGTACTGGTGTACATGTGAACTATTATTATTACTGTCTATATATATAAAGCCGGTATATTATGCAGCCACAAGTAGCTCTATAGTATAGCATTATTTAAAATTGCGCCTCCATTTTTGAACGGCTAAGCTTATATTTAATTCAATTATCTTCACGGGCTGCTGATTAGTGTAACTTGTGTTGTGTTAGTGTACCTACTGAGGTAACGAAGTTGTCGAATATCGTTATTGTTGGGTTATAGTTATAATTTTTCTTAAAGGTGAACGATGTCACTTGAACCAATGTAGCCCCAGAGTAAAGCATCCTTAACAACCAAACTGGGCACAATAATTAAGTTGTTTACATGTTTTTGTCACACTGTAGTAGTCTTCAAGTGTAAGACAGTGGCAATGCAGTTTTAAACTTTCTGGTATACATAACCTCGTTAAAATGTGTCTACTTATGAAATGTATTATTAGCACTATGTATTATTTGGATCGTTTAATTTGAATATTTTACAATGAAATGTGTTTTGCTAATGAACTTTGATTATTATTTTGCATGTGAAGCTATTATTTGTTTTTAAATGACCTCATAAATATTGCTGTTGATTATGATGCTGTTAATGTTCATGCCAATAGAAATTATGAAAATCTTGACGTTAACGTTGATGAGGATAATATACATTGTGTTAATTATAGTAACGTAAGATTTTCTGAGGATATAGGCTTAACTGTATGATTATGGTATTGATCCATAATGGAGGGGTTTTTTCGGGTTAGACCACGTAAATATATAAATGTGTCGTTAATATCCGCCACCACCCGACACAGACAACTTGTAAGAACACGCCAATTCGTTACGATATTTTATCTTATTATGTTTTATTTTTATTATTATATTATTTCCCTTCTACGTGACTTTACCGAAAGAACCATTAATATAATTCGTTACGAGTAAAGCACGCCGGTGTGTTGGAGAGCCAAGCCAGAACATTTACAATCTGAGTACGACGTTTCACCAGTAATTACAACTAGCTTCATCAGGCAACAGCTGTCCCAAAATACCTCTGTTATGGATGATATTGGTCACGAAAGCCTACGTGTTATACGGTATTGATGATGATGTTTCCGTTGATAATTATATTAGTGTTGCTGTTTCCGTGCAGGCTATGGCCTGGATATTAACAACAAATTGTCCGTAACTTACTGCTGTCACATGCAACCTAGTTTCGTAAACACAGTGCCATGGGGGAAATATTTCAGGGTACTTTTATGTTCATTACATTTGTCGTAGCTTCCACTCGTCCAAGTTTGAAAATAGTATCGCAAGTGCCTAGGCTGCTGCAGAGGATGAAGTCTGTGCCTGTGTAGAGGTAACGCATTTGACGAGTCTCTAGAGCCATCTAGTGAGCAGTACGTGTAGTGGAGTCAGTGAAGACGCATTATAAACACTGCTCTAATTGATCTCAATATATACTTATCCAGATATCCATAATGTACTTTCGATTTAACTACATACATTAAAAAAATAGGCCAGTGTTATTAAAGAGAAACTTACGTTGCGTCTATATTTAAAGAAAAAGCATCCATATTCATTGAAAACATTGCGTCTTATTGTCTTTATGTGTATCACTTTTGCTTCATATTGTCAAACAGCATCTCCTTTAATCTATCTGCCTCCTATTATGTCTGTCTCTCTTGTTCGTATCTTGTGTATTTCGATGTGTTTTCTATTGTATCTGTCTCGGAATACATATATATGTGGACCTCAGTATTTCATATTGCCTCTGTCTTTTCTGTTACTTCTCAGTATCTGTCACCTGTTGCCTCTGTATCTCGGATTGTATCTCTGTATATTATTGCCACTGCGTCAGACTGTCTTCTATTCCATCCGTGTATCCTATTGATGCTGAATCTCTGTATCCTCTTGTTTTTGTGTGTCTCTTTGTATATAACATGCCTGTGTTTCTATCTGTCTCCTAATGTCCGTGTGTCCGCTGCTGTCTTTGTGTATCTGCATCTCCTATTCTCCGGTTGTGTTTCAAATATGTGTCTCCTTCACTCTGCGTTTTTGTGTTAACATTTCTACATCTGCACATCTGTGCCTCTGTCTTTCTGTATGTCAGTATATTTTTTGTAGAATGGGCTCTATCTTTTCCACAAGAATGCAGCCCGAAGAGTGCATTCTTCAGTCGTAATATATTTCAATTCTATTTTTTTTATAGCGATTCCCTCTACTACTTCCTGCCCGAATGCTTAAAATAGTAACCCTCCTTGCCCTTCCTAACCTCACCCCTATCCCTACCATCACCCTCCCTTACGATCCCCCTTCCCTCCCCAAACCTTACCCTCTCCCTTTCCCTACCATCACCTTCCCTTAACATCCTCCCCCTTCTCCTTCCTAACCTCACCCCATCTCTTTCCCTACCATCACCCTCCCTTGCCATCTCTCCCTTCCAATTCCAAACCTCACCCCTCCGTCTCCCTATCATCACACTCCCTTACCATCCCTTCCCCTCCCCAAAACTAAAACCCCACCCCCCTTTACTCGTCACCCAATCACGAATGTATAATTCTTGTAAAGCGCTTTGACAAAATCCGAGATACGAAAAGATCTCAAATAAAAATAAATTATTATTGTTAGGACGTTGTTCAATTCATGACCAAATTCACGCTGCTATGTCTAATTCACAAGTTATTATAGATGATACCAGAATACATTTTAATTAGTGTTGCACCTGTCCATGTCTATCACTTTCTGCTTTGGTCTATTCGTATTTCTCTGTCTGAGTGCATCTACTTGTGTCTTTCTATCCTTATTTGTACCTCTTTGTGTTTGCGTTTTTGTCTCTCTATGAGTATTTCTGTGTCTAATCCGGTGTCTGTGTCATAATCTCCGATTTCTCCACAGCTTTTGCTATCGGTTGATGATGCTCGTTGTAATTACCAGCGAAACGTCGTACTCGAATTGTAGATGTTGTGAATTTACTACCCAACACACCGGTGTACTGTGCTAGTAACGAATTGGCATGTTTGTGAACATGACAAACCTTACTAATTGATTGTGTCGGGTGGTGGCAGGTTTAATGACATTCATATTTACGCGATCTAACAAAAAAAACCTCTTATGCAGTAGCAGGTTCCTTCTCTTGGAGTCCATTGGCATGAGGTCCGGTTTAAGATCAGATTTCCTTTGATAAGGGTGCATTTTTCTTTAAGTTTCGTTAATTTCAATGCCTCAACTCATCTGGCTCAGGTGGGGTCTTGATTTGATGTTGGTTTCCATATCTGCACGGTATTTCCTCCTGCCAATTCTGTACGCCTGTACTATTGAGTCTGGTACGATCGAGGGAGTTAGTCTGAGGTGTCATAGTTACAGAGACTGAGAGGTAGGGGTTTCTGGATGCAGGAAAGGGCACTATGAGGAGTGTTGTCTTTAAGTCCCTCAGGGAGGCCATCGGGCTTCAGCTGTTTTTTTCTGCCTTTGGCATCAAGTTTGTATGCTTTCTTCCAACTCCCTGATCTTCTCCTCGTGCTTTCAGTCACTGAACGACATGGACTGAAAGCACGAGAAGATCAGGGAGTAGGAATAAAGCATACAAACTTGATGCGAACGGCATCAAGTTTGTATGCTTTCTTCCAACTCCCAGATCTTACGCAAAATTATGGCCATGTGAGGCGATTATAGAAATATGTTTATTTAAGAAGAGGGATTTTTCATTAAAATCCATAGGAACATAAAGGGGCTATATGGGGCTACATATGTCTCGCTATGACTGGTTTTATCTGGGAAGGTAAGTTTGGGATCGTGTTCTGTAAACTTAATTGTTGCATTTTAATAACGAAGTGGTGATATGAAAACATTGTTGAGTTAAACATGTGTAATAAAGGACTCCCAGGCGATGTCGTTCTCCGTGTCCTTTATTGGGTTCTTGCTCGCACCCCGCGATGTCTCCGCTCTGACCCGCACCTGCTCCGCCTCGTGCCTCCGCACTCCGCGATGTCTCCCGCTCTCTTTCTCTCTGCAGCCACACCGCTGCCCGTGTGCTCCGCACACTCCGCAGCCACCCTGCTGCTCCGCGTGACTCCGCATATACAGCAGCCACTCTGCTGCCCCGTGTGCTCCCGCACCTCTGCAGACACCCCGCTGCTCCACGTGCACCGCTGGCCGACGGTGCCGTGACTCCAGCCATGTAATGCTCGCATTACATGACCCCCCCCCCCGTGTAGAAAAACCCAGCCGTGTCTGATGCATACCGACTTGCCTGTCGTGGGTGGTCCTTCCCCGTCGCGTCCGTGACCGAGGCCTCCTGCTTTAGCAGCTGTCGATCGCGAGCCCAGCATATTCTGGCGAAGTAGCCTTTACGGCCGCAGCAGAAACACGCCAGATCGGCTCAGCATGCAGCACCCTCTCGGTGTTATCGCTCCCGCGCCGGCGGCCCTGGTCGCCACCCTCCCCGAGTCGGCCACTGGGTCGATGCCGCCGTCAGCTCCTCAGAACCCCTCTCGTGCGGAACGTAGACGGCCTCCTGCGGGACCCCTCCTGTTGCGCCGCCGTGGACTGTGGGGCTCCTTGTCCACACCGTCACCTGTTTCCAGCGGCGAAGATTGAATTGGGCATCTAGGCATTTAGCTGCCATCTGGGACGTCAACTTATCATGGCCGCACACAGGCATGGGGATGCCCAAGTCCCGGGATAACTCCAACATTTTGCCCAGTATCAGGGGTTCCAACAAATCGGGCTCTGTCTCTGGATATGCGGCCATTACTAACTCGATCACCGCGCCCCGGAATGCCACCGGCGATTCTTCGGGTGCCCGTTGCCGCTGCACGAACATACGGTGTGCATCGTCGGGGGGCTCGTACGCCCCCGCCATTCCTCAAAGACCCCCTGAAGCGTCGTCTTCTTATCGGCTTTGATGGAGCGGAAGAACCGGATGGACTCGTCGTCAAGAAGCGTTGGCAAGACCTCCAAAGCCACTGCATCAGTCCATTTAGCGGACCGTACCGCCACTTGAAAACGGTAGGCGAATGCGCTCCAATCTCCACCAATGAAGAACTCTTTCACCGTCGTCAGACGCTGGCTTCGGGTCCCCCCGCCGCCTTCATTCGGCGATGATGTCACTTGCGGTAGCGAGGAGATGGCGTGACTCTGCAACGTGTTCAAAATGGCGGCTCCCCGTCGTTCGTCTCCGACCACGCCCAAGATGGCGTCTTCCCGCGTCGGAGGCGGCAAGATGGCGTCTTCCCGCGTCGGAGGCGGCAAGATGGCGTCATCCCGCCGTTCTTCCCCGACCACGCCCAAGATGGTGACACCGTGCCGCGTGGTGGAAAGGGCTGGAAGCGACGACGAGGCCCCACTCGGCTGCCCTCTTGTTGGGCTCCCCGGACTCGTCGCGGGCGTCACCAGGGTGCAAAGCTGAGTTAAAACAGCCTTCAGCGACTCCAGTTGTGCCGCCACGTGTCGCCACCCTCCCTCGACGCCCACCCCCGAAGACGGTCCCGCAGCACCGACGACATCTTGCACTCTCAGCGCATTGGCCGTCCCCGTCTTGCCTCCGCCTTCTATTGTTGGTAGCGCCATCGCCGGAGAAAGGTCGCCGTCTTCGTCAGAAGATGGCGCAGAAGATGCTGTAGGTATGGCCTTCTTCCTGAGCTGTTTCGGCATGTCTCACTTCTGACACCAGTGTAATAAAGGACTCCCAGGCGATGTCGTTCTCCGTGTCCTTTATTGGGTTCTTGCTCGCACCCCGCGATGTCTCCGCTCCAACCCGCACCTGCTCCGCCTCGTGCCTCCGCACTCCGCGATGTCTCCCGCTCTCTCTCTCTCTGCAGCCACACCGCTGCCCGTGTGCTCCGCACACTCCGCAGCCACCCTGCTGCTCCGCGTGACTCCGCATATACAGCAGCCACTCTGCTGCCCCGTGTGCTCCCGCACCTCTGCAGACTCCCCGCTGCTCCACGTGCACCGCTGGCCGACGGTGCCGTGACTCCAGCCTCGTCGCTATCGCGCCACTCCTCGCCAGCACTCCGCATGGCCTCTCCCTTCTCTATCCTGACTTCACTCCCGATCCCCTTCCGGTTCTCCCCTTATAGCCTCCCCCTCACGTGACCCTGACTCCGCCCACACTCACGTGACCCTGTCTTTGCTCGCATTACATGACCCCCCCCGTGTAGAAAAACCCAGCCGTCCCCGGCTGCAACAGGACAAAATAATGCGAGCAAAAGTCCAGCAACAGGCATAACAAGACACGGAGATTATAACAACAACAACAACAAAACAACAATAAATAGATTAATTAACGAAAGGAAAGGGACTTGGAACGCGTGCAGGTCGCTGGCCTGTCCTGAACGGGGGGCGGCCCCCGCATAGACCGTGACCGCGACAGAGTTTTAGGAGCGGCGGGATCAGAACCGCCCGCCGCTGTTAGAGTCCCGCCAATGTTAGGGTCCCGTACCCCCGGGAGACCCGTCGCCGGGGTCTCCAGCAAATGCGTCCGCGGCGGGATTGGAGGGGCGGCGGGGCCAAATGTCCCTGTCGCCGGGGTAGGCCCACCCGGAGCAGAACTCACTGTCTCCGTCCATGTCACGGCCGGTCCGTCTGTAAAAGGCACGACAGGCGCGCTTGCAGGTTGAACAGGCACAGTCAATGGCGCGTCGGACGCAACAGACACCGGCAGGGCAACGTTAGGAGATGACGCATCCGGTTGTGGGGCCACGTAGGGTTTCAAGCGAGACGTATGTACATACCAGCGCCGCGATCCGAAACGAACACGCGCGGACTGCGGACTAGGAACCTCAATAAGCACAACCGGCCCCTGCCATGGTTTGTGCAACTTAGGGGAGGTCCCCACCCGCACCTGCGGGCAGTGCAGCCAGGCCATGTCCCCCACTCGCCAGGAGGATTCCCCATCCGAGCGCCGAGCACAACGTTCATTCCGGGCCTGGGTCTTAGCCGTAGCCAATCTGGCCCCCTCCCGTGCCTCCGCCACGCGACGAACGGCGTCCCGAATGTACTCCGGAAGAGGCTTAACAGGACCCTTCGCCTCCGTACCCAGCTGCACGTCCATCGGCGGCACATTCTCGCGGCCGTACATTTAAAAAAAAGGTGAGTACCCCATCGACGCATAAGGCGTCATCCTGTATGCAGAGAGCACCCCAGGGATGTGCAAATCCCAATCAGCTTGCTTTTCGCTAACCGTGTGACAGAGTATAGCCGACAGGGTCCGATTAAGCCGTTCCACCATGCCATCCGTTTGAGGGTGGTAGGGAGACGTTCGAACTTTCTTGGTCCCCAGTGCAGCACACACCTCAGCCAATAATTTTGAAGAAAAATTTCGCCCCTGGTCTGTAAGCAACCTTTCCGGCGCCCCTTTGTCCATTACATAACCGAACAGGAACACGTCCGTGATAGACGCCGCCGACTGGTCTGGCAAGGACCAAGCCATGGGCCATCGGGAAAGATATTCCACCCCGACCAGCAAAAATGTATTCCCCCGAGCGGACGGCGGAAAAGGCCCCAAAATATCTAACGCCACCAACTCGTTAACACCTGTATGGACTGCACTGGTGGAACATATGGGTGTTTAGGCAGCTTCCGCCGGGCACAGTCGGGACACGCCCGAATGTGCCCGACGACATCGGTCATCATGCCATGCCAGAAGTAGTCCCGCTGCAACGTTAAGAAGGTTTTCTGCACCCCGAGATGTAACAAGGTCTCGGAGTGCAAAGTCCGAACCAACTCGTACCGTGACGATGACGGCACCACCAGACGCCAGCGATCGTGCAACCCTTCTCTCTACATTAGCAACCCATCCCGGAGAGCGGCTCCCGCCGTCCCACCGGACAGCGGGCTCCCCGTCCCGTTTGCAGCCCGACCCCGCATAGCTCCCAGCGACTCATCGAGCAGTTGCTCGCGAAGCCATACCGAACGTGGCAGGTTCAAAACGCCATCTGCTGGTCCCGGGCATACGGGAGCCTCGGCCACCTCACCCGGTCCCGGGCAAACGGGAGTCTCGGGCACGTCTACAGCAGACACAACAGGCTGAGGGGGTTGCTGAACCCGCGTACATCTATTCGTGCCCGAAGCGCAAGCGCAAGGGGACCCCTGCGGCAATCTGGAGAGTGCGTCCGCGTTCGCGTGACGCATGCCCTTCCGATATTGAATATCGAACGAAAATTCCTGCAGAGTCTCCAACCATCATGCCAATTGGCCAGACGGTTGGTCGACTCGCAGGGCATATTGCAAAGCCGCATGGTCCGTGCGCACAATAAACGTACGGCCGTACAAATACGGCCGATATTGGCGAAGAAAATGTACAATGGCCAAAAGTTCGCGGCGCGTAACGCAGTAACGGGTCTCCGCAGGAGACAACACGCGACTACCGTACGTGACCACACGTTAAATGCCGTTCTTAGACTGGGAGAGAACAGCCCCAATCCTGGTGTCACTAGCGTCAGTATCCAGAATTAAAGGTCGAGTGAAATCTGGATAGTCTAACGTCGGTGCCGACGCCAAACGATCGCGCAGGCCCTGAAACGCTGCCTCTTCCGTCGGTCCCCAGCTGAATCTCCGGCCTTTAGCCGTAAGGAGGTGCTAGGGCCTCGCGATCGTGACAAAGTTAGGAACGAACCGGCGGTAGTATGAGGCGAACCCAACGAACCGACGCACGTCGCCCACTGAGGCCGGAGTCGGCCAGTTATGGACGCACGCCGTCTTCTCCGGGTCCGTGGCGACCCCGTCGGAACTAACAATGTGGCCCAAATAGCGCACGGATCGTTGTAAGAGGTGACACTTTTTGGGCTTAAATTTCAAATTAGCTGAACGCATTCTGGCAAACACCGTGTCCAACCTCCGCAAATGTTCCTCAAACGTGCGGCTGAAAACGATAACATCGTCTAAGTATATCAAGTACGTCTCCCATTGCAGACCCGTTAACACGAGCTCCATCAGCCGCTGGAATGTCGCAGGGGTGGCGTTCAGGCCCATGGGAAGACAATTCAACTCAAACAATCCCTGTGGCGTCCGGAAAGCCGTCTTTTCCCTCGAGGACTCGTCTAGGGGAAATTGCCAGAATCCCGATGAGAGATCAAAAGTAGAAAAAAAATTCGCCCCAGACAAGGCATCAAGGGAATCGTCCATACACGGCAGGAGGTACGCATCCGCAACCGACACCTTATTTAATTTTCGAAAATCCACACAAAACCACAGCTTCCCATCCTTCTTCTTCAGGACCACCGGCGCACCCCACGGGCTGTTTGACGGGGAAATAATGTCGGCGGCCAGCATCTCCTCCACTGCGCTGCGAATGTGATCCCGCTCCGGCGGACTCAACCGATGCGGGTTCATCCGAATTGGAGCAGCATCACCCGTATCAATGTGGTGGGAAAGCAAGGAGGTGCGACCCAAATCGAAATCGTCCGCACTAAAGACGTCGGAATACCTCCCCAACAGCGCGCGGAGCGCAGACCGCTGTTCCGCAGTCAAAAACATATTTTCCCGGCACAACTCGGCAATCCATCGATCGTCCTGTGACATTGAGACCGATACCCCCCCTACAAGGCCTCGACGGTCATGATCGCCATGGCTCGTGAAAGCAGTTGTAGCGTGAGCCAAAACCGTTCCGGCCGGTACAACAACATTTTCCGTGCTCCTATTCAATACCTGAAAAAACGGAGGTTGACCCGGCCGGACGATCGTCTGTGCCCCCACCCGCGTCAAGCCACCCGTTATAGCAGTGGACAGTGATAACAAAACACCCGCCGCCGCTTAGATTCCAGGCACCGGTTTCAGAAACCGCAGCGGAATAAGCATCTGCGAGCCAGGCGGAATATCAACCGATACCTCGGACAGCGCCTGCACCTGACGGTCAGGAGCCGTCCAGGCCCAGGGTGACGGCAAGAATGCAACACGCCGACCCCCCGGCAATTCAATGCAATTAAGATCCACCCTTATTTGAATGGGCATCTTGGCTAGGAAATCGGTACCCAACAAACAGGGCACCGCGAGGGACCTGGAAATCAACACTGTCCCAGTAGCCGAAACACCCCCAACCGATATACTGGCATCCACCTGACCCACAATGCCCATACTACCCCTGTTCGCCGCTATGCAAGAGTCGTAAACCAACCTCACGCGCCCCGGCGGAATGGACAAGAGGTGAAATATCACGTCGGAGATAATGGTCGCTGACGCACCCGAGTCAACCAAAATGCGCACGTCGATCCCTTGGATCGACCCTGGCACGGTCGACGAGCCCGTAGCGGCCGCAACTACCCTCCGTGCCAATTTGCGCCACTGCGTCAGCGAGCAACCACCAAACGCCCCCCCATCAGTAATGGCACCCGGGCTGCGTAACGATGGTGATGCATGAGGTGACAGGCCTTGCCGGGTGTCTGATGCGTACCGACTTGCCTGTTGTGGGTGGTCCTTCCCCGTCGCATCCGTGACCGAGGCCTCCTGCTGGGGCAGCTGTCGAATGCGAGCCCAGCATTCTCTGGTGAAGTGGCCTTTACGGCCGCAGCGGAAACACGCCAGATCGGCTCGGCATGCAGCACCCCCTCGGTGTTGTCGCTCCCGTGTCGGCGGCCCTGGTCGCCACCCCGCTCCTCCCCGAGTCGGCCACTGGGTCGATGCCGCCGTCAGCTCCTCAGCAGCCCTCTCGTGTGGAACGTAGACGGCCTCCTGCGGGACCCCTCCTGTTGCGCCGCCGTGGACTGTGGGGCTCCTTGTCCACGCCGTCGAAGATTGAATTGGGCATCTAGGCATTTAGCCGCCGTCTGAGACGTCAACTTATCGTGGCCGCACACAGGCATGGGGATGCCCAAGTCCCGGGATAACTCCAACATTTTGCCCAGTATCAGGGGTTCTAACAAATCGGGCTCTGGCTCTGGATATGCGGCCATTGCTAACTCAATCACCGCGCCCCGGAATGCCACCGGCGATTCTTCGGGTGCCCGTTACCGCTGCATGAACCTATGGTGTGCATCGTCGGGGGGCTCGTACGCCTCCGCCATTTCCTCAAAGACCCCCTGAAGTGTCGTCTTCTTATCGGCTTTGATGGAGCGGAAGAACCGGACGGACTCGTCGTCAAGAAGTGATGGCAAGACCTCCAAAGCCTCCGCATCAGTCCATTTAGCAGACCGTACCGCCGCTTGAAAACGGCAGGCGAATGCGCTCCAATCTCCACCAATGGAGAACTCTTTCACCGTCGTCAGACGCTTGCTTCGGGTCCCCCCACCGCCTTCATTCGGCGATGATGTCACTTGCGGTAGCGAGGAGATGGCGTGACTCTGCAACGTGTTCAAAATGGCGGCTCCCCGTCGTTCGTCTCCGACCACGCCCAAGATGGCGTCTTCCCGCGTCAGAGGTGGCTAGATGGCGTCTTCCCGCGTCGGAGGCGGCAAGATGGCGTCTTCCAGCCGTTCTTCCCCGACCACGCCCAAGATGGCGACACCGTGCCGCGTGATGGAGAGGGCTGGAAGCAACGACGAGGCCCCACTCAGCTGCCCTCTTGTTGGGCTCCCCGGACTCGTCGCGGGCGTCACCAGGGTGCAAAGCTGAGTTAAAACAGCCTTCAGCGACTCCAGTTGTGCCGCCACGTGTCGCCACCCTCCCTCGACGCCCACCCCCGAAGACGGTCCCACAGCGCCGATGACATCTTGCACTCTCAGCTAGTCGGCCGTCCCTGTCTCGCCTCCGCCTTCCATTGTTGGTAGCGCCACTGCCGGAGAAAGGTCGCCGTCTTCATCAGAAGATGGCGCAGAAGATGGTGCAGGTATGGCCTTCTTCCTGAGCTGTTTCGACATGTCTCACTTCTGACACCAGTGTAATAAAGGACTCCCAGGCGATGTCGTTCTCCGTGTCCTTTATTGGGTTCTTGCTTGCACCCCGCGATGTCTCCGCTCCGACCCGCACCTGCTCCGCCTCGTGCCTCCGCACTCCGCGATGTCTCCCACTCTCTCTCTGCAGCCACACCGCTGCCCGTGTGCTCCGCACACTCCGCAGCCACCCTGCTGCTCCGCGTGACTCCGCATATACAGCAGCCACCCTGCTGCCCCGTGTGCTCCCTCACCTCTGCAGACACCCCGCTGCTCCACGTGCACCGCTGGCCGACGGTGCCGTGACTCCAGCCTCGTCGCTATCGCGCCACTCCTCGCCAGCACTCCGCGTGGCCTCTCCCTTCTCTATCCTGACTTCACTCCCGATCCCCTTCCGGTTCTTCCCTTATATCCTCCCCCTCACGTGACCCTGACTCCGCCCACACTCACGTGACCCTGTCTTTGCTCGCATTACACATGTATAGAGGTCTGCTGTGACCAAGAATGGGATGGGGCTGCCTATGTTCATCTTCTCAGCAGGCTTATGTGGTCTGATGGTATTTATGAAATTTGTGATATTAATTTAACAAGCATTATACAAAATTGGTACTTAAGATGGCCCCATGTAAATGTGCACCTGATCGTGATTCTTCAAAAATGTATGAGATACAACACACAGGTCATGCAATGATTAAATATAAATAGACGACGCGATACTGGGGGGGGTAAACATGTTACTCAGCTGATTAATTAAGACGTGTTCTCTCAGGCAGTTTCCTTAACTAGAAGATACAATCAGAATCTGTATTTGTCCGAGAGGAATCTGATGAGCTATGAAGCTCTTTGTCACAGATGTCCCGATAAAATGGATGTGGTGGATATGTTTTGTTCGACTGCAGGACCTCATTCTAAATATAAATATCTGAAGAGGTGAGTGATCACATGGCTATAAAATAGGGGATCCCATGGGTACAGCTCCTAACCCTCAGGACGTTCTCCCTGAGGAATACATGAATACACCACTTTTATGGTTTAATTGCTCACGTTTCCAGGATAACATGGATCCAAGTATTGATAATCTCTGATCAAAAAAATATAAATCCTCTACCTTGTAACGAGTAAATAAGACAATTAAAATGCTTATTATAACGCTTACAGTAATGATGACATATGTGTAACTTACAAGAAAAAAACAGAAACAGGATCTTTAAATACATGTTTGAATTGTAGCTCAAATTACACAAATAATGGAAGACTAATATTTTAGACCACAATAAGGCCAAACTATGGAACAGTTTATTTAACTTTGGCAAATCACAAAAGGTTAATAATGAATTTATCTTTGGAATCCTCATCGCAGATCCTGTAACTGATGAAGAGAAAATGGCCAATATGCTAAACACTGATTAAATGAACATGTTTTATCCTCTAAATCGTTTTCCAAATAAAGGGAGAGTTGTATCTTCCTCTACTTTCACTCCCACAACAACAATGTCCATGAGCTGACAAAGATATAATAAGAATACTGCTGCCAGTCCAAAGTAACTAAAAGCAAAGCTATTGCTCTTGGGAAGTGGTTCTGTATTTGTAAGTGATGTTTAACCAAACATTAATAACTGTTACATACCCAAAAGTTGGACGTGTGCTAATGTTATGCCAATCCGACAAAGCATAGGCTTATTTCCTTAACATCGATTTGATATCAACTATTTTAGCATATAGTATGTTGCTGTTTTTATTTTTATTTTAATAGATTTCGGATAACGTAAAATATATCGTCAATGACAATGAAACTTAGATTTGTTTGACTTATGACATTTGATGTGGTACCACATGATCATCAACTTAGGAAATGGCGGTTGACGGTGTTGACAAATGAGTACTTTTTTTGGACAAAGGGATTTCTGTGCTACAAATTTAAGATTGTCAGGGTTAAGAAGTCGTATCTGATGAGATTGCTTACAGGACATCATTGAGTCCCTCTCTCGAGTATTGCTCTGAAATTTAACTCTCATCAAAATGGGTGTATCAAAGAAAGATATAAAGTGCAGTGATTAACAGAAGGATAGGGAATTGGAATTTCTGATGGATACCGTGTTAGCAAGATGCTAAACGAGATTCATTTATACTAGGTGCAAGAACGTCAAACTGAAATGCATATAGAATTGACATCAAAGTGAGAGAGAGAGAGCTTGGACTTAACTTAATAGGAGTATTCAACAGTTAACTTACGTTGGTAGAATGGAAAATTACAAAACAAACTTTTTATAAATGTCGATTATAATGCAGGAAAATATTTATTGTATGAGAAAGTCAATGACTAGATTGAGTTATCCCATGACATAATGGATACTTTTCTAAATAACATCCGTGCATTTGATTAAATAACTTGTGATTTAGGATAAGCTTGGCCTATGATAACTCTTGCTTTTTTTTTACATGCGATTAATTTGTATTGTTTACATTATCGTTTACCACCAGGCCCATTGTAGAAGGTATTATATTAAGGTGCCTATTGATAGTGGATAAAATGGGAAATTACATTACTCCTACGCTCTTTACACTGGAAGTGATGTTACCTGACATTATTTGACAGCGCTGTCCTGTGCATCGAGACATTTTAAATTACTACAAAATGTCTGTCTGTTGTGTGGACCAATCAATTTCAAGGACAATGCATTATCAGAGTGTGTTTTTTGTTTGCATTCTGACCGCAGGTATTGTGGTTAATGTAACCATGATTCCTCGTAAAAAGGTTTCTGTTTTGTTGCATGACAAAATGCGAAAAAATATATTGCTATATTTTGACACATGCAAAGGAAGCCTCATGTTAATCATTACACTTTTTTCCCAGTGACAGCAGCCCACACAATGAGTGGCAACAAAATGAAAGTGAAAATAGAGATCGATGGATGTAATTTTTGTGGAACCTTGAATTGGTAAGAATTGATTATATCATTCTTATGGGTTTTTTTGTCCCCGTCATTCTCAGAGACATGTTATGAATTGTTACTCTGATGGCCACTTGCAGCTTTTTTCGATCCTCTGGATAGGAATGTATTGCTGTGACCCATTGTATTTAGATAGATTATTAACTATTCAATAGAAACACGAATTTCAAAAGTTAATAGAGTATGAATAGGTTTTAAACATATCTTTGTTCTAATTGGGTGTCAGGTTGCAGGAAACATGGAATACACCTCTCAACTTTTCATTTTAGAAAAAATGCAAATTCACGTAATTGTCATTGCAATTATTGTTTTCATGGCGTATTCTGCATTCCAATTTATAAGTGTAATAGTTATAATATGGTCGTGTTATGCAAAATAAAGTGAATTTAACACATGATTTTGCCACTATTATTTTTCATAGTTAAGGTTTTTTGGTTAGATCGCGTACATGTCCTGTGTATCACCAAAACTCTCGCCATCTCAAATGATGACATTTTCTCAGATACGAAAGGCCAGATATCACAAGAACACATGAATACAATGTTTCAAATTCAACTCACAGCCCACTATTTCATACGTAGGTTTTGCAGGTGCACCCCCATTATGTGTACAGAAATTGTGTGCAGCCCAACCTTACTTCAGCAGTGCACTCCACCTTGAGGTGAGCTCTCCTCAGCGTAGGACAAAGTTGGACTCACTTTAAGTAATGTCAGCACTGGCTGCTTTCATTATCCGAATTGACCAGCCAGACTAACTGAAATTTGTGCAATGCACTTTATCTGAAAACATTATATTGTCTTATTTCAGAGAGTAAGTGGTGTTTTTTTTTACGTATAAAATTTTACTTAAGTTAGTTATTTCTTGATTATTTTAGCTAATATTGACCATTTTTTGTTGCAGTGACACAACATTGGCCCAAAAAATTTGTGACAATGCGCATTTGAAAATAACTATTAATGACGGTGTCTTATCTGGCACCTTGGAAAGGTAAGAATGCATTCTTTGTAAGATTGTTCTGATGGCTGGTGGTGCTCAGTCCTCTGTGTAGTAATTATATTTCCCTGAATAATTTATTCTGGAACCTGATTAAAAGATATTTAATAACTAAGGAAAAAAAAGTGCCGTTTGTCATTATGAATGGACATAGAGGGAATCTGGCCTCACTATTCACTGGCTGCTGTTTAATCAATCGCTTTGCATGTACAATTATGCTATTGTACAATCAAAATCTATATCGCTGGCCTCATTGCAGCTGGCATAAATACTATTAATCGATTACCCAAACCAGATTCCCATTTCAGTTCCTCATTTTCGATGTATTTATGCAACTCATGTTATACTATTTCACTGATGAAGAAGTCGCTATTCATTCTTGGTTTTCTTACTAGTTCTATATTCCTCTTAAATCTGACTTCCTTCCCCCGTTTTATATGGGTTGAGCATTAATTAAGCTACACGATATTACTTTTTGAATTCTCTAGACTGATCTCTGAATCTTGACCCACATTTTGCCCCATGGCCCTTGTCCAGTAATGTTTCTTCAGGAGAACTTCGCTGATATAGGTCAATTTATGTTCGATCTGTTCAACAAGTCTCTCGGAATGGGTGTTGTTTCTTCTTCTGTTAAGGTGGCATCTGTAACTCTCCTTCATAAGGAGCCCAGCCTTGATCTAGAGTTCTTTGGTAATTTATGTTCTAACTATATTCTGACTTTTCTGTCTAAGGTCCTTGAACGTACTCTGGTTAATTGGATCCAGCAACATCTACCCTTGAACAGTATACTCGACTCATTTTATTCCGAATTTACATCGCAGAATAGCACGGAGATGCTTGGTTTGGGTGGTAAAAAACCTTATTTAACTCTGTAAATCAGGTGCCACATAGGGGAACAATTTGTAGCTTAGGGTGTGTGAGGGTCTGATGGATGAGTATGGTGGACATAAGATCAAGAGCCTTTCATATCACACGTATATATAAATAAAACCATATTGTACAATATAAACCAAGCACACCATGAGACAATTTAACATAAAGCCTCTTAATGCCAGACAGCTCATCAACACTCTGGTTTTGCATACTCTATTACTCTTCTGCAAGTCCACACAGAAGGTCAATGACACCACTTCCTTGGTAGCTCAAATTCTTGGAGCACTGTCTCTGTACCTAGGGCGTAGCAGCTAGGACAGCAATATTGGGCAGGAGTGGAATGGGTTTTGGGCATCCCGAAGACAGATTAGGAAGTCCGATGTCCCTCTGCCTGCTGAACTAGTAACGAATTGGCATGTCTTGTTTACGTGACAAACCTTACTAATTTTCGATTTAAAGCGTTGGTGACTCCATGGATTCATATTCTTGGTTCTTTTGGTAAAGTCACTAATTGTCTGTCGGGTGGTTGATGGTTTAACCGCACAATTATTTTCACGCAATCTAACCCAAAACATCTCTATTACGGATATATGTCATGTAAACTTCCTATTAGGGTTATTCCCCAAAAATGGGCAATATTAGTGTGGGTGCTCCCAGGACAAAAGTTCAGTTTTTTGGGTTAGAGCACGTAAATATATATATATATGTGTTGCTCAACCCGTCGCCACCTGACACAGTCAATTAGTAACGTTTGTCACGTAAACAGAAGATGTCACGTCGTTACTAGTACAGCACACCAGTATATTGGAGAGTAAATCTACAACATTTACAATCTGAGTACGACGCTTTGCCAGTAATTGCAACTGGCATCATCAGGCAACATTGGCACACCTCCAGCACAAATCATCCGCCTAATTATTTATATCATCAAAAGTGCAACTGCATGGCACAGCTCAGATTTTTCTGAGCTGGAACTGGGTGGTCTCTGTGGGGTGGTTGAGTGGGTGTGGTATGCTGGCAGCACCCCCACTAATATAACCTAATTTTTGGAGATCCCTAAAAAGGGATGTAATATTTCACAAAGTGGGTGCTCCCAGCACACAAGTAAGCTCCCCAATAAGGTGGTAAAGTATACCCAATTTAACCCAAACAAAATTAGGATTGATATATGCAACTGGCATTCCAGGAGAATATGGCCAGGAGCATCTGATACGAAAGGGAGACTCATGGTTAAATATTCCTCGAAGTAAAATCCCCTGGGAAAAATCCGGGGCAAAATACATTATTAGGAACCCCCCCAAATGAATTGATCAATGAAAAAAACCCCATCTGCAATGAGCAGGAGGATAAAGAAAGCCAGATCGTTTTGCCATGAATTAACACGTTTGTATCCTTGAGCAGAACGAGCTAAGAGGTCATACATTAGGAAAAATGCAGGGACATGCATGTGCCAGATTGGTCATATCTTTAAGTTACATGCCACTGAAAGTTTCAAAAGCACACCGTGGTAACTCATCACGGAAAGTGAGTGCGCATGTACCGTGTATAAGTAATCAGTAGCACAAGCCACCTAAGTCGACAGAACTGCTTAACCAACTTATCCAGCAAATAGTATTTGACAAAAGCTTGAAGTGAAGCGAGGTCACCACTTAACACTTCAGTTATGGCGACATTATCTGAAGAGGAAATTTTACAAGTGAAATGTGGCTTAAAAGAAGGTGACAGTGTATAATGCACGCACAAAGCCTGGCCAACAATCTAGCTTTCATGGTGGGCTGGCCCCATCGTCTCTTGTAGTACGGAATGAACAACTGACAAAGAGTCAGAAAGAGAAGATTCCCTCTTTATAGGCCATATGAATCCGAAAAACATCTAATAAATGGAAATTCTTCTATCCAGGGTCCAATGGGTCTGTACATAGGAAAGACAGTGTACTATTAAGATCTGGATTAACTGCGGGCATAACCTTCAGAATGAAAGAGACAGGGGGTAAATGATCACTGTATTTGGGTGGAAAAGCAGAAAGGAGTCATCACACCCTGAGGCCTGGAGCTCACTCACATGCATTGCAAAGGTGACGGGCTACTAGCACAATCGTTTTTCATTTTAAGAAGGCAATAACGAGTGGTTCAAAGGGGGATTAGCACAAGGCATGCACCTCCACGCCAATTGCTGGACTGTTAGAGGTGTACCATCAAAACTGCAATGGAAGGTGGCACTGGCAGCTCGACCAATTTTCATCGAAGATGATGTACGTCCTACTGAGAGTACTCAATTAGAAAATTTAGCACAGCAGCCATTGGTGGCTGTATTGTTGGAATATGGCTGTAAATACGTCGTGAAAGCCCTCCAATGGCAGTTTTGGATATGCTGCATAGAGAAAAATTGAGCTGCGAAGTGGACCACTTGCACTCAGAGCATTAGACTCTGATAGCTGAAGCAGCACCACTCTCTCTAGACTCTGAGGCTGAAAAGACACAGCTTGGTTGGCAGCAAGACAACTGTGTCGAGCAAGTCACTGCACCGTGGCGAAGGCAACGGTTTGGCGACCAGCAGATCGAGTAGGTCAGGGAACCAGAGGTGTCTCGGCCAACCCGGGGCCACCAGCATTATCCTGTGGTCTGGGTGTGGCTTTAATGGACCATAGGGAATGCGGTGGAAGGGCGGGAAGGGATATATGTGGCCCTAGAGACAAGTTATAGCGAATGCATCTCCGGCCACCAATGACCACCACTCATTCTTGCATTGCGACATGGCTATTTGAATCTTGAGGGTGGGCTGCAGTAAGCCTTATTCTTAATAGTAGATTTATTTTGTACAGTGTGCATAGCTGGAGGACTATCAATCTGGCATAGAAACAATGTGGGGATGATTGATTCCCAGGTATGGTCAATATATAACTTTCTTTTGGACTATCATGTTTTCTATGCTATGGTAATTGCTACTCAATATAGAAAGGGGTTGGAGACCCTGCTGCTGAATCTGGAGCATGATACTATGAGGCTTTACCTCATATTAGCATGTTTCATTATGTTCTCCCTCATGGAGAACATAATGAAACAACGCAGACGTCTGAAATATTGCATCTCCTGGCTTTGACATTCATCCTTGTCGAAGACACTGGTGTAGCCATCAACCGCATCATAACATCAACATGCTGATGTGCACATCTCCTTCATGAATTGAAAAAGAATACCAAGCCACGGTAAAATTGTGCCCTTAAAGCCCACATTATGGACCATACCTAAAGGAAACCACTGCAGTCGGCTCTCCTTCCGTCGAGAAGGAAGAGCAGAACTACACGAAGTCTCTCCTGAAGCCCAACATTGACATTTAGCTTCTAACATATTGCCATACACAAGAATATTATAGAGAGGGCAGAGAGATAGAGTCTATAATTAGAGTAGGAGACTGCACTTTATAACACAAGACCTGAAGAGAATATTTTGCATGTTTTTTTTAATTATAAGTTTTTAAATTAGCATATGAATAGTTAACTGACAGTAGATTTTGAGTAACAGGGTCATCCTTAAATGATCAATGAGTATCAGGAATTAAATCCGTTTTGTTAAAAGCAAAATTATGAAATATTTGTGGCACATTGCATCGTAGGAATATTTGTTATTGTGGGCACAAGGGGCATTTATTGGCCCAATTATTTCCTCATAGTAGGATTATTGTGGTTAATCATTATCTTATCTGGGGCCAATCTGGGATCAATAGAATCAAACCCGTCACTACAATGTCAATGTGTGGAGGGGGGGAGAGAAAATAGAGCAAGGGAATCATGGGTGCAAGCAACGCTGCCCCCATCCATCCGTTCAGACAAGGGAAGAGGAATCGTTGTAGAGGAACGTAGAAAGTGAGGCAAGTGATGAATGAGAGAGGGGGTCGATGGCTGCATGGTACTTCCCTCTGCATTTCACTGGCTGTGGGGATGGGAATGCCTGTACACTGCCACAGTGGGCCCCAGCTGATCCCTCCAACCAAGGCCAAAGAGGTCATCAACTCAGGGCAGACCTCCTTCTCCCTTCGGGCCCTTTAGGATCTCCCGTACCTCCAGGTGCCTTTCGTTACTGTTGCTGCCTTCAGAGCCTACGAAGCACTCTAGCACATTGTGAACAGAATTATAATGGGGCCAAGTCTCCTCTGGTTTGACCAGGGGAGTGCTCGTGAAGTCTGGACCCACTCGGGTACCTGCCAATTGTCTGTGGATGTACGCGAGAACGTCCTGAGAAGAGTTTCTTTCTACCCCCTTTGGGATGCCATATACCTTTAGGTGATTCTCCCACTCTTTTGCATCCAGCTTGTTGTACGACTCCTCGAGCTCCAGCAGTCTGGCTTCATGGGTGTTCGTTGTATCCATCTGTTCCTCAAGTGTGGACTGGAGCGTTGTGAATGCAGCCTCTTGCTTCTCAACACTCCCACCAACCTCATTTAGCTTCTCATTCAAAACTCAGAGGAGAGTGGTATTCTACTCCACCTTCTCCAGAGAGGCGTGTATAATTTCCCAATTTCCTCCCATCGGGTCTCCCAGTCAAACCTTAACCGGGGAGGTCAGTGGAGTCGAAGACTTAGCTTTCTTCCCACGAGACCTGTCTATCCATTACTAGTGAATAAAAAGGATTTCAGGTTTCTCGAATCAAGCCTTGAGGCAAGCTCGAGTCTCAGGTTTAGGCCCTAATCCAAGGGAGCACGCCAAGTACCGTTTAGAGCTAAGGTTCCAAGCAACCCGGTTTTTTCAAGCTCTTTGCAGGCTTCTAGGACCTAGGGGATAAGTAAATAAACTACTCACTATGTAAATGATCACTCTGAAGGGAAAAGAAAGGGTCATGTCGACAAGTTGGGGTATGAACAGTTCATTCAGCGTTACTCACTCGGCCATGATGTCACTGGAAGTCATATAACTCAATTGTTAACCATTGATAATTTCTCTTCCACACAGTTGTGTGAAAAATTAATAATACATTGGTAAGATTGTTCATATCGCAACTCTATTAATTGGGTGTCAGGTGGGGACGGTTTATGACACATATTTTGTAACACAATCTGACGCAAAAATAAATTATGAGTAAAAATATTGGTCGCGATGTCCTATATGTTAAAGTGCCTTAAACAATGATGATTGTACTTATTCAACGGTCATTGCACATTATATATATGTGTGTGTTTGTTATCAGGGTATAAAGGAGGGCCCGTGAATATGTATCGGTTTTTGAGATTCCTCAGCATATATCCTAGGGCAGTGCAGAGGCGCTACTATCCACCAGTAACCCTTTCCCTGTGTTCCGGCTGATCTACAACTTCTAACTTGTCATGCTCGTGTATTCTCCACAGAATTTGCGCAAAAAGTGACTCTTACTTTTCACGTCTGAAAACATATGTTCCTACATTTTTAGGTGAGTCGTGACCATTCGGCACACGTTTCTGGGTTTAAATAAATATACTATTATTTATATTCTGTATTTGATCATGCGACACCAATTAAGCCTCCGTCGCGTCTAACCACGTTATGGGGCGAGGCCTGTCTGTTTGTTTGCTTGCCCGTATGGACTTGCTCCTGCTCGCCAGAGAATGCGAACTCTGTTCTCCCAGTCCTATATCGTAGGGGTGATTTTGTGGGATGATCGAAACCGAACACCATGATCGTCATGAACATGCCTCCCACCATCGAAATTTTAACTCAGAGAATGCTTAATAAAGGCAAAATAAAACTCTTAAGTGTAAATCAATACCAATTTAGCAACAGCGTCGAAGAACAGAGACTGTTCCAATTGGTACAAACAATGTCACAGTCCATATATAGGAAAGTGACTCCTTCAACTTTTTGTTCGATAATTTTACCACATGTTATGTCAGCACTTGAGTACAGCAGAAGAAGGTAACACGAGCAGCCACCGTTCACTCTGCTGTCACCAGACCCTCTCTTCAACACAAAGTAACCTCATTCTCTAATGTATAAATGAGACAGCAACATCAATTACAGTCTGCGTGCTGTAATCTTCCCACCAAGTCGTCCAGCTGCGACTGCACCAGATTACCTCAACCGACAGTTGCCATAAGCAGGCTGTTTACAGCCCCTCTCTACATGCCTCTGGGACCTTGTACCATCTACTGCCATCGTTTAACTCAACGAAACAGATAGTCCAATGTCATGAAGCTCCAATTCGCGAATTGAATGTAACCCCTTCAAATAATAAAACAGGAACGGCCTTCGCATAAGAAGGGCTCACAAGTGATGCCATCATCTATCCCTCTATTTAAGGAATGAAACAGGAGGATTTCTACACAAATCTAGCTGGTGCCTGATGATACTTGTTGTAATTTGTAACGAAACGTCGTACTAATATTGTAAATGTTGTGGATTTCCTCTCCAACACACAACCGGTGTGCTGTACTAGTAACGAATTATAATATTTTGTTCACTTGACAAACTTTATTAATTGACTGTTTCGGGTGGTGGAGGGTTTAATGACACATTTATATTTGCACGATGTAACCCCAAAAAATGCCAATTCGTTACTAGTACAGCACACTAGTGTGTTGAAGAACAAAGTCACAACATTTACAATCTGAGTACGATGTTTCGCCAGTAGTTACAACTAGCTCCATCAGGCGACAGCCAGATTTGTGGAGAAGTCCTCCTGTTTCATTCCTTAAATAGCGGGGTGAATGTGATGTCAATACCTGTGTCCCTTCTTGCGAGATGTGGGAGTAGAATAATGAATGCATATAAATGACTATGGGTATCCATTGCCGTTTGGATAATTCATCTGGTAATCAACATACATTATGCAAGCACATTATGCAACCAATTGTTATTGTACTTCCCGTCGATTGTGTGTGCTAAAATAGCCATACCAACGATCATCCTTATTGAAGCATGGTGACCTGTATAGGCATGCATTTAAACAATGTATTATTTGATGATTCGCTTCCAAGCAGCACTAAGTCTGTAGCTATCCGAAGGGTTAAACATATTTTTACTTCTCTAAAATTTTACAAATACTCTAATTAGGCTTGGCCAGTAGTAACTAGATTTTCACAGAACTTCAACAGACCAGGTATGTTCCATACAGCGTAACGCAGCCAATGAAAAGATAATGCCGCTCGACTGATTCGGAGTGAGACCTCTGCTGTCAAACCGGAACCGGTCATGAGCACACTGGCCAGATATGGGAAACTCTCCACTCTCTTCACAACTGTGGAGCAAGTGTGAGTTGTGGGGGTGGATTGTCCAATGGACCAAAATAGCCAGGTAGGTGCTTAGTTTTGGTAGGTCTGATGGCAAGGCTCCACCTCTTAGTGGCAAGCTCCAGGTTCAGCAGCAGCGTGTCCAACTCCTCCTCTGAGTGAGCATCAATTAGCAGATCATCGACATCCGTAACATGCTTGACCAATAGGGAGCCATCCCTTGACCGCACCCGGGCATCGATCAGCCTCCCATTGTATCTGTACCAGATGGGAATTCTTTCAGTACAGCCATTGAAGGCTTCACGAACTACGTGGTCCAAATATATGAAAAAGAATGTGGGAGCCAGAGGACATCCCTGTCGCACCCCAAGGTGTAGAGGGAATGGCTCTGACTCACGGCCACGTAGTTTGACGCGGGGCCGCTCACCATCATGAAGATCCTTAAGGATCGTGAGCAGTGGGTCAGGGACTCGGAAAGCACGAAGAACAACCCAGAGCCCAGGCCTACTGAGGGTGTCACAGGCCTTGACCAGGCCAATAAAGCACACACATGGACTAAGACGCACACATGGACCTACAGACACGCAAATAAATGGACTTACACTGACTAACATGGAGGCACGCACACACAGCGACTAACACACACGCACATGGACTGACACACACACACATATCGACTCACACACACAAACACATTGACTTACACACGCACACACATATGGACTCACACACACATAGGCATCCACTTTACACACACATGGAGTTACACACACATATCGACGTACACACATACAGCGACTCACACACACATACATAGAGTGGCACACACATTGCCGTACACACACATACACATATGGACTCCCACACACAGCCATATACATTAGATACACACACATGGAGTTACACACACATAAACTCAGACACACGCATTGACTTACACACACATATCAAGTGAAACGCACACATGTTTGGACTTACACACACATGTGGACGAACACGCACACATATGGACTGACACACACATACACATGGACGTAGGCACACACATTGACTGACACACTTAGACACACAAACGCACATAGACTTACACACTGATATGGAGCCATGCACACACATCGACTAACATACACACACATCGACAAACACACACACAGCGACTGATACACACACATGGACTGACACGCACACTTGCACTGACACACACACACAAACACATCGATGTACACACACATTGGGCGTTGTCCGTTCTAAAAAGCCAGACACACACATGGACTTACACACAGACACATGGACCTACACGCACACACATATGGACTCAAACACACCCATGGACGTGCACAGCAATCCCCGATGATGGCACAGCTATCAGCATCGCAGTACTACGTATTGGTAAATAGCGGGATGTGAGAAATGGAAACAATAGAAATGCATAGAAGAAATAAGCTGAAAAAAGTGTACATTAAATAGCAGCAGTACACACAGGTAAGTTGAGAAGCAGGCTACAGTCTAGATTATAGACTGGCAGTATGCGGACTCAATGACATAAGCATTGCTACAGTGGACATAAAAAGCTGGTAATACAGGCAGCAGCTGAAAAAGCAGGATACAGTCGACATGAAAGGCTGGCAGTACACTGAGTGAGGTAAAGAAACAGGCAAGAGATTATAGACTGCCATACACTCATAATTGTCAAAAGCAAAATTAACAGTGTAGATAGAGTGGCAGTGCACTGACGTTAATTATCAGCAGACAGCAGTCCACAGTACAGACTGGCAGTACACTGTCGCAGCATCATAAAAAAACACCGTAAAAAGGAAATATTGAGCAAGCCAATAATGAAAATATGTTTTGTGCACACAAACATTATTATTGTAATATCTGCCAACGTATTTATATAATAACAGTAAAGATAATACTACAATAATGCTAACTAAGCGCTGTAATAATATAAATATATACGGACTTTATAGCAGTAACTGCACGCATCGTGTTGGGGGGGGGGGAGAGCGAAAAGGACATCACACTGTGAGTCAGATTTGGATGCCAAATCTGACTCAGATGTTTTGTTTTTTCAAACATCTGGTTAGTTTATCAGTTACTCCCGCAATGTACGATATTGAATAGTTTTAATTACTTGGTCAGGTTCAACGCTTGTGTTATTGATTTGGTTGTTGGCATTCATTGTATATTTGTGCATCATTGTAACCGTTGCATTGCAGTGCTTCTTTAACATGTATATTTTTACTTCTCAGACTATTCCCATCTGACACTTTCTTAGCCCGATGTATGAGCGTCTTGATGAGAGCAGATATCTGTGCAGAGTGATGGTGTGGCTCTGCATTTACATAGACGTCAGTGTGCCTTTTATTTCGGTAAATGCTGTGTGTTATTTAATCATTTCGACCTTGTCGGAGCAGAATAACCAGAAATGGTAGAGTTCTGTGAGTTTCCACTTCCATGGTGAACTGGATGGAAGCGGGAGTAGCTCTTCATTTTACATTAAGGTTTAAATATTTTCCCACCAACATAGCCACCTCCGCGTGCCGACCTCGACTTGGCGGTGGCTCTGTGATCTTATGTTAACAAGCTAATCTCTCACATTAACACACCTCCACGCCCTCGTCATGGAGGCCCCTCTCCGATCTTACATTACCATGCTAATTTCTCACTTTAACATCACTAACAAAGCCTCTCTCTACCCCTGCCACCGATTATCTATGCCCCACCCCCTCTCTCTCCCCCCTTGCCTCCCCTCTCATATATCTGTCCTCACCCCCTCTCTCTCTTCCCTGCCGCCCATCTCCTTCGCCTGTCACGGAAGCTCTCTCCCCCCTTGTCCCAATCGCCGAGCTTGCTCTGTCCCCCCCTCTCTCTGCCCCACCCCCAACTCCCCCTGTCTCCCCGTGGCGCTCACGCAGCTCCCCTCCCTATCTCTGCCCCACCCCCCTCTCTCTCCCCCCTTGCCTCCCCCTTTCTAATTTCTTCCCCCCCCCCTTTTCTCTCTGCCCCCTACCGCCGATCTCTCACTCTTGTCGCGGCAGATATCTCCCCTCTTTTCTCACACGCAGCTCCACAGCCCCACTTTCTGCCCCGCCCCCTCTCTTCCACCTCCATCCCCGCCCACTTACCCAGCTCAGACCTATATAATCTCTTGTCACGGCAGCTCTCTCGCCTGTTTTCAGCAGTTTTCCTGCTGTATTTGTCTCACCTGATAACGATTGCTTGTGTTGCGATCGAAACGTCGTGATTTTATTTTAGATTTGTTTTCTACCTACGTGACTTTACCGAAAGAACCAAAGAGTATGGATAGATGTGTTTTGCGAGTTGAGATGATTTATAAATTATTTTAGTATGCTTCAAGCTTCAAGCTTGGTTTAGATATATGGATGACACAGTGGTGGTCTGGCCACACGGCAAAGATACACTTAACGAATTTCTAAATCATCTCAACTCGCAAAACCCACGTTTACAAATGTATTTATTTATACTTAGAAATGTCCGTATCAAATGTCAGTGTTTTCAGTATGTTTATGACCGAATTCATCATCGATGTATGGCGTTTCGCTCAAACTGCTTGAGTTTTGTCAGGGAATTAACTCGGAAATCGAGTGAGGCTGGTAAATCTGGCTGTGCACGTTAAGTTGCTACTGACATCACCAACTTGCAAACGCATTATTAGATGGGTCATTTACATTTCTTCGTGATTTTATCTTGGTAACTTTTAATAGTTTCGAGTCGTTGTAATAATTGACTCCTTTGAAAAGTGTATGACATAATTAAAGTATAAAAGTAGCACACTGAAAGAGAAGTCCATTGAAGTCCATGTTAATTGATTTCCTTAAAAATGTATGTACGGTCGTTCTGGCACCTCATCTGCCCTGCCTCTAATTCCGACCTCATGTCCTCTGTCCATGTTTGCGTTTACCTCTAAATTATTTATTCCCCAAGATGCCAATGTCCTAATTCTTACGTGCAACATTTTGAAATGAAGTTACATTAGATGTATTATAAATGTTAATTGTATTATATTCGGGGGTCTGCCCTTGAGGCCCCACTCTTGACAGATTCATGGTCCAACGCGAGTTGCCTTAAAGCCTCATACACGGAGGAGCGTGTCCACGTGTGACCCTAGAGCAAGGTCCTGGGAGGTCACATAGCATGGCCATCAACCGTGCAACCTCATAAGAACTACTGACAATGGGCAAAGCATTCTGACCATCAATTTTAACAATCTAGTATTTAACATGGGAAAATGTAAAGCTGATTTATATATTATTTTAACGGTATAGTTATGTTTAGTTTATTGAGCATAAAAGTAATGACAAAGTCTAATTTGTTCATGTTTGTATATTCTCAGGAGGTAGAAGCGACAATTATACATGTAAGTAATGGCTGTGGGCACACATTTGAGTTGTTTAAGGTTCATTTATTAACATCATCTCGTTCAACAGGTTCCCAAGGTACACATATTCTCCTGTTTTTTAGCTGTGTCCCTCCGACATATGTCTGTCAGCGAACTTCTTGAATATGTATTTCTTTTGTTCACATTTAGCCAGATCAAAACTTTGCATTATTTTTAACATTATTCTCATTATCCCACTGGATATCGTAATGACTATTTTATCAGCAAATTTGACATGGTTAATCTTTACACCATATTTACGCATGTATTTATAAATACATATTTCGGAAAATGTATTCTAATCTCACAGGGAATAACCTTCATGACAGTTTCACCATGTATTCTAACATGTATTTTGGTACGTTCTTCATTGAATCTTCGTGAGGTTGTTCTTGCTATATATATACATCAGGAGACCATTGAATACATCGCAGATTTATCGTTCACGCTTTCGACCTCTCGCTGGGAAACTTTTTGTATACCAATGTAGCAATCATGGGGGTTAGCTTAAGCTTTCGCGGGTTATACTAAAGCTGGAAGTACCCTATCATAACCCCCACCCATATAGCCTTAACAGATGCAAGCACCTATGAAGGCCGGCATGGCACACGAGGGGGTGGGTGGCCAGCACCACGCCCGGCCGCTTTTCTCTCCCCCAGTGGCAATGTTCACTACACACCACACCAGGTACTCATTTGAGGCTGAGTCAACCACGGGGAGTCCCAGGACCGGTTTAGATAATTGTCACTGGTGATAGGCTTGAGAGGGAATCGAACTCGGATCATCGGGTTTTTAGCACAGAGCATTAACCGTAGCGCTACCTCTCCCCACTCGCGGACAAACACATTTTGGATCTTCATAATCGGTAAGTGCAGCATTTATTCATTATTTATACTACTATTTATTGTCTAGGAATGTTTTTTGTATTGATATTTTACATATGAAAAAAATAAAAATAGGTTTTATCCTTTTTGGTAATAGAACAGGTGTTAAGATGTTCAAACACCAAATATAAATATTTTGCAAGGATTCAAGTCAGCATTAACCACACACGCAACTTGTAGTGAACATGAGAATGAACACTCTCTGATCATTTATGCATCGTCATTTAACTGATTAGCCTACACAGTTTCAGTTTAATTTATTAGGATTTACCCTGTGAGCCATTCGGCTCTTGATTTGGGTTCAACCGCAACAAACAATAAAATTACAAGATACACCAAACATTTATTGTACGCAAATCTGAACATCACATACGTAAACAATAAAATCCTACAGAAAAAGCACAACCCGTCCATGCTGAGTACAGAAAGTGAAAAAAATTCCATTTCGATGTCTGATCCCAATAACAATCATAATACAATACAGATAAAAAATGTAAGTCTAAATCTATACTAAATAAAAAAAATCGGGCCAAACCAAGACCCTCTAAAACTTACTAAAACAATGCTATATAAACAACGTAATAGTTTTCCCAACAAATGTGATTAAAAGTTTACAATAGTGACACACATCACTAAACCTAGCATCCTTCGCTAGCTGCATAAGTCAATCCATAACAGCCGGATTAACAATAGCAGTAGCAGCGCACTATAATCAAAATACATAATAAGTTCATACGTCGGTCATCTATAGCTATATTTTTTATTTCAGGCCACAGGATAGCAGTGGCAGCTATGGTTGTACGACTCCTCTAGAACATTTTTGAGTAATCGTCTTGTTGGTAACGATTCAAGCTGGAGTTTATTTGCGATAACATTCCAGACCCTGGGGGCATCAATAGCAAAATCCCTTTCTCCAGTATTTGTACGGAAATTAAGTATGCGAAGCTGGTAAATAAGCGAAGATCTTAGCTCATATTTGTTTTCCGAAACAATGAGATCCGAGGTAATCTGCGGATTTTTTAGTTAGTTCATCGTAAATAAATAATATCTGATGCATAAGACGTCTATCATTAAGAGATGTAAAGTTTGACCCAATGTACAGATCGCAGTGGTGGGTCCAATATGGGCAGTTCAATGCACATCTTAAGGCTGAATGATATATTGAGTCAAGCTTCTTCAGAACAGTACTGGTTGCTGATTTATAAACGATGTCACAGTAATCAAGTAGAGGCATTATGGTAGCTTTTATCAATTCCAAACGGAACATAGGTGGAAAACAGTGTACAGTGAGGGAAACAAGTATTTGATCCCCTGCTGATTTTGTACGTTTGCCCACTGACAAAGATCTCACCTCGTGGAGTTGCAATGATCATGAGAACGGTGAGGAATCCGTCCAGAACTATACGGGAGGATCTTGTCAATGATCTCAAGGCAGCTTGGACCATAGTCACCAAGAAAACAGTTGGTAACACACTACGCCGTGAAGGACTGAAATCCTGCAACACCCGCAAGGTCCCCCTGCTCAAGAAAGCACATAGACATGCCCGTCTGAAGTTTGCCAATGAACGTCTGAATGATTCAGAGGACAACTGGGTGAAAGTGTTGTGGTCAAATGAGACCAAAATGAAGATCTTTGGCATCAACTCAACTCGCCGTGTTTGGAGGAGGAGGAATGCTGCCTATGACCCCAAGAACACCATCCCTACGGTCAAACATGGAGGTGGAAACATTATGCTTTGGGAGTATTTTTCTGCTAAGGGGACAGGACAACTTCACCGCATCAAAGGGACGATGGACGGGGCCACGTACCGTCAAATCTTGGGTGAGAACCTCCTTCCCTCAGCCAGGTCATTGAAAATGGGTCGTGGATGGGTATTCCAGCATGACAATGACCCAAAACACTCGGCCAAGGCAACAAAGAAGTGGCTCAAGAAGAAGCACATTAAGGTCCTGGAGTGGCCTAGCCAGTCTCCAGACCTTAATCCCATAGAAAATCTGTGGAGGGAGCTGAAGGTTCGAGTTGCCAAACGTCAGCCTCCAAACCTTAATGACTTGGAGAAGATCTGCAAAGAGGAGTGGGACAAAACCCCTCCTGAGATGTGTGCAAACCTGGTGGCCAACTACAAGAAACGTCTGACCTCTGTGATTGCCAACAAGGGTTTTGCCACCAAGTACTAAGCCATGTTTTGCGGAGGGGTCAAATACTTATTTCCCTCATTAAAATGCAAATCAATTAATACAATTTTTGACATGCGTTTTTCTGGATTTAGTTGTTATTCTGTCTCTCACTGTTCAAATAAACCTACCATTAAAATTATAGACTGATCATTTCTTTGTCAGTGGGCAAACGTACAAAATCAGCAGGGGATAAAATACTTTTTTCCCTCAGTGTATATAGTCAAGAAAATAGACCATCTGTCAGATAAAGAGGAAGGTTCTGGATGTTACATTAAATTAAGTAAACTCTGCAATTCATAGTGTGAAAACAGGCAATCTCTTAGAGAATGTGTTATTAATATGGAAATCATCAAAGATGCACGACCGACTTCTAGAACAACATTAATGTATTACTTTTGCTGAAAATGTGCATGCAAAAACTGAATACCACAATGATTAATCTATTCAAAAAGGGTAATGCAGTAAAGTTTACTTAAATAATGAAATATTCTTCATGAAAATAACTATGAAGATAATCATGAGATAATTGAACACCAACTACTGAAACAAGCTCACCATTAAACAACGTGGGAGATATAATATACTCTTGACAATCACTTGCCCCAAAATCAAATAATCCCGATGTTAATTCATCACCACAGCCCCTCCCTGATCTAGTTCACACTGATTTCCTACTTGATTCTTCATCATGTTCAGCAATATTTTGGCAAATACCTTACCTGGAATTCTCAAGATACTCCCCCCATCCCCCCTAGAATTGTCGAGCTCCATTTTAGTCCCGTTCATATGTAACGGTGTGAGCATTGCCTTCTTCCAGACATGTAGCAGCTGTCGTCGATTATGAGTGGCTTGATTACCTTTTGCAACTCCTCGAACATGTTATGAACTCCTTCCTTTAGCATGTCAGCAGTAATACCTCTTTCCTGCTGCCTTTCCTGATTTAATCTTCTTTACACTCTTCAATTGTTTCCTTATTGTATTACCTCTTGATTTTGGATAAAAGAGTTATTCTCCTTCCTGCTGTTTTATTGAATTATTTTATTCCACAGAATTGTGAAGGTTTCACCTTTAAGTAGTCCTGTACTGTCTTAGTTGCTTCGCTTTTTTCCCCTGTGCGTCTTCGACTTAGCCAGCATCGTTTCCTTCCCATCCCTATTGTCCTTAGCAAGAAATGTCTGCTTAACTTATAAACCCTATCTACGGCTTATTTGTTTTGAGCACGAATTTACTGAGCCCTCTTCCTTACCTTATGGGATTAGAATGTCTGCAGCTGCCTCAACTGATCTGCTCCTGGCTCTGACTCTCCTTCTCTGAGGTTAATAATGACTGCACATCTGCCACTGATGCTCACCTGAAATTAGTTGCAACTCGGGTATCTTGGATTTGCTGCTTAAAATAAAGTAGCAGGTCCTCTCGCTCGCTTACTCTCCAGCTTCACTTTTACTTGTACGTGTAAAATGTATTGATTATCAAATTATATAGTCATATTTTTTGGTAATCTGATCTGCAATGCTTTCGCACTGTATGTAGACAATCATGCTAATGATTGGCTACGTGGATGATGGTATTGATCGAGATTATATTGATCGTTAATGGAAATAAGCACAATTTTATCGGCAAATTTGGATTGAATTGGATGTGTAATATAATGATGCATGTATTTTGAGAACTGATGTGTTATTACATTGTATGATTTGCTTATTTTTAAGTAGTTGAAAGGCAGTAATTAAAGTTGTATCTTTTAAAAATAGACTTTTCAGAAAAGATCCAAGGCTCTGGAACTTTTCACGGAGAATTCGAAACAATTCTGGGCAATAGATGCAACATCAAAATCATAGAAGGAAGTGACCAAACACTGGTGTTTGTCTACCCAACAAGCCGTTATGAAGATGAAATTAAAAGAGCTGAGGAGAGATTTGGTAAGAAAACTCATTATTTACACTTGGTTAAAATATCACACAACACCATACAGTTCACACCATGAGTATGCACGTGTATGTTAAGGTAAATCTAAGTGCAAGTTATTTTAGGCTCATTGCATGATAGGTATTCAAGCTTGATAATTGATCAAAATAATTGTATCATTCGTGCAACGTGATGTATGTTGTCTGAGTGATTTGGTTGTCTTTTTATTTTGACGGAACTTTTAACAAAAAAAAAATCTAGATGGTGGACGCTCACCTGTTTATGAATGGAGTTCATGCTTGGATATTAAATTATGACACTCATAGTGTTATGCATTCATTTATATGCATACAATTTGTCTCCATATATAAGTTAAGAAATGTTTTTATAATTAATATTTTATTTCAGAGATTTCCAAGCTGGACCATTGCAGACAATTACATTTGAAAATGTACTTTTAAGGTGTAATTATAAGTTAATTGCTCTGCCAATAACACTCTTTAGTAAGACTTGAGGAAAGTTTAAGTTTCATATTATTGCACTGTAGAAACCCTGTACGTTTTTGTTGCAAATACATCCATCAAAATTGTTAATTTTGTAGCACGTATTTTCAACATACACTGAGATTGAAGGTAATGTTAGGAAATAGTAACCCTAATGATGTCAAAATTTTAACTACATTGAATAGGCAATTATTTTCCTCCCTGCTTCCCATTCCCCTCCTCTATGCTCTACTATCTCCTTTCTCGCTTTCTATATTACCCCTGTATCGTTGCCCATAATATGGGCATCGTTTTTCACTCATTTCCCTCTGTATCCGACCACATATCTGCCACTAACTGTTCCTGCCACTTTTACCTGTACAACATTCGCAAAGTCCATCCTCTCATCTTTATTACGACCGCAAAACTTATATTTCACTCACTCATCTTCACTCCACTCGACCACTTCAACACGCTCATGCTTGGGCTTCCCTCCTTTGTATTTAAACCACTCTAACAAATCGAAAATGCTGCTGCCCGGATCATCTTAAATCTTCCCCTACCACTCCCACACATCGTCTCTACTCATCCAGCTACACTGGCTTCCCATCTATTATCGTTGTCTTTTGAAATTACTCACCCTAGTTTACACAATGTTTTACATGGGCTAGCACCAACATACGTTGCTTCCCTTAATTCAATCTATGCTCTTTCATGCCCTCTACGTTCACAATCCCAGCTATCTCCGTCTGTTTCCATTCCTCCTTGTGCCCAATCACAATTTTGTTCTTTATCGCTACTGGCCCCTTACACCGGAACAAACTGCACCTACAGTCAAACAATGAGCTTCACTATCTATTTTTTATTCTTCTCTTAAATCTCAACTTTTTTTATTTGCTCACCAATCGTTAACATCATCTCCTTCCCCAACTTCCATACCAATTTATCATACTCATTCATCATTCACCACTTATATTGGCACTTTCATAATCGTTTATTTAACGCATCTTTATATTAATGTCCAACCATCTGTTCACCACCTTGGTCAAGGCACTATATATATTTAAAAAGATAGCATAATATATGCGCGCAACCGCCACTGACATCTGATCGTCCAAGGAATCTCAGGTCACACTGATCACCCACGCTAGTGGGACTCTACACTGTATGCCTGGCCTGTGCCCGGCGCATTTTGTCCCTCAATCTGCTGACCTGACTCTGAGACACACACAGAAACCACGTATTTGTCTAGAGTGAGCCAACAAAGTTAATTCCAACAGTTACTATTTCACTAGACTTGTTCTTTGGGTTTCTTTGCCTGAATGACTCTCCCTATGCGCTGTTGTTTGCTGTAATGAGCCAATCTTTGGGATTAGGCGGGCAGAACAAGAGGGAGACTGCCTTGCACAAGCAATATCACAGCGCTGGCTCACGCAGCTTTGTGCTTGTGTCTCAACGACTTCATTTCACGGACTGGTCGGGGAGACAATATAGACAGACACAAATTTACGATTGGGTTGCGGGCCCACAAATCTGTAAAGTACACCTCAATTTGAGAACCCAATCCCTTCAAATTGCCAACCTCCATGATATTGATAGGTTCCACCCTCACCTGTTTGTCTGTTTGCTATATGTCACGGTTCATGACCATTTTTTCTCGATTGAATCTCTTTAATCTAAAGGCTTCCCCACTCCCCAGGCTAGACAGTGCCCTTTTTCACTGGTTGTTGCTACACTACCAGTTAATGATTCCTGCTTTTGCTATCGCTTGTCCTGATGCTGTCTCTCCACAGTATTGCGCAACACCCTGAGTAGTGGCTCGTTTTCCTGGGGGTGACATCACAAAATATGATCCTGATGCTACAATGAGTGGTATCCCTTTGCAAGCCAAGGGTATGGCAACCTCAACGCCCTTAGGAAGAGTTGCTTACATTTGTTTGATCCACCAACCCTTACCTCCACTGTCCTACATTATATTGCCCTTGGCGACTTTAATGTCAATTCCTGTCCATGGCTACAAGAAAGCCACACTACAATAAAACTGGTCGAGAAGCTGATGTTTCTCTCAATTGAAAGCAACCTTGCACAATTCATTTACTGTGTCTATAAGATGCCAAATGTTAAATCAAATTGGCCGAGTACCCTAGATATTTTCCTGACCTTGACCAAACTCCACAAACTGTGATGCTACTGCAGCAATTGGCACATCTGAAAGCTGTCTAATAGCAGCAGAGCATCTCATCACCCTGGGACAAAACAATATCAAGGTAAAATCCTCCATGACTTGTATTCTTACTTGCCTTGGTGCACAACTTGCTTGCAACAAAGGACATATCGACATTTGCCATGGCTTTTACTGACATACTAGTGGCCATGTTAAGCTTTAACCATAATTTTGGCAATTTTTGTAAAACCAACGAATGTGGTGTAACTTTAACTGCCGAGCAGCAGTCTCTTCCAAATACAGAACATATAGGAAATGTGGTCACTGTCAGTCTCTCTCATCTCATGCAAATCCAAAAATATAATGCACAAATTAAAACATTATCAAGGAATTAAAATCTTAACTTTCTATGCCACAAATGCCTCTTATGCATTCTGGTAACTTGGATCTGTGTCTATAATTATCTAAGCCAAACATAAGGCCAATCTGTTTGGCAACTATTTTTCAGCTCATTGAACTTCTGATTACACTGGTCAACAAAAAAAAACCTTTATTTTCTGGCCTGGACTTTTGCAGCTTTTTTAGACTAATTTCAGGGTGCTGATTCCAAATCTGATCTCAAATTTGCTCTTTCACATCTCATTTTTATGCTATTGGCATACCCCATTTTCATTGATTTTACCCGAAATTAACTCTGTCACTTATGATTACAAGTTGTTGCGAGTCAGTGACTGCTTTAGTGTTAAAATATGGTGCTGTATTTTTAGTATAGTGTGTTTATAATATCATTTTATGTAGATATCCCCATTTATTTAATATTTTTCTTCTGCAGTTTTTATTGAAAATGCAATATTCGATATCTCAAAAACCTGATGTGATAGACAACAACTGATGCCAGATTTGGAATCAGCACCTCAAAATTACCTTAAAACCGTTGGAATACCTTATGCCAGAAAAAGTGTGTTGACCAGTGTTATAAAACCATAAAATTACACGACCATAGTCAGATGAAACAAATAGGATTCACAATTCATAATGTACATGATATGTTATCCAAATTTCATTATTTTAAGTTTCAATGGCATTCTGTATAAAATAGGTACCTAAGAACTTGTGGAAATTCAAAAAGTACCTATCACTTTGTATGGAGATCTGATGCTGCCAGATAAAAAAAATAATTACTGAGCTGGTTTGAGTAATTAAGGGCAGCTCGTCATGTGGACAGGCAGAATCCGCCTTGTCAGCCCCGCCCTTCCCTTTGTTCATAGTGTAATGACCGAAAATGACAACAAGCCAATGTGCAGCTTAACGGCTATTTCGAAAATAAATCAAGGCCTCCGATTGACTGAAAGATGCCTCCACAGGGATTGGTCGGTAGGCAGGCTTTAAAGAGA
Organism: Entosphenus tridentatus; assembly: GCA_014621495.2. NCBI lineage: Eukaryota > Metazoa > Chordata > Hyperoartia > Petromyzontiformes > Petromyzontidae > Entosphenus > Entosphenus tridentatus. The sequence continues at coordinate 518,882 of CM025688.1, read as the reverse complement.
TTGGAGGAAAAAAGGTTTGAACTAAAACAGGGTATCCATTAAAGAAGGATATTGATTGGCTAGGGAAAAACAGGGTGCTCAAGGAGCATAAAAGAGGAGAGGACAAGAATTGAAAACGTTCAAGGGAAGGGACGAATTACAGAATGAAGATCCAAGTCCGGGGCTATTATAGACTGTGGCTTCAATAAAGAGGCTCTGAACATACCGTCGTCAGTGCCGCTACAATAGTACCCCAAACCTCCAAGACCCATAGACACTCAGACTCTCTGTCCACAAGTTCCATTTGGATACAGCAGCCACTAAAGTCCACATTACGTGGCAGCCTCTGTTGCACTGACACTTAAACACTTTGCCCCGGATACGATTGTCTACCCAGTCAACCGAGACGCTCCCCCCTTCTAATAGACTCCCCATACAGCCCTCAAAATCGGCACATCATCCCGTAATCCTCAACGCTAACCCACAACACAACTAATTTGCGACATATAGTGATCTCCAAAGCCTCTTCACATTATGTCAGACGTATCAGTAGCAAATCCAGCTTCGACATGCCTGGCGATGTGTCCTGGTCACTGAAAGACTTGATAAATTCTGAAAAGGTTCAGCTAACAGTCATCTTCAGCCATCGTCTGCTGGATAAAGGGGTGTCGTGCTGTTGCCACCTACCATAGGCGTTTGATGCCACAATCCAACTCATAGCTGTACGTGTGTTGATCTCATTGCTTGGTCTCCATGGTGGCCATTGTTTCATAATTTAGCTGCCATTCTGTCACCACCCTCGTCCTTTGGCCAACCTTTCCAGCGATTTGTGCTACCTATACCCACTTTCTTGAGTGTTTAATTTGACATCTCATATTGCCGATTGTTGTATTTATTTTAATTTATACCAGTGTGTATCCATATGTAGGACTTTAGAAACACGCGTCACACGTTGGGTTGAGAGGCATGCACGTAGCGGACAGTGAGGGCAAATGGGGACACAGGGCGCTGAGCGACTTACTGTTGTTGTTGTACCAATTAAGGTGGCATGGTAGTTAAGGGGGCCTGCAGGTGGCCGGGGGTAATTGAGGACGCAGGCCGGTGATTGGATGAGAGGTATGGGTGTCTGAAATTGGCACCGCTGTGTCTACAACAACAACGCCACGTGGCACTGGGGGCTGGGGGCGAGTAGCATAGCGGGGGATGGTCCAATTAATTAAGGGGAATTAGTTCAGGGATAAAGGCGGAGAGCGTGGAGCGAAATGGGAGATGGTGCCTGGGACGAGTGATGAACGGATGGAGAGACGGAGCAGCGGATAAAGAGAGTATAGTATAAGGTAGCAGTGGACAAAGAGAATATAGTATAAGGTAGCAGTGGACAAAGAGAATACAGATAGAGTAGCAGTGGACGGAGCGAGTACAGCGTAGAATAGCAGCGGAGTAACGGACCTTGGTGGAGAGAGCTACGACGGAGTGGGATGGCAGAGAGAACAAAGAGCGACCGAGCTGGAGAGAGAGAGAGCAGAGAGGAGGGTCGCTGGAGGAGAGGAGCAGAGGGAGAGCGAGCGAAGCCAGCGGAGTGGAGCGAGCGAGCGGAGGGACATTGAGTGATGTTGATGGGGAGTTGTGAGTTGAAGTGTACGAAGGGACATTGAGTGATGCCGACGGAGGAGATGTGAACTATATGAGTTAATAAAGAACTGAGAAAGACAAAGAAGCTGTCGCATCAGTACGAGTCCTACAACTGGTGTTAGAAGTGATCAAAAGAACCATGCCGACATGTCGAATAAAGCAATGAAAAAGAAGAAACTTACCGGCGGGCTCGTCGGCCAACAGCAGCGACGCGGATGTGATACCCCCGTCGGGGTTGGAGGCTCCCGCTCTCCCGGCAGACGCGGCTGATGGGGCGCCGCCGTGGGAAGAGGGCGACCTGAACGACGAAGATGAACCAAGCCCGCCTCACGTATGGAGAGCTGCGATGGCTGAGTGGGAGGCTAGGATGGCGGCGCTCGCGAAGAAATTTGAACATTTTATGCAAACGATACGGACGGCGCCGACGGGATCAGATCAGCTGCCGCACGAGCTCGTCACATCTGCGGAGGCCGGCAGCACAGCTGTATCTCCCGATGCACCAGGTGCAGAGCTGGACGCCGAGGAGGAGCCGGAGTCGCCGACTTCGAGCACACGACGCCGATTGCACGTGGAACGCTTTGAGGTTAAAGTTGGCGACTGGTCGGCGTTTACACGGCGGTTTCGGGCAGTGTACGAGTCGCTCAGGTGGACGGAAGTTGAAGCGCTACGAGCTCTGCCAACGGCCTTGGACGACGATGCACTGGCGACGTTCTACGGCCTCCCTGGGGGGGTTCGCTTGTCATTGATGGAGACATTCACGGTGATGCAGGACATTTACGAACCGCGATCGGTCGCCAAGCGCAAGTTTCAGTTGAGACGGTGGGCGGAGACGGAATCTCCCCTCGCATATTGCAGTGCGCTGTTGACCCTCGGCCAAGCGGCTTAACCGGCGATGGATCAGGCCGCCCTTGATTCCTTGGCCCAGGAGAACCTGTTGCTGATGGCGAAGGAGCTACGGGTCGTTCTCTCACTTCCCAGCAACAGCGACGACGATGGGTCGTCTTTGCAGATTGCCAGGCACATCCAGGCCAACCTGGATCTTCATGACAAGCCATCGGCGGTGCCACCACAGCCCCTGGTCGTGTGCACCGGCGCGGCCGGGGGCCTGTCGGAGTTGGAGCCGAGGTCGCTGACAGCAGCGGCCGCACAGCCGCTTGTGGGCCCACCTCGCCGCCCCGGGACGTTCGGACGTGGCGGCCCGCTGGCGTGTTACGAGTGTGGGCGTCGAGGACACTTCGCACGGGACTGCTGGAGATGGAGAGGCATCTTCCCGCGGTCATCAGTAGGCTACAACCGCGGATTTTTCCCATCCCAGGACTATCAGGTTCGCCATTTCTCAGTCAGGGGCCACCCCGGGACGCATGCAACCGCATTGGTGTCTCGTCGGGGAATGGCCGGTGCAATGAAGCGGGGCATATGTTTCGGGCAGGACGCTGTACTGCGCCCGAGCCGGGGTGACGGACCGGCTGCGGGAACCCGCTCCAGAAGAGTAACTTTTTCATAAACATTGCGTAACACGGACGTTGGTTGCCATATTCGGGGGGGATCGTGTACATTGTGTTGGGTTGTTGTGTATTGCCGCGTGATGCATTGTGTTTAGCTGGGATGGCTAACTCTTAAAACATGGGGGGGGGGGGGTGATGTAAGACTTGAGAAACACGCGTCACGCGTTGGATTGAGAGGCGTGCACATGGCAGACAGTGAGGGCAAACGGGGACACAAGGCGCTGAGCGACTTACTGTTGTTGTTGTACCAATTAAGGTGGCATGGTAGTTATGGGGGCCTGCAGGTGGCCGGGGATAATTGAGGACGCAGGCCAGTGATTGGACAAGAGGTATGGGTGTCTGAAATTGGCGCCGCTGTGTCTACAACAACAACGCCACATGGCACTGGGGGCTGGGGGCGAGTAGCGAAGCAGGGGATGATCCAATTAATTAAGGGTAATTGGTTCAGGGATAAAGGCGGAGAGCGTGGAGAGAAACGGGAGTTGGTGCCTGGGACGAGTGACGAACGGATGGAGAGACGGAGCAGCAGATAAAGAGAGTATAGTATAAGGTAGCAGTGGACAAAGAGAATATAGTATAAGGTAGCAGTGGACAAAGAGAATACAGATAGAGTAGCAGTGGACGGAGCGAGTACAGCGTAGAATAGCAGCGGAGTAACGGACCTTGGTGGAGAGAGCTACGACGGAGTGGGATGGCAGAGAGAACAAAGAGCGACCGAGCTGGAGAGAGAGAGAGTGCAGAGCGGAGGGGTCGCTGGAGGAGAGGAGCAGAAGGAGAGCGAGCGAGCGGAGGGACATTGAGTGATGTTGATGGGGAGTTGTGAGTTGAAGTGTACGGAGGGACATTGAGTGATGCCGACAGAGGAGATGTGAACTATATGAGTCAATAAAGAACCGAGAAAGACAAAGAAGCTGTCGCGTCAGTACGAGTCCTACACATATGTAGGGGACTGTATAGAGCACAGTGAAATTTACACGATTAGATAATTAAAGACAGGCGGTGCAGTCAGGGGGAAGGCACTGTACAATTAAAGGCATGCCCGAAAGGGTATTTTAATCAGCTCCAGTCGGGACACTTGCCTGGGACCAGAATCTACAAGGTGGAAGACATCGGGGCTGACTGTTAGTGGAGCTGCATATACATAATCGGTAAGAAAATAAAGACTTCACCTTTTCTAAGATGGACGTCTCCAAGGAGCTTCATTACATATGTATCCCATCCATTCGTCTATGCACACTTTTACGTTTTGAATCAATAAGAAAATTACCCAGAGTGGATGGGAGTGCTTTTAAGTAAATTAACATGATGAAATTAAACAAATCAATTATTGGAGAGGAAGATTTTGAATAAGCTCCTATCGCATATGTGGATTTTGACAAATGAAATAGAATGCAATTGTATTGTTTGCAATAACGTATGGAGAGAAGTGCGCTGGGATTTACACTAATGGACAGAGGAACACATTCATCAGAGGGGACATATATATGCCATATTAACTGCAAATAGGCAGGACAAATGACTAGATAGTATGATGGCTGAATAATGACCACGATAATGAAATTATAGACAAACTATGGCGCAAGAGAACAACCAACATGGAGATGCAGCGAAAAAATTAACTCATGAAGAAGAATCCAATGAGGAATGATGAGAATGTGGGGATGACTTCATCCTGTACGTTTCGTGACAGGCACTACAAAATCCGACAATATTCGTCCGGTACTCACTGAGCTGCATTAGCTTCCGGTTGCTAAACTAATACATTATAAGATCGCACTCATTACACCAAGTGTTTGCCACAAATTAACTACAATACATTGCTGATCTGATGCACTTCTGTGTTCATCTGGAACGTTCTTCCTTTTGATATTAGGAAGTCACTGGGCCTATGCACTTTTCAATTTTCAGCGTAAATGCATACATGTTTATGTTATTACGATGATTGAGTGACCGAATATGTTAATGCACACTTTTTTTTTACTTTTAGTAGTAATATATGGATGTGTTCGTCAGATTCAACACCTAACCATTGTTTTCGTGTCTGACCTGGCACCCGCACCTATCTCTAGTATAGCTATGTTTAATGTCATAGTATATTTTAGATTTGAAGCTTTCGTGACTGGAAGGATTCATACTCTTAGTTCTTTCGGTAAAGTCACATAGGTAAAAAAATGAAATTAAAATTAATAAAAAGAAACAATAAAATCACGACGTTTCAGAGGCAACACAAGTCTCCGTCATCAGGTGGGACCGTCACAGCCAGATTTGCTGCATCAAGTGAGGGAGGGATTCAAGATGCAAGCTCTTAAATACCAGTTAAGGGGGGAGGAGAGGGGGGGACTAGCTTATCAGAATGTAGTAGCCAATGAATGGAACGTATCGGGAGGGGGGGTCGGGGCTAAAAGAGGGCACGGGGTACTCGTGGGCGTGGACGTGTTTGTGCGCAAGTCACTGTGGATGCACATGGTAGAAAAGAAACGAAAATGCCCATGTTTATACCAGTGTTGGCTGACAATAAAGAGAGTACTGTTAAACGCTAGGGATGTTAACACTCGCTAAAGTAAAATAGTGTCTGTCAGATAAGATGGTCCAAAAATGTGTAGTTAATTTTTTTTGCATGGTTGATAACATCTTTCCAATGATTACTAAGTTTGTACCCATCATCACGGTTGAAATTATGTCTGTGTTTGTATATCTGAATGGCTTCGTGTACAAACCTTTGATGGTAGCCAGAGGGTTTGCAGAGCACCTTAGTCTCGGAAAAAACAATATCATGAGAGCCCACTGCGTTGTAGCAATGATCGGCAATGGCGGAAGACTCAATTTTGCCGTGTTTCAAATCTGACTTGTGCTCGCGGACACGATCAGAGACATGACGTTTCGTTTCCCCAATGTAACAGTCACCACAGCTGCAATTCAGTTTATAGACTCCAGGGTATTGCAAGTCAGGGATGACATCCTTCACAGATGGAATTAGATCACGGATTTTATGTACTGTACTGAATCTGACTTGGATCTTATGTTTGTTTAGAATTTTGGAGATCTTTTTGGTCACGCCTGCTATGTATGGTAACGTGACAGTTTTTATCGGAGTTTCAAGTGGTTGTTTCTGTATGGTGGGAGAAACAGCTTGGCGGATGGTGCGTTCAGAGTATCCATTCATCCTGAGGGCCCGAAAAAAAAAGATTTAACTACACATTTTTGGACCATCTTATCTGACAGGCACTATTTTACTTTACCGAGTGTTAACATCCCTAGCGTTTAACAGTACTCTCTTTATTGTCAGCCAACACTGATATAAACATGGGCATTTTAGTTTATTTGCTATCATATGCATCCCACAGTGACTTGCGCACAAACACATCCACGCCCACGCCCACGAGTACCCCGTGCCCTCTTTTAGCCCCCCCCTCCCGATACGTTCCATTCATTGGCTACTACATTCTGATAAGCTCCTCCCCCCTCTCCTCCCCCCTTAACTGGTATTTAAGAGCTTGCATCTTGAATCCCTCCCTCACTTGATGCAGCAAATCTGGCTGTGACGGTCCCACCTGATGACGGAGACTTGTGTTGCCTCCGAAACGTCATGATTTTATTGTTTTATTTTTATTAATTTTAATTTCATTTTTTTACCTACGTGACTTTACCGAAAGAACTAAGAGTATGAATCATAGTATATTCCCGGTCCTGAATAACTTTCGCTTGTAAGATGTGTAATGACATGGTGACATCTGCTGGCCTAAAAGGGGAATCACGGTTATGGACACGTTTACGTAATAACCAATGAGAGAAGGTGTATTTGGGTTAGCCGAGAAACTCCGGGAACCTTCTCAAAGGTTCCACGAGAAGGCGTGACCGGAGGCGGGGCCTAGTCACGCCTGGGGGAATATAATAAGGGGGAGCGGACCCGGGGCTCTGGGCTCGTGAGTGGGGTCTGGGTCCTGGCTTTGTTGTTGCTCACCATCATCTCTCTCCATCGTCCGGCCACGTGGAAGATCTCCTGAGGGGTTTACATCGCCGTCATCGTCACACCGCCAGCCAGTGGCGTAGCCGAGTGAGGGCGATGGGACCACGCTGAGTGATCGGATGTGTGTAGCCAGTAAAGACGTTAATACCTAAAGTTGTACTCTGTGCAAGGAAGGATAAGTGTTGGCCTGTGTCGTGGCCAGCATGAGTAAATAAAGAAGAAGTACCCTCTACACAACGTGTCGCAGAAGTCGCTCATTACAGATGTGTAAATTCTGTAAATGTGTTTCCAGGGCTAATCCGATGGCCAATTTCAGAAGCAGGAGTCATGTGAATAGAATGACTATGGAGTGCAATGTCTTTTGATCCCTAATGTAGGACAAATACTAAATGCAAATGAACATATTATTTTTGACTTAAAACTTTCGTGGCTGCAGGAATTAATAGTCTTAGTTCTTTCGGAAACATCATGTAAATATTTATTTACGTAAATATTTACGTGACTTTACCGAAAGAACCAAGAATTTGAATGTATGATTATTTTTTGAGTTACGCAAAAGAGGTGATGATACTTTGGTTAATCAAGAGTCACTAAATGCAGTTGTCCTTCCAAGGGCACCATTCTTTAATGTTGTAACATGTGTCTTTGTGACAAGTTCTTAAAGTCTGTATTTATAGGAAGCCGGCCGCACTAATGGTGATTTACATCTTGCTTGTTGCAGGTGTCTCTAATTTTCATCACCCGCTTTCCCTATTACAAGTGGACCCCACCGTCTATTGTGTTCTGCGTTTACACTTATTGGTGCTATGTGACAATCATTACGACTTACATATTTCCAAGCACCAAAGTATATAAAATGTTTCTCTGATGTAATTACGTTCCTGACTAACATGATGCATTACTCAAGATTTAAATGTCATTGTAAATTGATGCTATACTATGCCATATTCGATTACATTAATTATCTGTACAATACATTTACACCTATGGCTTTTTCTTGTAATGCCAACTTATAAAATGTACTAAGCATCATTTTAAAATCACGCCTCTTCTGTTTTAATGTTTTGCAAATTTTACTGTGTTTCAGACAACATTGCTGCAATCGTTTTTTTAGAACAGAAATATTCATCTCAGTTGAAGAATTTAATTCCAATTAAATATCTTAAACAAAAATATCCCGTGTTCAATATTTATTACAACGGTGACACAAACAGCATGCACGCGATTCCTCATAATACAAATGCACTGAAAAGCATGAAGATGCTTGGATCTAACGCCGACTAAGCCAACGTATTTTTTTCTGCACAAATCAAAGTATGTATGTATGTTGAACTTCTTTCGCACCGTATGTAGCCAACAATGCTAATCACAGGTGGGATCGTGTTGATTACTACGAAGGGCATCGTTGCTTCTACTGCTTGGTTCTCTATCTTCTTCAGTGCTAATGCCTTGCTGTCTATATTAAAGTATTCTACTATTGCCCCCCTGATTCTACTCGATATTTTTTCTTGGATTGGTTCAAAGTAATTCAACATACATCCTGCCAAAACAGAATTCCTCATTGGCAAAAAGTCCACTGTCAGCAAAGACTCCAGTTTTAGTATTTGCTAAACTCAGACATTACACTCTCAAATATTTTGCGAATAATTGGAGCTTTCAATCATTGAGACATTGATCTGTTCCCACGAATCTCAACTCTGTAGGACCTCATATCTCCATGTGCGTGATATTTCGAGCATCCACCATTTCCTTACCATATTCCGACTTGCAAATCGCTCCTCTTTGGCCTCCCAACTCGATGACTCATCATGATCCAACATTCCCTGCCTACCACTCCCCTCTTATCTCCATTTACTCCGCTCCACGCACTCTCTTTCTACCTGTCCTCTAATTTCAGTCTACTCCCACACCCTCTCCTGCCACTCCATCATCATCCCACTATACTTCCTTCCACACCCTCTCCTACTACCTGTCCCCTCTCATCTCACTCCCCTCCACGCACTTTCCTGCCTCTCCCGTCTCATCTCACTATACTCCCCTCGACGCAGACTCCTACCTCTCCCCACCCATCTAACTCTACTCCCCTCCACTCGCTCTCCAGTCCCGCGACCAGTGCTTTATCTCAAAGTTTCCAGTCAAACTTAGCAGCTGGATTTCCTTCCCCCAACCATCCGTGCTGTCGACTGCCTCTCTTGTTTTAAGTCCAGGCTTGAGACCTTCCTCTTTTAATTTGTCTAACACCACTTCTTTCTCCCTAGAGAATAAATACATGTGCATCTTATTCCTCAGGATACGTACGTTTTACTGTTTTGACTTGTATTTGTAATACAACTTTAATTAATTTCTATGCAGCTCGTAATTTAAGTGAGTAACATGATATATAAGACAGAGAGGATTTCTTATGATGACCCTGCTCTATCCAACCAATGACCCTCTGGACTCTCATATAGAGTTGTTTAAATTATAACATTCATTTTTGGGGGATTTATATAGTTGGAAACATGCAACCACTGGAGCTTCATAGCACTTATGGAGAATAATTATAGTTATCTTTTTAATTAGATTATCCGCTGTATTTTGTAAACCTGGCTCATAAGACTGTTGTATAAAAACTACAGCATCAGGTGGAGCATGCTCACCTACATGTGGTGAAATAAACCAGTGTACATCGTGTTGATGCTAAGGAGTGCTCATTAGGAAAACCACATTCCCGTGAGGAACAGCACATGCTGTCATTGCCTTTCAAAAGCAAATGAGGTTCCACTCTCCCGATGTGTACACGCAGCTTACGCTTTCGTATCGAAACCTTGCAATGTGCTGCTCACAACATTGTCGAAGCAAGTGAAACGGGACTTATTATTTCGTGATATAAAATACATGTATGAATCATTAGCGTTATGGGATGCTCTTATCATGAATGACTCTATTTAAAATGATAGTTGTATTATTATCCAGAGTGATTTCGTAGGTTAATAGATCAATAATTTGACACCATTTATTTGAAAATAGGCCATTAGCTAGTTAAACATCAACTAACGTCTAAATTGGTAAGGTCCAAGGGAGTTGATAATTTTCACTCTTATAACTCTTTTTTTTAAAGAAATGTGCTTTGTGAAGTCTGCTACTTTCTTCACATACTAAAATGCACATTTGTGCATTAGGTGTGTCATTATTAATTGCCATATATATTCATTATTAGGATAATGCACGTGAACTCTCTCACCTCATATTTTTGACAATTGTAGGATGTTCTGTGGTTTTTTTGTTGTTGCATAATTTGAGTAAGTTGTCTAATGCTGAACGAATACGTTATGAGGTCACACTCATTACACACAAAGTGCTTGGCACAAATAAACCTCAATAAAGGGCATATACGATCACGTGAACTCCGGTCATCCTCATAGTGGTTTTTGGCTAACCATCGAACAAAGACAATAAACGCATCACACGCTTTCTGAGGCGCTTTTGTGGCCAGCCAGAACACTCTTCCTGCTGATATTCGGAACTATGCCCTTTTAAATAATCTAGGTTGAAAACTCATTTCCTTAGAAATGCTTTTGTATTGAATTTAATGTCCCTCTCCCGCACATCCAATTAGCACAGTTGCCTACGTACGGTGTGAAAAAAGTTCACAAGCGCATACATTGTTACCGTTAGCAATTATATCTCAGATTTAGAATGGTATTGAGAAACGACTACGTTAATGTCTAAATGCATGAATATAATTTATATTATTATTAACATATTGAACTGATTATTCTTGTTATTGGAGTGATTTTTTTGTAATATAGGCACATCATTTCCTCGTTATATGCAGCCTTTTGTGCTCATGATACCCTGTTTATAACGGGCGTCGCTAGAGGAACGTATTCTCGAGTGTTTTAATTAAGCCTGAAACAGCGATTACGTTATCACAACCCCACATATTTCGATCGTGCGTGCTGACAAATATTTAGAATTGAATACTGGACAAAGGTACCTCTGTGTGTTACGTTTTAAGTTGGCAGTTGACTAAGAGACCCCCACAAACACAAATTTACACATGCATGGCAATGCCTATTGAAGCTCCGAGTTCTAATTGTCACTAAACCTATTCGAGTGAATACGCTGATAAAGTGCACCTTGTCCCAGGTCCGTAATTGGTTTGGATTGTTATAACGAGGTGATACTAAAGTTTAATTAAGTTCTGCTTTCTTCAAATTTTAACCTTCGCATCAGAATAATATGTATTGTCTGATGATATAATTTTATTCTGAAATTCACAAATCTTGAAATTATTTGGAATTGTATTTACTCTGTAATGATCTTATTCAAAAATATGTACACGTTGGAAATAAAATGGTGTGGTGTAATTGCAATCATGCTTCAATGGAGTTTTTGTTTTGTTGAATGGGCCAGAAATGTTTGAATATTTGTTACAAGGCAGTTGTGCACTGTGAGTAAGAGTGAACAGGGTAGTCACCTGGCTGAGCGGTGGTGCATTTGTCGCTTTTTAGAGAGATTCGTTGTTTAATCCCAGGAGCTACCCTGGTTAAATCTGTGGAAAAGTAAACGATACAAATTAGAAAACGAGTAGGCTGTAGCTATCAGAAGGGTAAAGCTATTTTCATTTCTCTCAATTCCGATAGATACTTTCATTATTCTTGGTCAGTAGGAACTAGATTTGCACAAAGCCTCAACATCAAAGTCAATTGAGAGTCCTTGTTGGCATGCGTGTTCTGCCACTGCCAAGAGTTGTGTTTGGGAATATATTTTTTTTCTTTAATGTTCTTTTCGTTTCATGCTGATCATTCGTCCCGTCTGACCAACATAGCATTTGCCACAGAAGCAATTAATCCGGTACACACCTTCTGTTGATAGCTTTAGTACCAGATATTCATTTTTTGTATTTAGTGTACCATGCCAAATCTCACTTGGATGTTTTTGTTCTCCAAATATCTGCCAAGTTTATCAGTTACTCCCGCAATGTACGGTGTTCTAATAGTTTTATTCGATCTTGATTTGAAGCTTTCGTGACTGCAGGAATCCATACTCTTTGGTTCTTTCGGTAAAGTCACGTATGTAGGTATAAAATAAAATAAATCACCACAAGTATATGTGGTTAATGCAGTCATGATTCCTTGCAAAGGTTTCAGTTTGGTGTTTTAACATCTTAACACCTGTTTTATTGCCAGAAAGGGGAAACCCCTATTATCATAATTTAATACTGGCAAAGGAGGTCTCATGATATAAACTATATATTCTTACTAGCGGTGAGTACCCGGCGTTGCCCGGGCGAAAAAGGCAGATACACATGTAGTTACACGCACAAATCGACTGACACACACATAGAGTTACACACACATATCGACTCACACATACATACATAGACTGAACAACAACAACCTCCATTCGCCAGTAAGTGGCGGTGACGTCACCACAATGCTTGTGCCAGGCTATGTGCACCTTGAGGCCACGTAAAGTGTCGAACGCCCGCTGGCAGGAGGTCACGGGGCAGACCCAGATGGCACAGGTCGACTTACTGAGACGACTGGCAGATGCACCACCTGTGCCCCCTACTGTGGCAACTTGCTGTGCTTCAGCCACCCGGCGCTCCGCTCGTTGTTGTGAGCGTCGCTTCTCCGCTCTCCGTTGTTGATGGAGGGCGACTGCCTCCAACTGCCCAGTGGCGTCCTTCAGGAGGCTCCTCCACAGAGGCCGATCTTGAAACGGCTGGTAGCAGTCATCGGCAAGTCGACTCAGCTCCACGTCCTCCTGTACCACATCACTCCATGTCTTTTCTAGCCCATGCGGGCCGTTTAGCCCCCTCGATCCGGCCAAACAAAAGATGTCTAGGCATGCGGTGTCTGGCCATGCGGGCTACATGACTCAGTCAACGCAGCCTTACCTGGCGGAGGAGCTCACCGATGGGACTTTGTCCACATCTTTCAAGGATTTGTGAGCTCCTCACACAATGCAGCCTGGTTAAATCCAGGATGGATCATAGGCAGGCCATCCTAAATGTTTCTAACCGGCAAAGATGTTCCATTAGGGGGGCGCAAGCGTAGAGAAGGGAGGGAATGACCGTGGCCGAGAAGACCTGAAGCTTCGTGCAGAGTGATAGACCAGGTAGCTTCCACACAGTGTTACGCAACCAATGAAAATATAATGTGGCTCGACTGATTCGGAGACCTCTGCTGTTAAACCGGAGCCGGTCATTAGCACACTGGCAAGGTATGGGAAACTCTCCACTGTCTCCACAACTGCCCCATCACCAATTGGGAGTTGTGGGGGTGGAGTGTCCGATGGTAGAAAATACCCAGGCAGGTGCTTAGTTTGGTGGGGCTGATGGTAAGGCCCCACCTCTTGGTGGCAAGCTCCAGGTTCAGCAGCAGCACCTCGAACTCCTCCTTCGAGTGAGCAGCAATTAGCAGATCATCGGCATACATATAGTGGTTGAGCAATAGGGAGCCATCCACCTGGGCATCGATCAGCCTCCCATTGTATCTGTACCAGATGGAAATTCTAGCGGTACAGCCATTGATGGCTTCATGAACTACGTCGTCCAAATATATGTTAAATAATGTGGGAGGCAGAGGACATCCCTGTTGCACCCCAAGGTGTACAGGGAATGGCTCTGACTCACGGCCATGTAGTTTGATGGGGGGCCGCTCACCATCATGAAGGTCCTTAAGGATGGTGAGCAGTGGGTGAGGGACTCGGAAAGCACGAAGAACCCAAAGGCCAGGCCTACTGATGGTATCATAGGCCTTGAGCAGGTCAATAAAGCACACACATGGACTAAGACGCGCACATGGGCCTACAGACACGCAAAGAAATGGACTTACACTGACTAACATGGAGGCATGCACACACAGCAATTAACACACACGCAAATGGACTCAGACACACACACACATATGGACTCACACACAAACACATCGACTTACACACACACACATATGGACTGACACACACATAGACATCCACTTGAGATACACACACATGGAGTTACACACACATATGGACGTACACACATACAGTGACTCACACACATATATACATCGAGTGACACACACATTGCCGTACACGCAAACGCACACATAGACATCCACTTGAGATATACACACATGGAGTTACACACACATATATCGACGTACACACATACAGCGACTCACACACAGACATAAGTGGACTCACACACACATTGACGTAAACACACATATGTACTTACACACATATGGACTAAGACACACACACATGGACTTAGACACACATAAATAGACTGACGCACAGCCCTTGTGGTGCCACAGCGACGGGGCCGCTCTGCCGAGCCAGGGAGCCGCCCGGCTTCCCCCCCCGCCCCCCCCCCCCCCCCCCCCCCCCCCCCCCCCCGTAGAGCTGGAAGGGAAGGTCACCTGATCGACCGGTTTTTATCCGAGAAACCCTTATCGGGATTAATTCTCACGGTTTCCGGCGATCAGGGAATTGGATGACCTCCCCCGTGCTACGTGGCACCGCGGCGCTGCGGCCGGCCTTAATATGGTGTGGTCGCGGCGTGGGGCATTCGGCCACCGCGGTTGAGGCGCATTTCCCCCCACACACGCGAGTATCGACGGGGCAGGCAGAGGGAATAAGCATTGTGATGGAGGAGCATCATTAGAAAACACGCAGCGCATCTGAACGCATAATCAGGCACCCCCGCACAGGCAGCGGTGGGACGACGTAATTACGCTCGGGCACGCAGGCACCATTGTTAGAGGAGTTAACGAATAAGGCTATTAGTATAAATAACCTGGAGAGCGGGGTCACGCGGGCAGCCGTGCACAAATTCCCACGGCGCACCTTTGTAATGGACGCCGCCGCATGAACCGCGATGATGGGGGGCCTGCGTGGGAAAGAGATTAATTAGGATTTACGCCGCGCACGCCGCTAACGCCGCTCACTGATTAGCAGATCAAAAGCGCCCGGAACCGCCGTGCGCGGGCTCGAGGTGCACGAGCCCATTGTTCAGCGCAGCATCCCTTTGAGGTAGGGAGAATAAATAGGGGGGGGCGGAAGGGGGAAAGGCTCTTCTCTCCAGACCAGCGGACCAGCAGGAACTCCAGCCAGCGACCCGGACGTCCGTGCGACGCACCGAGGTGCGCTGTTAGCGCAGAGAGCAGCGAACCTCCGCGGGCAACAAACAGTGAGTGGGGAGGTGAAGTAGGGTAGCGTAAGCCAATAAATAGGGAATAGGTACAGGTTTGGGTGGAATAGGCCAGCCCCGTCGACTCACCGATTCAACATCAATTCGCAGGTAGCAGGTAATAAATCATTAATAGCGAAGCGTGGTCTCGCGTGATCTTGTGCAGTGTGAGCGCGTGGGGAAGCGGGTGTACGCAGTGGTTCTGTAGTGCTGCGGCTCGCCTCGGGGGAGCGCTGCGCAGAGCGGTGCGCGTGTGGGTGCGCGTGTGTTCACTACGTATATGATACAGGGGTGCGATCACAACGTGAGTGCTCCGTGTTGAGTGAGTGCCGCGCAGAGCTGTGTGTGGGTGTGCGCGTACGTAATTAGCCATGCCGGCTACGCGGACCCGCGGTGGAGGGGAATCCTCGGGCGATGGCTCCCACACCACGGGTGAGGAACCTGGCAGCGGGGGGGCGATGGATGATGCTAGCCCGGCCGTTAGCATTATCGGGGGAGGGATCTCGGGGGCCAGCGACCCCCACACCCTACACACATAGACATGTGACACTTGAGATACACAGACATGGATGAACACACACATATGGACTCACACAAACGCATTGACTTACACACACACATTGAGTGACACACACATGTATAGACTTACATACACATGTGGACTAACACACACACATATGGACTGACACACACATACACATGGACGTACATGGCCACATCACAGACTGGCAGACCGTCGCAGCGTCATAAAAGCGCAGCAAAAAAAGGGAAAATTTAGCAAGCTAAAAATAAAGAGTTTTGTGCACGCGAACATTATTATTGCAATATCTCCCAATGTATTTGTTTGATAATAGTAAGCGAATCAACGTGAGTTCTTATCTGCACACAAATATTATTATAGTATTATGTTTGTCAACTAAATGTGTTTAATAATAGAAAACATTGGAATTGGTTTGTTAGCGTAAGAAGCAAGAAAATTTGTACTTACCAAAGGCGTGTTGAGGCCTTGTGCCATGCGTAGGCCTCGTCCTGGCCTACATTGGCGAGCCGGCGGAGTTGGCACGTTGCCAGGCTAGGGGCTGGGCCGCTACCCCCCCCCCCCCTCCCAAGCATCCCCTGCCCGTGCAAGAATAATGCTATGTAAGCAGTAAAATATTATGATCTACGGAGTCTGTAGTATAAACTGGACGCATCGTGTTGGGGGGGCGAAGAGGACACTGTGAATAAATATCCGCAGCGTGATGTGTGTATGTGTTGACTGTAAAACGCGTAAAAGAAAATGTCCCCGTGAGCTGGAGCGAACGCGCATGACTTGGCAGGGTCCGCCCCCGCCCCCCACGCAATTAGCGTCACTTGGTACGGTCGATGTCGTGCAATAAGTAAATAATGAATAATAGAAACGGCACAAATGTGTTAATTAAACTACTTTAAAGTTTATGGATGGGAAAACGGAATAGCCTATTCCCACCACGGGGCTTACGGCGTGCCGTCTGGCAAATAATTTTGGTCTTAAACCCCACCGTCCGAGAGCCAAATCCCCCGCAAGCGCGAGCGCGTGGAGACTTTTTTTATATATAAGAGAAAGAAAGAAGAAGAGAAGATGTTACCAGGTAAGGCCGACTGAGAAATATAGCTCTTTTTTCACAAGTGACCTGGCCACAAATCATAGATGAACGAAGTGGCTTTTCAACTGGAAATTTACAAGGGGTGTGACTGGTAGTACAGTGCAATGCTAAGGAGCCCCATCTCCTCTATTTCTGTGGCGATGGGTCTGATTTGCATTTCGTCTACAAATGAGCGGAGCTAATGGAGATGTACCTCAAGAAACGAGGGATAGCATCAGACAAGTAGTATGAGGAGATCCAGTTGAAACCTATCTGAAAAGCCAGAAGCATCATGAAGGTCAAACTCCCTTGTTCAATGGGAACATGAAAGCAATGGGAGCTTTCACGCTCCTATAAACATCAAAACAACAGACCACTTACCTGACGTGGTGCACGTGCAAACACGGACAGTCCAAAAGCGAAATCAAGGCCTCTGATTGGCGTGGGGAGGGCTGAAAGAGGATTGGCTGGAGGAAAAACACATTCCTGCGGAGGGAGCTGGTAGGAACGTTGGGTTTCTCAGTCAATGGCCAGGATCAACTGCGGCGTGGTGTATTCGCAAATATGGCCGACTGTGAGGGCGGGCACAAGCCGGCATGAGTAGGTTAAACGTTGAGTTTAATAAGGGCACCACGGGGTGACCAGCCCCTCCCTCCCCACCCAGCCCCACCCCACCCTTCCCACCCAGCCCCTCCCCACCCTCCCCTTCCCACCCAGCCCCTCCCGCCCCACCCAGCCCCTCCCTGCACGACGGACGGACACAATAATCCCCTGTGGGCTGGTGTAACCAGGAGGTTCCAACCAGTATAATTGAAGGGATTGTAGGAGAAATACAAACGTAAAAGGCGGGAAACGAGGATTGACTGACGGGGGGAATGGTTGACAACCGTTGGACATGGAGGAAAGGGATTGGCTGAGGAAATAGGGTGAGATAACCTTCAAGAAAGGGAGCTCGAATTATATGAAATGGGATAGCATAAGGGGAAAAGATGGTTGGAGAGAAGACGATGTAAAGCAAATAGCATGTGTCGGTCGTCATTACACTCCCATTGCTTGCTAAAGCAATGTAGATCATGTTTATTTTGGTCCATAAAATGTCTGCTCATTCATTTCCTGTTTTTGGAAAATCATATAAACTAAGGTAAGTAGAGATACCTTATATGCTTGACATGGGAGAAATGTGTGTAATCTAAATACCCTGCCACATGTGGCAGAGCTCATTTGACAGATGCTTCAAAAAGAGCACCATGATTACTACACAGCCACTTGTCAGACCATGTTCCAAGCTCCAAATGCAATCACCCATCTGAGCTGAGCCAGGCCTTCAATTTATGGATGGGTTTCCACCACTTACACCATATACCTCATTTGCCAGTAAAAAATATAATTGTTTTTTTACCCTTTTATCTGGCAACAAAACTGACACCTTTTTTACGAGGAGTCATGTTTGCATAGACCACAATACCTGCAGTCATAATGCAAACAAAAAACATAACTCTGATAATGTATGCACTGTCCTTGAAGTTGATTGGTACACACCCGAGACAGCTTTCCTTAGAGCCTAATCTCACATGGTTTGGACCAGATGACGCCAAAAGACGCACAACTCAAAGACAATGCACCATCAGAATATGAGAGCTTGGGGTAAGCATTTACACCATTGGTACCTCATTTGCCATTAAAAAATAGAATTGTTTTTTTACCCTTTTATCTGGCAACAAAACTGACACCTTTTTTACGAGGAGTCATGTTTGCAAAGGTAACAAGCTGAGATTAGGAGCACTCCCTTTAAGAGTGTGCTCCTAATCTCAGTTTGTTACTTATTACACCTGTATAAAAGACACCTGGGAGCCATAAATCTTTCTGATTGAGAGGGGGTCAAATACTTATTTCCCTCATTAAAATGCAAATCAATTTATAACATTTTTGACATGCGTTTTTCTGGATTTTGTTGTTATTCTGTCTCTCACTGTTCAAATAAACCTACCATTAAAATTATAGACTGATTATTTCTTTGTCAGTGGGCAAATGTACAAAATCAGCAGGGGATCAAATACTTTTATCCCTCACTGTACCCATACATCAAATTCACCATGGAAGTGGAGAAGGATGGTAAGCTACCATTTCTGGATGTTATGTTTGAGAAGAGATCTGATGGCTCGTTGGGACACTGTCTACAGGAAAGCCAACCACACAGATTCCTATCTGAAGCCTGATTCCCACCACCATCCGGCACAGAAGAATTCCCTCATCAAAACACTACACCATAGGGCCCACTGCGTTTCTGACCAACACTACCTAACTAGTGAACTGAAACACGTACACCAGGCACTCAAAATGAATGGGTACTCGGACCGCATTATTCGCAAAGCTGTTTCTCCAACCATGGAGAAACAACCCCCTGAGACACCGATCAAAACCTTCACGTTACTATACATAGAATGTGTTACCAAAAATATTTCCAAAATATTAAACAAACACAAGATCCAGGTCCGATTCAGTACAGTACACAACATCCGTGATCTAATCCCATCTGTAAAGGATGTCATTCCTGACATGCAATATCCTGGAGTCTACAAACTAAATTTCGATTTAAAGCTTTCGTGACTGCAGGAAATCATCTTCTTGGTTCTTTCGGTAAAGTCACGTAGAAGGGAAGTAATCAAATAATAAAAATAATAAAACATAATAAAATAATATAATATAATAATATAATAAAATAATATTATTTTTATTATTTTATTACTTCCCTTCTACAAACTAAGTTGCACATGTGGTCGGTGTTACATTGGGGAAACGAAACTACATGTCTCGGTCCATGTTCGCGAGCATAAGTCAGATCTGAAACATGGCAGGACTAACTCCTCCACCGTGGCTGACCACTGCTATAACGCTGTGGGCTCTCATGATATTTTTTTTCCGAGACCAAGGTGCTCTGCAAACCTTCGGGCTACTATCAAAGGTTTGTTCATGAAGCAATCCAGATTTATAAACATTTCTACCAAAAAGATGGATATAAATTGAGAAATCATTGGAAGGATATTATTAACCAGGTAAAACCTTAAATGCTTTATGGTGTTGCCTTCATTTCCGCATCTCCCCTTTTGCATTTGCTCCTCTTTTGCCCTTCGATCCTTTCTAGCTGCTCTTCATCCGGCCACACTCCACTCCCCCCTCTCCCGCCTGGCCCCTCCCCCCCTTACCTATATCACCTCGTATTACTTCTACCCACTTCAGCAGTTGTTTCTTGCTGTGGTTGTTCCACCTGATGACGGACGCTTGTGTTGTGCCCGAAACGTCGTGATTTAATTAATTTTATACCTACGTGACTTTACCGAAATAACCAGAGTACAGTTAAGTCTGTAGGTGTCTGTGTGGTGAGTCTATGGATCTATGTGTGGTGAGTCTATGGGTCTGTGTGGTGAGGTGAGTCTGTAGGTCTCTGTGTGGTGAGTCTATGGATCTGTGTGGCGAGTTTGTAGGTCTCTGTGTGGTGAGTCTGTGGGTCTCTCTGTGCAGATGAGTCTATGGGTGAGTGAGGCAAGTCATAAAAAGGTCCCAAGGAAATTTAATATCAACGTTACAAACGCCGAGTACAGAAACACCTCCACTCTCTCCATAACTCTCCCATCACCCATGGGGCATGTAAGGTGGAGGTTTTAATTATCCAAAATACCCATGCAGGTGCTTGGTTGTGGTGGGGACGATGGCAAGGCCTCCACCGTCTCTTCGTGGCACGCTCCAGGTTCAACATTAGTCTCCAACTCCTTCTTTGAGTGAGTAGCAATCACCAGATCATCAGCGTACACAGCATTGTTGACAAATATGGAGCCATCCTTTGGTGAGTAAGTGGGTGGGTGGGTGAGTGTGTGAGTGGGTGGGTGAGTGGGTGCGTGGGTGGGTGAGTGGGTGCGTGGGTGGGTGAGTGGGTGCATGAGTGGGTGAGTGGGTGGGTGAGTGGGTGGGTGAGGGAGTGGGTGAGTGGGTGCGTGAGTGGGTGGGTGAGGAAGTGGGTGAGTGGGTGAGGGAGTGGGTGGGTGGGTGATTGGGTGAGTGGGTGGGTGAGGGAGTGGGTGATTGGATGGGTGAGGGAGTGGGTGAGTGGGTGGGTGAGGGAGTGGGTGA
>CM025688.1:440673-452673 GCA_014621495.2 Entosphenus tridentatus | reverse complement strand
GAGGGAGGGGGTAAGTGGGTGGGTGAGTGAGTGAGCAGGTGAGTGGGAGAGAGTGGGTGAGTGAGCGGGTGAGTGAGCAGGTGAGGAGAGAGGGGGTGGATGATTGTGGTGGAGGTAGTGGTGGTAGTGGTGGTTGTGGTGATGTGGTTGTGATGGTTGTGGTGTGTTACTTGTAAATGTTGTAGCTCTGTCGAACTTTAATCCCTCCTTTGATGAAGTTGATCATATTCTCATCCTGCAACCACAACCACCACAAAAACCACAACCACCACAACCATTACCACTGCCACAACCACAACCACCATACCTGCCACAACAACAACCCCCACCATTACCACCACCACTAATAAATCCCCACAACATCCACAACCACAACCACTTCAACCACAACAACTCCCATCACCTTAACCGCTACAACCACAACCACCACATCCATAACCAATAAAACCATTACCACCACCACTACCACAACAACCAAAGCAATAACTATAACCACACTCGTGAGTGAGTGGGTGGGTGAATGAGTGAATTAATGCATTCCTGAGTGGGTGAGCAGATGAGTGAGTGGGTGAGTAAGTGGGTAATTGAGTGAGTGAGTGAGTGGTAAGTAGGTGGTTGAGTGAGCAAGCGGGAGAGTGGGTGAATGAATGATTGACTGATAGAGTGACTGAGATAGTGAGTGAATGAGTGGGTGGGTGATTGACTGTCTGAGTGAGTGAATGACTGACTGGGTGGTTGATTGAATGAGTGGCTGAGTGGATGAGTAAAATAGTGAGTGATTGGGTAGATGAGTGATTGGGTAGGTGGTTGATAGAGTTAGTGAGTGGTGAGTGAGTCGGTGTGTGATTGAGTCGGTAGGTGATTGACTGAGTGACTGAGATGGTGAGTGAATGAGTGAGTGGGTGGGTGGGTGATTGACTGTCTGTGTGAGTAAATGACTGACTGGGTGGTTGATTGAATGAGTGGCTGAGTGGATGAGTAAAATAGTGAGTGATGGGGTAGATGAGTGATTGGGTAGGTGGTTGATAGAGTTAGTGAGTGGTGAGTGAGTCGGTGTGTGATTGAGTCGGTAGGTGATTGACTGAGTGACTGAGATGGTGAGTGAGCGGGTGGTTGATTGAATGAGTGACTGAGTGAGTGGGTGGGTGATTGAGTGAGTGAGTGGATGGGTAGGAGACTGAATGGGTGAGTGGTGAGTGGTTGGGTAGGTGAATGAATGGGTGAGAGAATAAGTGAGTGATTACACCATTTTTTAAGACGTCGTCTGCTTCAGAGATTAAACGTGCTGTTTATTATGGATTTTGTGCTTAATTCAAATATTCCAATTAAAACAACTGATTGGCTACTGTTCCCAAGATATTTCAGTTCTTACATTTTGTCTATGTATATTGCGCAGATAGTAGAGTTTTACTCACAAATTACTAACATAGGCCTTTTCATGTGTTTATGGTTGCTTTACATGATTAAATGTCACCTGTCCTGTTCATGTAACACTTTAAAAATCAGCAAAAGGGTTACATAAAGAAAATATATTATAAAACCAAAGGCAAAAACTATTATGTTTATATAACTACAGAGTTTAGTCCTTATTCAGTGTCTACTCCACGCTTCTTGGCTTGTCTCTTGTATTCATTAAATGGAGCATCTCTTGTCGCTGTCAAGTAATAGTTTACAAGCATTGATGGGCTCCATTTGCCCTGATAGCGTTTCTCCATTGTTGCAATGTCCTGGTGACATCGCTCGCCATGCTCGTCACTCACTGCTCCACAGTTCAGTGGGAAAAAATCTAGATGAGAGTGAAAAATGCGTATCTTTAGTGACATGTTGCAACCAAGGCTTTTGTATGCCTTGATGAGGGTTTTCACCAACTCCCTGCAGTTATTTTTTCCGAGAAAATGTGTTGCCATTAACTGGAAACGTCGTGATTTATTTTATTGTATACCTACGCTTTGCATGCCGTTTTTTCCTTGCCACGCAGCGCACTGTCAAATGCATCATCTTGAAGAAGTTCAAGAATCTGAGGACCAACAAAGACACCGTCCTTTATCTTAGCTTCACGTATCCTTGGACATTTTCCACGGAGGTACTTGAAAGCTGCTTGTGTTTTGTCCATGGCTTTGACAAAGTTCTTCATCAGACCCAGCTTGAGGTGTAAGGGTGGCAACAAAATCTTCCTTGATTTAACAAGTGGTGGATGCTGAACACTTTTCCTCCCAGGCTCCATTGACTGTCGGAGTGGCCAATCTGTCTTGATGTAGTGGGAATCTCTCGCACGACTATCCCATTCGCAGAGAAAACAGTCTGCAGACCAAGCAAAAGAGCAACAACCTTCAAATCGCCACTAAGCTGCCACTGATGTTGGTCATAGCTAATGTGCCTCAAAAGTTGTTTCATGTTGTCATAGGTTTCTTTTATATGGACTGCATGACCAATTTGAATTGATGGTAAAACATTGCCATTATGCAGCAAAACAGCTTTAAGACTCATCTTCCATGAATCAATGAACAGTCTCCACTCCTCTGGATCATGAACGATGTTGAGGGCTGCCATCACACCATCGATGTTGTTGCAGGCTACAAAAGATCACCTTCCCTGAAGAAGAATGGGACAAGATCCTTTTGATGGTCACGGAACATGAAAATCCTAACATCACCTGCCAGGAGATTCCACTGCTGCAGCCTGGAGCCCAACAGCTCTGCCTTACTCTTCGGTAGTTCAAAATCCCTGACAAGGTCTTTCAGTTCACCTTGTGTTATGAGGTGTGGTTCAGAGGAGGAGGATGGGAAAAAACGTAGGTCATGTGACCTTGATGATTCAGGACCAGAGTTTCTTCCTGATTCTGGGGCATCAGGAACCGGCAGTCCTTCTCCGTGGGGTCTGGGCATACAGCTGCTGAAATGTTTGGATAATGCACAGTCCACTTTTTATTCTTTGACACACCTTTCCCAACTGGAGGTGCCATGCAGAAGTAACAATCGCTGATATTATCTGTTGGCTCTTTCCAAATCATTAGCACTGCAAAAGGCATAGATTTCCTTTTCCTGTTCAACCACTGGAAAAGATTTGTGCACAAGTGTTGCAGCATATGTGTGGGGCCCACACTTTTTTCCTGATCTCCAATTTTGCAGCCAAAACAAAGATAATAGGCTTTCTTAACCATAGTGGTTATACTGCGATTTTGTGATGCAAAAGTCACTTCACCACAAATATAGCAGAAGTTGTCTACTTTGTTCACAGAAGTATGAGGCATTTCTGCTCACTTTGGCTAAACAGAAATGTCCCTTTGCAAAATCAAACACTGACAAATAAGAGAGCATGACACTGCATGATTTCTAGAGCTGATATAGGGCAATTTGTTCAGCCGAGGGACTAAGCCAAGTTATAATTGCATCATCCATGCCTTCTAGGAATAACATGATGCAATTCATATCATGTATGATGCAATACGAGGTTCAGATTGCATCATTCATTGTTTTGCTCAAAAAGCAAGTACTGTCCAAACCCAGTCATAGATTTATTCATAGATCCCTTCCCTTGATAACTCACTTATCCTTCGCCATTCCCAAGTCAAGGGTCGTATATGTTGTGACTGGGAATGTCACTGTGTGGTGCCGGGCTTGCGAGGCCACGATGGGATGTCTACTGCTGTGTGTACGCCCCGGACACGGGGTGTAGTACCAGCTCTAGTGGGGGCTTGGGTGAGCGCTGGTTAAGCGCAGTGACACCACGCACAGCGTGCGGTGCGGGCTCCCGTTGAGAGAGCGTCAGCCAGCTGGGGTTACGTTGGGGGCATGATACTCTGGCTGACCTGGGGTCATGTGACCGGATGATACTGGAGGGGGACCACCGGTGGAGGGGGCCAATGGGTGGTCACGTGGTCCGAGAAGAACTCTCGAGAGCCTTCGGGCAAGAGAGATGGAGAAGGTGGGCGGGGCGAGAGGCGGAGCCAGCCCCAGCCCGGCCCGGTATAAGAGGGGCCCTGTGAGGGGCTCAGGGTTCTTACTGTTGGAGAGGCAGCAGATCCACGTCAAGCTTGAAGAAGCCTCCAGATACGCGGTCCGGGACCCAGCTTGTGGTCCGGACCAGGATAGCGGAACCATGTCTAGTTCCGCCGTAGCATGGCCAGTTGGGTGACACCACCCGTGAGTATGTTGTGTTAATAGCCTGGAGTATGTTGTGTTAATAGCCTGGAGTATGTTGTGTTAATAGCCTGGAGTATGTTGTGTTAATAGCCTGGAGTATGTTGTGTTAATAGCCTGGAGTATGTTGTGCTAAGAGTTCAATAATATGTGTTGCTCCCAAGACAACGTCTGCAACTCAGTTGGACTCACTACAGATGTAGAGGTGTTACGGGAGGGCGAACAAACACACCAGGGGTGGTTATGCCTGCATGCGGAAGGATGCTTACATCCAAGTCCGCACCGTTTAGCCTGGGGGGCTAAAACGGCGCTGTGATCCCCCACGGCCCCACCCCTCGGTGGGGGAGTTGCTATATAAGGCGGTGAGCCGGTGGGCTCGGGGTTCAGTGTTTAGCTTAAACCAGCGAAGAAGGAAGACCAGCTAGAGAGGCCCTGAGACTCCCCTGGATCGCCATCCTTCTAAGGACCGACCAGGGCAAGCCAGTGGCATGGCCCCGAGAGCCCAGAGCCGATGTTCATGTAAGAGCCGGTCTGGGGACTCATGGTGCCGTAATCCCAGCTTGGCCAGAGCTGTGTCAGCTAGCCTCCCCTAGCTCTGTAGTGGAGGACCTGGGAGTAGGCTAGCCGGGATAGAGATTGTGGGATCTCCCTGTTAGACGGGTGAAGGGGCCGATACCCCTTCGAGTGTTGTATACCTTGACCTGTATATAGTGGAACGGTTAATAAATAAGTGTGCCTCCGACTAGGTCGTCCAAGTCTCTTTGAACCTACTACACATATGTAGTGCCTGAAAGTACGCGTCACGCGCGGAGGTCGGTGTGCGCGCACGCGGCGTACAGTGGGAGCCACCTGCTACCATCTTCAGACAGCCACGCTGTCTGAAGATGGTAGCAGGTGGCAGGGAGTAATTAAGGATGCAGTGCGCTGATTGGCCGAGACATTGTTGTTGTCGTGGAGTGGCACCGCAATGTCTGGAAAAACATGTCAAGTGGCAGCGGGGGCTGGGGGCGAGTGGCGTCGCGGGGGATGCCCCTGATTAATTGGGGATTAATTGGCTCGGGGATAAAGACAGGGGTTTTTGGAGGAGACGGGAGTTCACACCTGGGAGGAGACAGAGGATGGAAGAGTCGGAGCAGCAGAGCCAATAACAGTGTAGGGTAGCAGTGGAGAAGTGTAGAGTAGCATCGAGACGACCAAGCCAGTAGGAAGTGGCTGGAGAGTGGGAAGATAAGCTGATGTAGTTACGACAGAGTGGGACGGCGGAGCTGAAAAAGAGCAGCCGAACTGTGGTGGAGAGAGTGGAGAGGAGAGTCGATGGAGGAGTGAAGGGGAGCGAGTGAGGCCGGCGGAACGCGGCGAGCGAGCGGAGAGCGTGGAGGAGAAACGTAGATCGGTGTTAGCTGGAGGAACGTTGAGCGATGTTGGATGGAGGAGTGTTGATCGAAATACGCAAACTAAAGTGAAGAGGAAAGACAAGAAGCTGTTGTGTCGAGTCGAGCACTACACATACATACTGACCCAGTAGCATATCTTGAAAACTAGAGGCAATCAACAATTTTAAGCATCATTTTCATTCTCAGTGACCCAGAATTAGTCAAGTTGGACTACATTTATTTCGGAAGCATTTTGGCTGTAGACCAGTGAATTAGCTGAGTGGTAAGTGAGTACGTGAGCGAGTGGGTTACTAAGTGTGTGAGCGAGCGAGCGAGTGAGTGACTGACTGACTGAGTGGCTGAGTGACTGAGTGATTGAGTGGGTGGATGAGTGAGTGGATGGGTGGGAGAGTGAATGGGTGAGTGGGTGAGAGAGTGCATGATTAAGAGATTGAGTGAGTGAGTGAGTGGTGGGTGAGTGGACGGGTGAATGAGTGGATGAGTGAGTGGAGAGTGGTGGGTGAGTGCGTAGGTGGATTAGTGGGTGAGTGGGTGAGTGAGTGAGCGGTGAGGGGTGGTGAGTAGGTGGTGAGCAAGTCTACCTGTATGAATGTGAGGCAGGCCTTCTGCAGGAGGCATTCAGCAAAGCAAATCTCAGCATGGAGCTCCTCTGTGGGCCAAACATCATGGGTGAGCAGTGGTGAGTAGTGGTGAGTGGGTGAATAGTGAGTGGAGTGTAGGTGGTGAGTAGTAGTGAGTGGGTGGTGAATAGTGAGAGAGTGGTGAGTAGTGGTGAGTAATGGGTGAGTGAGTGGAGAGTGGGTGGTATCTCTGTGTCCCATGTCTCTGTGTCCCCGTGTCTCTGTAGCCTTATGTCCCCGTGTCCCTGTGTCTCCGTGTCCCCATCTCAGAGTGTCTCTCACCCTCTGTGAGCTGTTCGTCTGTCCGGGAGACGAGGCTGGAGATGGAGTCAACCACGGAGCTCTTTCTGCGGAACCTGAGACGGGAAGAGGAACCAGCCAACTCAGGGAGACTCGGGGAGCCACGAGGAGACTCGATGAGATATGGGAAGACGCGGGGAGACGCGGGGAGACGCGGGGAGACGCGGGGAGACGCGGGGAGACGCGGGGAGATGCGGGGAGATGCGGGGAGACGCGGAGAGACTCTGACCTTGCACACACATCCAGTGCTTGCTTCAGGGCCCGGTTGGCAGAATCCATGTTGACCGGGTCAAACGTCAACATGGCCTGCATGTTGGTGATGGTGCCAAAGACCAGGGCATGGTACATACTGGTGGAGACACTGAGACACACGGGGACACACACACACACAGGCCAGTTTTAGCCAATGGGCATTGCTGAGTCTTTGGGAAGTGTTGAGTTTATGGGCAGTGTTGAGTCTATGGTGCATTGTCGAGTCTATGGTGCAGTGTCGAGTCTATGGTGCAGTGTCGAGTCTATGGTGCAGTGTTGAGTCTATGGTGCAGTGTTGAGTCTATGGGCAGTGTTGAGTCTATGGTGCAGTGTTGAGTCTATGGGCAGTGCTGAGTCTATGGTGCAGTGTTGAGTATATTGGCAGTACTCTGAGTCTATTGTTTATTGGGTTATTGGGTTACTGGGTTAATGGGTTAGTGGGTTACCAGGTTACCGGGTTACCAGGCCATGACACTGACCTGGGTTTCAGTGCGTCTGCTGCCTCTGTGAAGTGGTTGCTGAAGAAGAGGTCCAGCGCCACAGAGCAGAGACGCGTCGACTCGCTCAGAGACACGGGGGGCCTAGGGGAGACACAAAGAGACACTCAGAGACACGGAGAGACACTCGGAGACACTGAGAGACATGGGGAACATTCAGAGACTCATAGAGATACAAAGCGAAGCGAGCTAGTGAGCGAGTAGGTGAATGAGTGGGTGGGTGAGTGATTCGGTGGGTGAGTGGGTGATTGAAGGAGTTGATGGGTGAGTGCGTGAGTGGGTTAGTGAGTAAGGGAGTGTGTGAGTCAGTGGATGGGTGAGTGACTGTGTGAGTGAGTGATTGGGTGAGTGAGTCTGCTGGGTGAGTCAATGATTGGGTGAGTGAATGAGTGGCTGGGTGAGTGATTGGTTAAGTCAGTGGGTGGGTGAGTGGCTGGGTGAAGGAGTTGGTGAAAGAATGGCTAGGTGAGTGAGTGAGCGAGTGAGTGAGTGGGCGAGTCACTGGGTGAATGCGTGAGTGGGTGAGTCTATGCGTGATTGGGTGAGTGAATGAGTGGCCGGGTGAGTGATTGGTTAAGTCAGTGGCTGGGTAAGTGATTGGGTGAAGGAGTTGGTGAAAGAGTGGCTGGGTGAGAGAGTGGGCGAGTGAGTGAGTGGGTGAGTGAGTGGGTGAGTGAGTGGGTGATTGAGTGGGCGAGTGAGTGAACAGAACGCGCGAGAGGCTGGGTGAGTCAGTCATTGGGTGAGTGAATGAGTGACCGGGTGAGTGGGTGAGTCAGTGAGTGGGTGAGGCTATGTGACATCACGGGGTGCGTCACTGAGAATTCGAGTTGGACCGGAAAAACCGGTCGGCGAGTGGTGGAGCAGTGATTAGCGCACTGGGTGACTGTGTGTCACTTTGCATGTGCGTAGCGGTTGGCGCCACGCTGCCCTACGAACTCCGGCCACCCAAAGTTCGCTTCCCGCTCACGGCCAACACCGGTGGCGATTATCTGAACCGGTCCTGGGCCTCCCCTAGGTCGACTCGGCCTCAAATTAGTTATTTATGCGGGTGTATAAACATCGCCACTGGGGAGACAAAGGCGGTCGGGCGTTGTTGTGCTGGTCACCCACCCCCTCGTCTGCCGTGCCGACCTTCATAGGTGCTACTCGCTAACAGCACTTGTCCCAACAGCCTGATGAGGCTGTATGGGGGATATGTGTCTGTCTTTGTAGGGAGTGGTGGCACAGCGGTTAGCACACTGTGTGCGTCTGTTGGGAGCAGTGGCGCAGCAGTCAGTAGTGCCTTCGAGATACACAGAGACCCATAGAGACACACAGAGACCCATAGAGACACACATAGACCCATAGAGATACACATAGACCCATAGAGATACCCATAGTCCCACAGAGATACACATAGACCCATAGAGATACACAGAGACCCACAGCGATACACATAGACCCATAGAGACACACATAGACCCATAGAGATACACAACGATCCAGAAACATAGAGAGACCCACAGAGATACACAGGGACCCATAGAGATACCCATAGACCCATAGAGACCCAGAGACAAAGAAGACACACAGCGACCCAAAAACATACAGAGACCCATAGCGATACACAGAGACCCATAGAGATAGACATACCCATAGAGACCCAAAGAGACACACAGAGACAAACAGCGACCCAGAAACATACAGAGACCCACAGAGATACACATAGACCCAGAGACACAGAGTGAAACACAGAGACCCATGGACATCCATAGACATCCAAAGAGACACACAGATACAGAAGAAACCCATCAAGAAACACAGACCCACAGAGACACATACAGAGAGAGATAGACATACACACAGAGGCACACAGATATACAAATAGACACAGACACACAGAGATACAAAGACAAAGGTCCCCGTGTAGCCTTAACAGACTGCTGGAGCAAGTGCTGTTAGCGTGCACCTATGAAGAGTGGCAACGGCACATGAAGGGGCGGGTGGTTGGCACCACGCCAGGCCGCCTTTGTCTTTCCAGTGGCGATGTTTACTAAACGCCGCACCGGGTACTCATTTGAGGCCGAGTTGAAGTAGGGGAGGCCCAGGCCCGGTTTAGATGAATCGCTACTGCCACTGGTAGTGTGAGTGATGGCCTTGAGCGGGATTCGAACTCGGGTGTCTGCCGGGTTCGTGGCGCAGAAGCGCGCTAACCGCTGCGCCACCGCTACCCCCCCCCCCGACTTCTTCCGAACGTTTGCAAGTGGATTTGTCCATACAGCTCGGTGGTTCATTGTGCGCACGGTGAGCGTTACGAAACTCCTCACGGTTCAACAACAAAGGGCAGCGTGGGCTCAGGTCATAAATGCAGAGCGGTCCCAGACTTACGAATGCCCGACGTACGGACGCCACATTTGCCACACTTTCCGGAGCCACACTTATGGACGCCCGACGAGCAAGCGATCCGCACTTACGAACGAGCTTCCGTGAGATTCATTTTCGCAACCATCCAACTTACGACGCTTCAGCCCGTAACATACAAACCAAGACATTGCTTTTCGATTTAAAGCTTTCGTGACTGCAGAGATTCATCTTCTTGGTTCTTTCAGTACAATCAGGTGAAGAACAGGTCTGTCGGAAAGACAGACCTGTTCTTCACCTGAGGACGGCTGCTTGCGTTGTGGCCGAAACGTCGTGAAAATTATTTTATTATTTTTTATTTGTATTATTTCCCTTCTACGTGACTTTACCGAAAGAACCAAGAAGACAAGACATTACTATTGTGTAACCATCCAACTTACGAGCGTGCAAACGCACCGTACGTCTTCTCATTCACGAGTTTAACAATGCTCACTCAGTTTTTGTTATTGAAAAGTGCAGCACATTTCCTAGCACTGACCGTACAGGCATTTAAACACAGTTATATTTCTGTGTTCCTACTTACGAAGGGCCATTCCACTTATGAACGAATCTCGGAACGTAACCCATTCATAAGTGAAGGTCTGCCCGTACCGTATTCACGTACGGTGGTTGTGATGAAACTTGCTACGGCTCGACAGAAACGGGAGGCATTTGCTCGACTCACAAACAAGAAGTGGTATTGCACATGTGCATGCAATACTGCGATAAATACATACCAAATTATAAAGGGGGGTTATGTTGGGTTAGACTGCTCGAGGATGAATGCCGTGTCTTTAAACCCGCCATCACCCGACACGGCCAGTCAGTTGTAAGATTTGTGTCACGCAAACACAACGAGTGCAATTAGTTGCCAGTGCAGCAACTATCCGGTTCTTGTGTGTTTGAGAGTAAACCCACAGCTACATTTAGAGTTTAAGTAGCCGGTGACATGTCGCTGGTGACGACGGCGACGACAAGAACAAGCAGCAGCCTCATCAGACGATTATCCAGAATCGTGAAGAAACCTTCCGGTTTCCGGCCTTACAAAGAGCAAGGATTGTATTTAGTCTGTTGTCCGTCACCGCACCGCCCATGAGCACGGTTTGTCCACGCACGGTGCCAAGAAAGTTCATCACACGTACGTTCGTGTGTAGTGAGTATATGCGATACACGTTACCGGTTGGGTTATTCACAGTTAATCAACATACGATAGCCTGAATAGGCGTGCAATTAATCGTCACCAGGTACTCAAACTGTAGATGTACCAGTAGATTTACTCTCCAACACACAACCGGTTAGTGCTGTACTAGTATACTACATTATACACTACACTACTACACTGCACTACTAAACACTACTATACACTCCACTGCTATACACTAATATACTACACGATACACGACTATACACTACACTATACACTACATTGTACTGTAGTCGTGGGTTTTCTCTCCAACACAGTTGTACACGTTGTGTTTACGTGACACAAACCCCTGAACGACTTGGCAGTGTCGAGTGGTGGCGGGTTTAACGACGCAGCATTTATATTCACGCAATCTTACCGACAAAAACAACCTTTATTTTGGACACTCGTGGTCGCAGAAGCATGTTAAAGTGATCAATATGGTGGAGTAAATACGACGTTCAATAAAGCAACGTGACCAGAACAAACAATCAGTTTTATTTCAATTAACCTCGGAATCCTGCCACCGGCTTGCTAGCCGGAAGGGGAATTATGAGGCTCGGGTGCGATGCCAGAGACTCATTACACCGTACAGGGGATCACACCGCATAGCAAAACAATTCCGCGTGTTCGCTTTGTAAGTTAGGAGCCGAACGTCCGGAAGTCGCGTGGTTGAAAGTGATAACATCCTATGGAGGTTCGCAAATTACGGGCCGGAGGTTCGCAAATTACGGGCCGGAGGTTCGTAAGTCGGATGGTTCAAGTAACGTCCTACGGAGGTTCGTAAGTTATGGGCCGGAGGATCGTAAGTCGGATGGTTCAAGTAACGTGATCCGTTTGTAAGTGTGAATGCTTGTAAGTTAGACGGCTAAGAATACTCACATCTAACAGCGGTCCATTCCTAAGTGTAGTTCGTTTGTAAGGCGGATGGCTAATAAAATATTAATGTCTTATGGACGTTCGTAAGCGACGACGCAAACATTCGTACATACTCTTTGGTTCTTTCGGTAAAGTCACGTAGTTAGAAATAAAATTAAATGAAACAAATCAAGACGTTGTGTTGCGATCAAAACGTCGTCATTTAGTAATAGGGTTTTACCCTTTAAACTGGTACAAAACTGACAACTTTATACAAGGCATCATGTTTGCAATAACCACAACACAAGCAGTCAAAATGCAAACAAAAAGAAACAACTCTGATAATGATATGCACTGTCCTTGAAGTTGATTGGT
>CM025688.1:355722-369296 GCA_014621495.2 Entosphenus tridentatus | reverse complement strand
AGACTCAGCACTGCACCATAGACTCAACACTGCACCATAGACTCAACACTACCCATAGACTCAACACTGCACCACAGACTCAGCACTGCACCATAGACTCAACACTGCCCATAGACTCAGCACTGCCCATAGACTCAACACTGCACCATAGACTCAGCACTGCACCATAGACTCAACACTGCACCAGAGACTCAGCACTGCCCATAGACTCAACACTGCCCATAGACTCAACACTGCCCACAGACTCAGCACTGCACCATAGACTCAGCACTGCCCATAGACTCAGCACTGCCCATAGACTCAACACCGCACCCCAGACTCATCACTGCCCATAGACTCAGCACTGCCCATAGACTCAACACTGCACCATAGACTCAACACTGCACCACAGACTCAGCACTGCCCATAGACTCAACACTGCACCATAGACTCAACACTGCCCATAGACTCAACACTGCACCATAGACTCAACACTGCACCACAGACTCAGCACTGCCCATAGACTCAGCACTGCCCATAGACTAAGCACTGCCCGTAGACTCAACACTGCACCATAGACTCAGCACTGCACCATAGACTCAACACTGCACCATAGACTCAACACTGCACCATAGACTCAGCACTGCCCATAGACTCAACACTGCACCCCAGACTCGTCACTGCCCGTAGACTCAGCACTGCCCATAGACTCAACACTGCACCATAGACTCAACACTGCACCACAGACTCAGCACTGCCCATAGACTCAACACTGCACCATAGACTCAACACTGCCCACAGACTCAGCACTGCCCATAGACTCAGCACTGCCCGTAGACTTAACACTGCACCATAGACTCAGCACTGCCCATAGACTCAACACTGCCCATAGACTCAGCACTGCCCATAGACTCAACACTGCACCATAGACTCAGCACTGCCCATAGACTCAGCACTGCACCATAGACTCAACACTGCACCATAGACTCAACACTACCCATAGACTCAACACTGCACCATAGACTCAACACTGCACCATAGACTCAAAACTGCCCATAGACTCAGCACTGCACCATAGACTCAGCACTGCACCATAAACTCAACACTACCCATAGACTCAGCACTGCCCATAGACTCAGCACTGCCCATAGACTCAGCACTGCCCGTAGACTCAACACTGCACCATAGACTCAACACTGCACCATAGACTCAACACTGCACCATAGACTCAACACTGCCCATAGACTCAGCACTGCCCAGACTCAACACTGCACTATAGACTCAGCACTGCCCATAGACTCAACACTGCCCATAGACTCAGCACTGTCCATAGACTCAACACTACCCATAGACTCAACACTACCCATAGACTCAGCACTGCACCATAGACTCAACACTGCACCATAGACTCAACATTACCCATAGAAGGGAAGTAATAAAATAATAAAACATAATAAAATAATTCTCACGACGTTTCGGCCAGAACGCAAGCAGCCATCCTCAGGTGAAAACCAGGTCTGTCGAGGCGACAGCGTCTGAATGAAACAGCACACGTGCTTGGAGCATATATATAAGCTGGGTTGGAAGGGGGGGAAAGAGCGCCTTGACAAAATAATTTGCATATCAAGAGGAATTTAGCATATTTATGGGAAATGCAGGTATGTGATTAGTACTACTTATGTCCGTGCATTATGCAGGATTAGCAGCATCCAAGGGAGGGGATATGGGAAATGCAGGTATGTGATTAGTACTACTTACCTGAGGACGGCTGCTTGCGTTGTGGCCGAAACGTCGTGAGAATTATTTTATGCTTTATTTTTATTATTTTATTACTTCCCTTCTACGTGACTTTACCGAAAGAACCAAGAAGATAAATCCCTGCAGTCACGAAAGCTTTAAATCGAAACTACCCATAGACGCAACACTGCACCATAGACTCAACACTGCACCATAGACTCAACACTGCACCATAGACTCAACACTGCCCATAGACTCAACACTGCCCATAGACTCAACACTGCACCATAGACTCAGCACTGCCCATAGACTCAACACTGCCCATAGACTTAGCACTGCCCATAGACTCAGCACTGCACCATAAACTCAACACTACCCATAGACTCAACACTGCCCATAGACTCAACACTGCACCATAGACTCAACACTGCCCATAGACTCAGCACTGCACCATAGACACAGCACTGCCCATAGACTCACCACTGCCCATAATCTCCACCCCGGACTCACCGAGAACTCGCGCGGGAACTGGTGGCTGTGAGTCTCCGTGTAGTGCGTCGCCAGAGTCCCCAGGTCCCCGAACTCCGACTCAGCGCAGCTCACGCACCTGCACAAGTCAACGGCACCCCAGGTAGCCTCCAGTTAGCCGCAGGGGCAAGTGCAGTGGTGCCCGGTAGGGTGGTGGTTATCAGGACCATGGTGGTGGTGGTGGTTATCAGGACCATGATGGTGGTGGTGGTTATCAGGACCATGCCACCCCCTATGCCTGGGAGTCGTGGTGGTAGTGGTAGACTCCTTTAAAGTACCCACTCACTCAGCCACTCACCAACCCACTCATCCACCCACTCACCCACTCACCTATCCATTCCCCAGCCACTCACCCACCCAATCACCCACTCACACACCCACCCACCCACTCACCCACCCACCCACTCAACTAACCCACCCACTCACTCACTCACCCACTCACTCACTCACTCACCCACCCACTCACTCACTCACCCACCCACTCACTCACTCACTCACCCACCCACTCACTCACTCACCCATCCACTCACTCACTCACCCACCCACTCACTCACTCACCCACCCACTCACTCACTCACCCACCCACCCACTCACCCACCCACTCACCCAAACACCCACCCACTCACCCAAACACCCACCCACTCACTCACTCACCCACTCACCCACTCACTCACCCACCCACCCACCCACTCACCCACCCACCCACTCACCCACCCACCCACTCACCCACCCACCCACCCACTCACCGATATGGCGGGAGCTGTGGTGTGGGTGCTGCTGCTGCGGTGGCGGTGGCGGTAGCAGTGGTGGCGGTGGCTACTGCACTCTCCACGTAGACAACTCTAAAGTACTCGCGAAGCTTGGAAGAGTACTTCTTCTTGGGGTACATGCCTGGGTGCTTCTGCATGCCACACACACAAAGGCAAAGGCCCCCCGTGTAGCCTTAACATAGAGTTGGGGCAAGTTCTGTGAGCGAGGTGGTCAGCGGTTCCGTGAGGTCCGGCGAGTGGGTGGGTGAGTGAGTGGGTGAGTGAGTAGGTGAGTAGGTGAGTGGGTGGGTGGGCGGGTGAGTGGGTGGATGAGTGAGTAAGTGAGTGATTGGGTTAGTGAGTAGGTGAGCGAGTAGGTGAGTGTATAGGTGAACGAGGTGAACGAGGTGAGCGAGGTGAGCGAGTAGGTGAGCGAGTAGGTGGGCGAGTAGGTGGGCGGGTGAGTGAGTAGGTGAGTGTGTAGATGAGTGAGTGGGTGAGTGAGTGGGTGAGTGAGTAGGTGAGTGAGTAGGTGAGTGTGTAGGTTAGCGAGTAGGTGAGCGAGGAGATGAGCGAGTAGGTGAGAGAGTAGGTGAGTGAGCAGGTGAGTGGGTAGGTGAGTGGGTAGGTGAGTAGGTGAGTGTGTAGGTGAGTGGGTAGGTGAGTGAGGAGAAGAGCGAGTAGGTGAGCGAGTAGGTGAGCGAGTAGGTGAGCGAGTAGGTGAGTGAGTAGGTGAGGTGAGCGAGGAGATGAGCGAGTAGGTGAGCGAGTAGGTGAGCGAGTAGGTGAGTGGGTAGGTGAGTGTGTAGGTGAGTGGGTAGGTGAGTAGGTGAGCGAGGAGAAGAGCGAGTAGGTGAGCGAGTAGGTGAGCGAGTAGGTGAGTGAGTAGGTGAGTAGGTGAGTGTGTAGGTGAGTGGGTAGGTGAGTAGGTGAGCGAGGAGATGAGCGAGTAGGTGAGCGAGTAGGTGAGCGAGTAGGTGAGTAGGTGAGCGAGTACCTTGAGGTAGTGAGACACGATGCCCTTCTTGGTCTCCGTCTGGAAGGCGCAGAATGAACATCGCCACGGCAACCACCGCTCCGGTCCTCTCCGAAGTTCACCCATCGCTGCCATCCTCACAGACTACATCACCACCACCATCATCATAACCATCATTAAAACCATCATCATCAATACCATCACCACCATCATCATAACCATCATTAAAACCATCACCACCATCATCACCATCGCTGCCATCCTCACAAACTACATCACCACCACCACCACGAAGCTACCCCCATCCTCTCCACCACATGACACCACCTCCACCCCACCTCCCCCTCCGCCACACACCGCCACCCCCTCCACCACATCATACATTTCTCCACCACACCACCACCACCACCACCACCACACGACCTCCACCACCTTTCCCAGCGCCGTCCAGAATCACCGCCTTACTGCCAGATCCCAGACCCACAGCTCAATGTATTTCTCTGCCACCCACCACACACCCCTACCTTCCCTAAACTCTACTGCTCTCCACCACAACAACAGCCATTTACCACTGACAGTGTCGTCACCACGGCGCTTGTGCCAGGCAATGTGCACGTTAAAGCCACGTGAAGTGTCGAACGCCCGCTGGCAGGAGGTTACGGGACAGACGCAGCAGGTGCCATGGGTTGACTGAGACGAGTGGCCGATGCACCACCTGTGCACCCTCCTGTACCAACTTGCTGTGCTTTAGCCACCTGGCACTCCGCTCGTTGTTGTGAGCGTCACTCCTCTTCCCTCCGTTGTTGTTGGAGGGCAATTGCCTCCAACTGCCCAGGAGCAAAAGTCATTGGCAAGTCCAATAAGCTCCACGTCCTCCTGTACCACATTACTCCATCTCTTCTCTAGTCCGTGCCGCGCCCGTTAAGCCTCCTCTATTCGACCAATCAAAAGCTGTTTAGGCATGCTGTGGCTGGGCATGCGGGCTACATGACCCAGCCAACGCAGCCTTGCCTGCCAGAGGAGCTCACCGATGGGACTTTGTCCAGATCTTTCAAGGATTTGTGAGTTCCTCACACAATCCAGCCTGGCTAAACCCAAGATGGATCATAAGCAGGCCAGCCTACAAGTATCTAACCAGTGAAGATAGTCCATGAGGGGGTCCACGTTTTGCAAGCATAGAGAAGGGAGGAGATGACTGACTGAGAAGATCCGAAACTTTGTGTGAAACGACAGACCAGGTAGCTTCCACACAGCGTTACGCAGTCGATAAAAAAATGCCGCTCGACTGATTCGGAGTGAGACCTCTGCTGTCAAACCGGAGCTGGTTGTAAGCATACTGCCCAGGTAGGGTAAACTCTCCACTCTTTCCACAACTGCCCCATCACTATTGGGGAGTTGAGGGGTAGAGTGTTTGATTGCACAAAATATCCAGGCAGGTGCTTTTGTTTTGGTGGGGCTGATGGGCAAGGCCCCACCTCTTAGTGGCACGCTCCAGGTTCATCAGCTGCGCCTCCAACTCCTCCTCTGAATGAGCAGCAATCACCAGATCATCAGCATACATAACATGGTTGACCAATAGGGAGCAATCCCTTGACTGCACCCGGGCATCAATCAGCCTCTCATAGTATATGTACCAGATGGAAATTCCTCCAGAACAGCCATAGAAGGCTTCATGAAATACGTGGTCGAAAAACATATTAAATAATGTGAAAGCCAGAGGACATTCCTGTCACACCCCAAGGTGAACAGGGAAAGGCTGACTCCCGGCTATGCAGTCAGGGTACAACCCAGAGCCTATTGATGGTATCACGGAAACGCTCAGCAATTCTGCAAACCTGGGGGTCTCAAATCGGATAACCTCTCTTTCCCCTAATGATTGTGATAGGTGTGGTGCTGCAAGTTACTTTTTTGATGGAGTTAAAGAAGTTATTTATGATCGCGGGCTACTTAGGCAGACTGATGTTCATCTTCGGTGGGGTCAAAAGTAACCACCAATGCTCTGGTTCAAGGTAAGGCAAGCCCACAAAAGTAGCATGGGGCTTACAGCTTCCCATCCCCTCACCATCACGCTCCCACACCCCCTTCACTCTCTTGTTCAGAAGGAGAGCCACTCGTTGTTTGGCAGTCTCCTGCCCCGAGTAGAGGGCTGTCCACCCCTCAGAGGCTGGAGCCAGAGCCGGTCCACCGGACCTCCTAAATGCCGCAGAGATCCAGGCGGTACCGGTCCAGCTCCCAACAGAGGAGTGGCAGCCTCTTCTCTGGAGTGTCCACACATTCCATGTGGCCACTCGCCGTGGCGTTTTGCTGTTCCTGGAGGAACCCTGAGGGTGAGAATTCAATCTCCTGGCTCCGCCAAATGGGGTTTTGGCCAGGAGATGTCACAGATGCCTGTCTCCTCAGGGCCTCCGGCACAAGCTTAACTATACATTGTTCACCTGCTTCTGTGGTCATTAAAATTCAGAGGCCCCATTTGGCCGCTGTGGTGGCTGTAAGCACCATGATGAGGGGGAACAGCCGATTTTGGAATTGGCTTTTCCTCCACGCCATTGCTCACATCCACCAAATCTTGACTTAGAGCTTTCGTGACTGCAGGAATCCATACTCTTTGGTTCTTTCGGTAAAGTCCTCCCCCTTTCTTCCTTCTCTAGCTCCGCCCACTTACCCCTGGGGTTGAGCCCACCGAAACCCTTCATAAGCTCTTGCTGTTAGCAGATCTTTCTCCTAAATCAGTAGTTGTCCTGCTGTATCGGCTCCGCCTGATGACGGTTGCTTGTGTTGCGATCGAAACGTCGCGATTTCTTTTGTTTTATTTCTACCTACGTGTCTTTACCGAAAAGAACCAGAGAATCCACCAAATCGTTACCGTCCGACACTACCGAGGAGGTCGGCGGTTGTTTTTTGCTAGACCACCACCACACCACCTCCACCTACAACTCCACCACCACCACCACCACCACAACACCACCACCACTCTCCACCACCACCACAACACCACCTCCACCACACACGACCACCACTCTCCACCACCACCACACACCACCTACAACTTCACCACCACCATCACCACAACACCACCACTTCCACGACCACCACTCTCCACCACCACCACAACACCACCACCTCCATGACCACCACACACCACCACCACCACACACCACCTCCACGACCACCACTCTCCAACACCACCACCACACCTCCACCACACACCACCTCCACCACACACCACCACCACCACACCACTCTCCACCACCACCACACACCACCTCCACGACCACCACCCCAAGGTTACCTTCCCAGCGCCGTCCAGAATCACCGCCTTCCTGCCAGATCCCAGCCCCACAACTCCGGCCGTGGAACCGGCCGCAGCTCCGGCCGACAGTCTCCCGACGCCAGATCCCAGCCCCACGGCTCCGAGCCCTCCTCCTCCCATTCCCCCCAGTCCCAGTCCCGCTGCTCCCCCCACTACGGGAACGGCCTTCCCCTCGGGCGTCACGTCCCAGAGGGCGGCCAGGCAGTGGGTGTAGTACGCCTCGATGTCCCCGTGGCGCTTCTGGTAGTGCGACGCGAGCCCCTTGCGCAGCGGGTGGGTGTAGGCGCACAGCGTGCACGCAAACAGGTTGAGGCCGCCAGCTGGCTGCGCCCGCACGTCACTGTGGGTGAGGCGGTAGTGGCGGGCGATGCCCTTGCGAGTGCCGCACGCGTAGCGGCACAGGCGGCAGCGGAAGACGGCGCGCCCGGGCTCCGGGAAGGAAGAAATCATCCTCCGGCCGGTGTTGCCACCACCACCAGAACCACCACCGGTACCACCACCACCGGAGGAGGAGAAGGAATCCGCCGAGCGATCCGAGGGAGACGCAGCGGAGGAGAAGATTTGGAGGAACGTTCCAAGGGGGGAGCCGGAGCG
This sequence comes from Entosphenus tridentatus, assembly GCA_014621495.2. NCBI lineage: Eukaryota > Metazoa > Chordata > Hyperoartia > Petromyzontiformes > Petromyzontidae > Entosphenus > Entosphenus tridentatus. The sequence continues at coordinate 361,423 of CM025688.1, read as the reverse complement.
CTGCCGCTGCTGCTGCTGCTGCTGCTGCGCTCCACCGGCGGTGGCCAACGGAGACTTTGCCGGCGGTAGCGGCGGCAGTGGCGAAGCCAGCGACAAGTAGCGGTGGTGAGGGTGACGCTGCTGCTGCTGCTGCTGGGACAGCCCCAACCCAGACCCAGACCCCAAACCCAACCCCGACCCCACCGGAGTTCCGGACGAGGGAATCCCGGACGCGGGCGGCGGCAGCGTTCCCGCAATGCTGGCGCGGAAGCGGGCGGACGAGGAAGAGAGGGGCACGAGGGTGGGGGAGGAAAGCGATGAGGAGGTGGCGAAGAATGCCGAGAGGGGGGCGACCGTGGGAGAGGCCGACGACGACGACGAGACGCCGACGGGGCGGTGGGGCTGTTGGGCAGCGTGGTGAGGAGGCGGCAGCGGTGGCAGGAAGAGGGAGGAGTGAGCCCCGGAGGTGCCGGCGGCGGCGGCCAGGCTGGCGCGGGAGTGCTGGCGCTGGCAGTGCGCCCGCAGCTTGTCCAGGCTGGAGTGGGCGTAGGGGCACACGGGGCAGCGGTAGGCGCCGAAGCTGGGCTTGGACAGGGGGCTGGAGGGGCACGGGGACACCCCGCAGCTCGGGGTGAACTCGGCGTCGCGCAGAAAGTCGTCCGCAGTCACCTGCGGGGTCGGGTGGGGAGGGTCGTGGAGGGTGGTGGGGGGTTGGTAAGGGGGTAGTTAAACTAAAATAAAAGCCAGCTGAGACCAGGCCACTGTGTGAGTGTTCGTGTGTTCATGAGTGTGTATGTTAGTGAATGTTAGTGTCTGTGTTGAACTATGTGGGGTGCGTTGGTGTAGTGGTTAGCGCTACGAACCCAGTGACCCAAGTTCGATTTCCACTCACGGCTACCAACGCCAGTGACGATTATCTAATCCGGTCATGGACTTCTCCTAGGCCGACTTAGCCTCAAACGAGTGTGTGGTGTGTAGTAAACCTTCACCACTGGGAAGACAAAGGCGGCTGGGCGTGGTTCTGGCCACCCAACCCCTCGTGTGCCGTGCCGGCCTTCATAGATGCTCACTAACAACATTTGCCCCAACAGTCTGCTAAGGCTTCTTTGGCACCGTACATCGCCGATCGTGCTAATCAGAGGTGTGGGGGAAGGACAACAAATTCAACACAAAAAGTAGTCTGAAATAAATGAGTTTTCAATCTAGATTGAAAAGTGCATAACTCCACTGGCTTCCAAATAAATGGGGAACTAGATTTACACCCACCACCGGAGTGGAAGAACGGCAGGCACATCTTACAGATGACAAGCCGATGGTCAGTGAGCAGATCAGCTCCATGGTAGGTCCTGGTGTCAAGGACATGGGTCCGCATACGCTGTTCCGTCACTGTATAGTTCAGCAGATGTTCTTGCTTGAACCTGGCGTGCATCAATGATGTTGTGTTGATAATTATAAGCCCATGGGCTGCACAAAAGTCTAGCAGCCTCCCCCTCTTGTTATTGAGCTGATCTGGTCCATGCCTTCCACTCACTCCAGAACAGGTACCAGCATCATGACCAACTCGCGCATTAAAGTCACCCAACAGGATGACTCTATCCCGAGGGGCCACTTTAGCTAGCACCTGTGACAGGTGGTCATAGAAGGCATCTGACTCATCGGCCTTGCCTGCATCCCTCCACTGATGTTCATCTATGGTGGGGGCATAACTCACCACAACCACCACTCCTCGCCTCTGGTTGATGGGTAGGTGAGCCCACAGTAGCCTGGGGCTTACAGCTTCCCACACGTCACCGCCACACTCCCCTTCATTATTTTGTTCAGAAGAAGAGCCACTCCTTGTTTTTTTGACAGTTTCCTGCCCTGAGTAAAGGACTATTCATCCCTCATTGTGCAAGAACCAGTGCACCAGACCTCCGGAATACCGCAGTGATCCAGGCGGTAACCGATCCAGCTCCCGACAGAGGAGTGGCAGTCTCTCCTCCGCAGTGAGCGTTCGAAGATTCCACACGTGGCCACTCACAATGGCTTTTGCTGTTTCTGGAGGAACCCCGAGGGTAAGGATTCAGTCTCCTGGCTCCGCCAAATGGGGTTTGGCCAAGAGACGTCATAGACGCCTGTCCCCCCTGGGGCCTTCGGCACAAGCTTTGTTTGATTTTTTACATTTTTTTGTGGTACTTGTGTGAGTACAACTGAGTCGCAGACGTTGTTCCTTTTAGAGACAACACATTCATCGTAACACCGTAACACAAAGGGGAAACTGCCCCTTAACCAGATACAGCTTAGGGTGGTAACCACCCAGCTAACTACCCTATACAGAGGTGTTACTGCTACGAAGGGTCGGACCCTCACTCGGGTCTCCGACCACGTGGTTGCCTCGTAGGACGAAGAGCTTCAGCTTGAGATGTAGAGCTTCCAGCTTGTAGACGTTGAGCTTCCAGCTTGTAGACGTTGAGCTTCCAGCTTGTAGGTGTTGAGCTTCCAGCTTGTAGGTGTTGAGCTTCCAGCTTGTAGGTGTTGAGCTTCCAGCTTGTAAATGTTGAGCTTCCAGCTTGTAGATGTTGAGCTTCCAGCTTGTAGATGTTGAGCTTCCAGATTGTAGGTGTTGAGCTTCCAGCTTGTAGATGTTGAGCTTCCAGCTTGTAGATGTTGAACCTCCAGCTTGTAGATGTTGAGCTTCCAGCTTGTAGACGTTGAGCTTCCAGCTTGTAGATGTAGAGCTTCCAGCTTGTAGATGTTGAGCTTCCAGCTTGTAGATGTTGAGCTTCCAGCTTGTAGATGTTGAGCTTCCAGCTTATAGAATGCAGCGACCCTGGTCCCGCTCAGGGACCCACCTTATAATCCCCCTACGGTCGGGGCCGCTCCGCCCTCGGCCCCACCCGACCTTCGAGCATTCTCGTTCTCTCTCGATCCTTCTCAAGAGCTCTCCCCGGACACGTGACCACCCACTAGCCCCCGCCACCTCGGGCCCCTTGTGTGGACACTCCGCCTCGTGTGGGCGATCCCACCACACGCTGTGCGTGGTTGCCCGCACTATCCCAGTGCTCACCAAGCCCCACTAGGGCTGGTGTTACACACAGCCACCCACACGATGCTGTCCACAATGCAGTAACATCGAATGGCATGGCCCTTCCGGGCCGGCACCATACAGTGACATCCCCGACGTCACTACACTTGTATTAAAGGTGGAGGAGGGGTTACCAGCCCCTCACACCCATCCAGAGACCCCGTTTGGCCACTGTGATGGTTAAAAGCACCATGAAGGGATATAGCAGATTTTGGAATTGGCCATTCCCTCCATGACATTGCTCACATCCATCACAGCAACCCCCACACTCCCATCCACACTCCCACCCACACTCCCACCCACACTCCCACCCACACTCCCACTCCCACCCCCACTCCCATCCACCCACACACTCACTCCCACAAAAACTCCCACCTACCTTGACATCCGGATGTCTCTTCTGGCAGTGGGTGAGCACTCCGTGGATGCGCGTGTTGGTGTAGGGGCAGTGCCGACACTTGTACACAGAGTTGTATTTGGGGTCCTCGGGACGCAGGAAGTCCGACATCTTGACCTTCACCTCGGGGTGCTTCTTGCCATAGTGTGTGAGCAGGCCGTGAAGGTTCGTGCACGAGTAGAAGCTGCAGTGCTTGCAATGGTAGGTGACCATGCGGCCTGGGCTAGTGCTCGCCGGGGATACACCTGGGGAGAGAGGGAGAGGTGAGAGGGTGGGTGAGAGGGTCAGTAAGTGAGTGGGTGAGTGGGTGGCTGAGTCGTTGGGTCAGTGAGAGAGTGAAAGGGTCGGTGAGAGGCTGAGTGGGTGGGTGAGCGAGTGGGTGAGTGAGAGGGTGGGTGGGTGAGTGAGAGCGTGGATGGATGAGTGGGTGGGTGCGGGAGTGCGTAGGCAAGCGGGTCGGTGAGTGGCTGAGTGGGTGGTGGGTGAGTGGGTGAGTGAGAGGGTGGGTGGATGAGTGACTGGGTGGGTGGCTGAGTGGCTGGGTGGGTGAGGTGGGTGGGTAGGTGAGTGAGAGGGTGGGTGAATGAGTGGGCGGGTGAATGAGTGGGCGAGTGAGAGGGTGGGTGGATAAGTAGGTGAGTGGGTGGGTTGGTGTGGGTGGGTGAATGGACAAATGAGTGTGTGAATGAATGAGCAGCCGAATGAATGAGTGGGTGACTCAATGAATGACTCACCTCTGGCTAAGGACAATGCTGCATCCCCATCACCACCATCACCACCAACGTCACCACCATCACCCAGCAACGATGGCATCACCATCACAATTTTCCTCCTCTTTTTCTTCTTCGTCGCAAATCCATCTCCGTTATCACCACCATCCATCGCCTCCTCTTCCTCCTCCTCCTCCTCCTCCTCTACCTCCTCCTCCTCCTCCACCTCCACCTTCACCTTCACTTCCACCAGAGGCTGATGAGGCTGAGGCTGTGATGGCTGCACGGGAGGTTGCTGCCAGGGATGGAAGGCCTCGTAGTGAACCAGAAGGTCGCCTCGCGTCGAACTGCGGAAGCTGCAATTGACGCACGCATGGAGCGAGCTTCCCCCCTCCCCCACCTCCTCCTCCTCCTCACGAACCTCCTCCTCCTCCTTGGTCTTTTGGACCTCCTCCTCGTCGTCCTGCTCTGTCCGGGAACCTCTCCTGGTCCCGGTAGGTGGTGCTGCTGCTGCGGCGGCGGCGTCGTCCGGCGGCCGCACGCACAGCTGCGTGAGGACGTACTGGTAGTTGATGGCGTGGGAGCGGTGGCCGTGTTGGTAGTGTGCGTACAGGCCCTTGGCCAGCGAGTGGCGGAAGCCGCAGAGCTCGCAGTGGTAGCCAGGGGACACCTGGCCATCCTGGGAGGCCCACGCCAGCAGCGTGCCGGACGTGACGGCAACCTGGCGGGTACACGGAGAGGTGGGTGGGTGAGTGAGTCGGTGAGTGAGTGGGTGAGTGGGTGGGTGAGAGGGTGAGTGAGTGGGTGAGTGAGTGGGTGAGTGAGTGGGTGCGCTGTTGGCACACCGCTGGCTACTGGTAGAAGCGTCCTAATGTCTTTCCGACAGCTCTATTCTTCACCTGAGGACGGCTGCTTGCGTTGTGGCCGAAACATCGTGAAAATTTTATTAGGTTTTATTCTTAGCATTTTATTATTTCCCTTCTACGTGACTTTACCGAAAGAACCAAGAATATGTCTCAGATCAATTTGCCTTCCGCCCTTCAGGCTCCACCACTGCTGCCCTCATCAGCGTTGCTGACATGGCTCACCACAAACGAGTACGTTCGTGTCACCTGCTCGGACTTCAGCAAAGCCTTCGACACTCTCCGTCACATAATAGGTTTCAAATCTAGAGAGTTTCTCGAGTGTAAACGAGCGTGACGGAAAGTTACATCATGAGGCCTATTTTGCCAGTAGCAAAATAGAATAATAGTTTTTTTTTCTGGCAACAAAACCGAAACCTTTTTACGATGAATCATGTTCACATTAACCACAATACCTGCAGTCAGAATGCAAACATAAAAAAGCACACTGATAATGTATGCATTGTCCTTGAAATTGATTGGTCCACACCAGAGACCGCTTTCTTTAGAGCCTAGTCTCATATGGTGTTCGACCAGATGATGCTAAAAGGCGCACAACTCAAAGACAACACACCATCAGAGTAATGACGGCTCGGGGAGCTGTCTCTGGTGTGGACCAATCAATTTCAAGGACAATGCATACATTATC
>CM025688.1:339044-355322 GCA_014621495.2 Entosphenus tridentatus | reverse complement strand
TGTGTCTTCTCGACAGACCTGTTCTCCACCTGAGGACGGCTGCTTGCGTTGTGGCCGAAACGTCGTGAGAATTATTTTATTATGTTTTATTTTTATTATTTTATTATTTCCACTCTACGTGACTTTACCGAAAGAACCAATAAGATGAATCCCTGCAGTCACGAAAGCTTTATATTGTGCTCGTTAGAATTCGCAGGTGACACCTACTTCATTTATCCCAGAATCCAATTCTGCATCGACTGCTGAATAAATCGGCCACATTCAGAGGTGGGCCACTTGGAATAACGTCACGCTCAATCAATAAAAGTCCACAAAACTGATGGTCGGGCCAAAGGGAAGACCAAGGCAGCCCGCAGCATCAACCACTACCCCTGATCAACCTCCACTTAAATTTATCGAGAGGCAGTGATGAAAATTTTGGGTGTGGTCATCACCAGTAACTTATTAACCAACATTGCCTCTATATTTCGATTTGCTGGATGTAATTGCCAACACATCGGTGGGCTGAAGTAGTGACTAATTGGCACGTTTAATTTACGTGGCAAACCCGACTGGCTGTGTCGGGTGGTGGAGGGGTTACGACACATTTATACTTACGCGATCCAACCCAAAAAACCTTTATTATGAATTATGTTCGCATATTATTGTATACAGCAGCACTAATCTGACCCCCCACCCCTTTCTCCCCCTTTGGCAATGTGTCGTAGCCCTAACCACCATTCCCCGACATATATATTTATCTGTCATGTATTTATGATGTACTCGGCCACGGCGAGTGTGTGTGAATAAACGATTTATATGTAAGGTAGGTGAGCAACTCCCCACCCACCCACCCACCCCGCCCCACCCCTCACCTTGGGGTGAGCCTCCTCGTAGTGCCTGCGAAGATCCAGGATGTAACGCTCCCGCCGATCGCAGAATCTGCACCACAGGGCAGGCGGTGCCAACCGAAGTGCCCGCGCCTCGGCTCTGGACGCTGCTCCTCCTCCACCTCCTCCAACTCCTCCACCACCGACACCTCCTCCACTTGCTCTCTTCCCCCTTGCTGCACCGCCATCTCCTCCTCCGCCCATAACGGCCGCCATGACCGGCGCGCAAGGAGCTGCCGAAGCCGCTTCCAACGCAGCCGAAGCTGAAACGACCGGTGCACCTAGCCTGGCACCACCACCACCACTACTACTACCACTACCACCACCACCACCGCCCACCACCATCATCATCATCATCTCCTTTCCTTTCTCAGAGAGAGGGTAGAGTGGTTGTGGCCATGGGCTGCTAAGCATGCCCTGCTGCTGGTGATGCTGCTGCTGATGCTTAAGCAAATTTCCATCATCCAATTCCATCTTCTGATGCTGTTGCTGCTGATTTCCATCATGGAACTCCATCTTCTTCCGCGGCTGATTCTGATTCCCGTCCTGCTGCTGCTGACTCTGCTGCATGAGGAGGATCCGACGACGCACGACCTCCGTGTGCTCCCTCACCGCCAGCCCCGTGATCTTCACCTCGCCATGGCGTTTCTGGTAGTGCACCAGCACGCCCTTGAGGGTGCGGTTGTCGTAGGGGCACACCCGGCAGTAGAAGAGTGTCAGCGGGTCGGCGGGCTCCGCCTTCTCCAGCCCTCCCACCTTCACCCTGGCGCCGAGCGGCTGCAGTGCGCCGCGTTGGGCTCCGGACGCGTCGGCGGCGGCGCCGGCGGTGCCGGCGGTGCCAGTGCCGGTGGTGGGACGAGGCAAGAGGCTGTAGCCGCGACGGATGTAACCGGCGGTGACCACGACATCCGGGTGCGACTGCCGGTAGTGCGCCAGCACGGACTCCACGCTGCGGTGGGAGTAGGTGCAGTGGCGGCAAAAGTAGAGCAGGTCTCCCGGGGCGACCGCTGCGTGGGCCGCTGCTGCTGCAGGGGCCGCTGCCGCCCCTGCCGCCACCCCAGCTGACGAGGAGGAGGGGGGGGAGTTGGTGGCGGGGCGGGCGAGGGTGGGAGACCGCGGAACGCCGTCGGGACCCAGCGCCACCTTGCGTATGCGCGAGTACGAGGCCTTGACGTCGCGGTGACCACGCTGGTAGTGGATGAGGACCGAGTGGATGTTGAGGTGCGTGTAGGTGCACAGGTCGCATTGGTAGGCCGTGGTTGGCCGCGGTTGCGGTTGGGGCGGGCCAGCGGCGGTTCCAGTGGTTGCTGTGGTCGCTGTGGCGTCGGGCGACGGAGATTGCCAGCGACCGGGCGCTGGAGGCGGGCCGCCGTGTCCACGCGACTTGCCTCCTCCAACTCCTCCACGGTCACTAACGCCTCCTCCTCCTCCACCTAACCAGGTGAGTAGGCAAGTGAGTGGGTGAATGAGTGGGTGAGTGGGTGGGTGAGTTGATGAGTAAGTGGGTGAGTTGATGAGTAAGTGGGTGAGTGGTTGAGTGATCGGGTGAATGGGATGATTAAGTGGGTGAATGGGATGATTGAGTGCATGGGTAATTGGGTGGGTGAGTGGGTGAGGAGGTGGGTGGATGAATGGGTGGGTGGATGAGTAGGTGGATGAGTAGGTGGGTGAGTGAGTGGAAGAGTGAGTGGATGAGTGGGTTGGTAAGTGAGTGGGTGAGTGGGTGAATGAGTGGGTGAGTGGGTGGAAGAGTGGATGAGGTGGGTGGGTGAATGGGTGGGTGAGTGAGTGAGTGGATGAGTGAGTGGATGAGTGGGTTGGCAAGTCAATGGGTGAGTGGGTGAATGGGTGAGTGGGTGGCCGCGTTAGCGGGTGACCGAGTTGAGTGAACGAACAAACACATCAATGGGTGGACGAACGAATGAGCGAGCGACCGAGCAAACGGGTGGACCCACCGAACGACTCGCACTCCCCTTACCCCCAGACTCACCTCTGGCTACGGACGATGCTGCATCCCCATCACCACCGCCATCGTCATCATCGCCACCACCACCATCTCCGCCGCCGCCACCGTCGTCCGGCAGCCTCACGAAGCTGGAGAAGATGAGCGCGTTGGTGACGGCGACACCAGGGTGCATCCTTTGGTAGTGCGGCATCATGCCGCGCACGTTGGCGTTCGTGTAGGGGCACGCGACGCAGCGGTAGAGCGAGCGGCCGGGCCGCTCCAGGCTGTGCACGTAGAGCGCCTGTGGGTGGCGTCGCGAGTAGTGGCGCTTGAGCGCGGGCAGTGCGGGCGACTCGTGGGGGCACTCGAGGCAGCGGTAGGTCTCCGAGCGGTCGAGCGGGTCCAGGATGTAGCGGAAGTTGAACTTGACGTAGGGGTGCATGCGCTGGTAGTGCGTGCTCACGCCCCGCGCCGTCGCGCTGTGATACTCGCAGTGCTTGCAGCGGAACGTCGTCGTCGCCGCTGTTGTTGTTGTTGCTGCTGCCGCTGTTGTTGTTGTCGTCGTCGTCGACCCGGTGGAGGACGATGCGGGGGACGGTCGTGGTACACCGCCGCCGCTGCCGCCGCCACCAAACGATCTGCCAGAGTTGTTGGACAGCTGCTGCTGCTGCTGCTGCTGCCGTCGATAGGGAGAGCCGTCACCGTCGCCGTCGCCATTGCCGCCGTCGTCATGCCACCATCGCCCATCGTCATCGTCGCCACCGTCGTCGTAACCGTCGTCGTAACCGTCGTCGCCACCGTCATCGTCTTCACCGCCATCGTCGTCGTCGTCTTCACCGCCGCCGACATCACCACCATCATCGTCGCAGATCACGCCTCCTCCCTTCCTGCTCCTCTTCCTCGTCCTACGTCCGACGTCGCCACCGCCGCCGCCGTCACCGCCGTAGCCGTGCTGCCTGTGGTGGTAGCGGGACGACGGCGAGGAGGAGGAGTACGGCGGCGAGGAGGGCTGCGGTGAGGAGGACGGCGAGCCCAGCAGGACGTGGCGACGCTGGATGCGCGTGTGCAGCGAGCTCGCGATCTCGTCGATGCGGGGACGCTTTCGCTGCGCCGGGTGCTGAGCGTGGTCGTTGTGAGCATCGTGGTGGTGGTGAGCGGTGGCCGAGTGAGCCCCCCACGGAGAGGCGCCGGGAGGCTCCGTGGCTGTGGTGTTGAGGGGGCTCACGGCGGCAGCGGTGGCGTTGTTGCTGCCGGGCGGCTCTGTGCGGAAGGGAGGCGGTGGCGGCAGCAGCAGCCGGGAGACGACGCCGGACAGCGACTTCCGGCGTCTCCCCGGAGCCGTCGTGTCCACGTAGCATCTCAGCTCCCCCTCCTCCTCCACCTCGCCGTCCTCCACCTCCCTATCCAGCACCTCGCCATCCTCCACCTCGCCATCCTCCACCTCCCCATACTCGTCATCGTCTTCATCCTCATCATCGTCCTCCTCGTCGTCCTCATCATCATCCTCCACGTCATCGTCGAAACCCTCTCCGTCCAGGTGGATGTGAACTCTGTCTCCATCTGTGCAGATCTCGCCCGGCTCGGGGTACGGAATCGCCTGGGCGCCTCTTGCCGTTGTTGTTGTTATTGTTGTTGCGGCGTTGTTGTTGCCGGACGACGACGAGGGGGATGAGCGGTTGGCGGCGTCCGCGGACCCGCGAAGCCGCCGCCGCCCCCTCCCCGCGGCCTCCCCGTCCTCTTCCTCCTCCTCCTCCACCTCGTCGTAGAGGAGACCCTTCGTGAAGTCGCACAGTCCGTGCTTCAGTTGCTGGTGAACGCGGAGACCTGAGGGGGAGGCGAGGGAGGGGGGTAGTGAGATGAGGGGGGGGAGGGGGCGAGGGGGGGGAGAGGGGGGCAAGGGGAGACATGGGTAGACACGGGGGAGGAAGCTTAGAGAAAGGAGGAAGCAGCCAACTCCCGTGAGTGAGAAGCGAGGGAGTCGCAGGGAGACTCGGGGAGATGCGAGGAGACATGGGGAGACCAGACGTCGCAATCGGGTATCCGATACCCGTACCCTACCCAATACCCGGCTACCCGTACCCAGCCGGGTACGGGTACCCGTTTGCGACCCTGGTGAGGCCGGGTACGGGTACGGGTAGGCCGTGAGTCAGTGGTGAGTAACTGTTTGTCACTCATTTCCCAACGTCTTGTCTCTTCTCACAATTCAAGTTCCTAGAATCAACCCACCCGCGCCTGCAACATGGCTTCATCCCAGAGGTCGAAATCGGGTACCGGTACTCGTACCCTACCCGATACCCGACCGGGTACGGGTAGCCGTGTATCGGGTAGAGTACGGGTGCCCGTTTGCGACCCTGGAGTGGCCGGGTACGGGTAAGGAATCAAAACCCGTTTGCGACCTCTGGGGGAGACTCAGGAGGAACTTCTTTCGCACCGTACATAGCCAACCATGCTAATCGGAGGTTCGGGGAAAGAAAAATAAACTAAACACACACATCTGAGAAATTACTTCTAAATATGGACGATTTAAAAGTGCATAGCTTGAGTGGCTTCCTCACATCCGGAAGAGCATTCCGGATGGCTGCTTTCAAGTGCATCTGAAAGCATGCGATGCAGTGACCGTCTTTGTTCGATGGCCAGCCAAAAGCCGCTGCGAGGATGACCGGAGGTTGCGTGATAATGGTTTATGCTCCTTGACAAGATCGGCGAGGTATTGTGGTTAATTTGGGTCAAGCACTTTGTGTGTTATGGGTGCGACATTATAAATGTTTTTGTTCGGTAAGTGGAAGCCAATGCAGCTCAACGAGCACTGTAGAGTCTGCGCGTTAGGATGGGGATGAGTCCATCAACAACAGCAGCGATGTAATTTTCTAATTGAGCTGAAAATGAATCAACTGTCGATGCAGGATTTAGACATGCTGACGATGACCGGATCTTCTGAAGGAAATCATCATAAGTCTCTGTATGATATAGTTAATCACATTTACACAGTACATTCACATGCAAATTTATCGCCTTAACATCACTAGCCCCCCCCCCCACTTCGTGTATGACTCTGGGGCTACGCCCAACTCTAACCTTTACATGCAGCCTGCATCAGCAGCTTCCCTCTTTCTTCCGCCTGATGACGATTGCTTGCGTTACGATCGAAACGTCGTGATCTATTACTTTTTCTACCTACGTGACTTTACCGAAAGAACCAAAGAGTATGGATTCCTGCAGTCACGAGCTTCAAATCAAGATTGTGACATAGTTGTAAGGGGGTGGGGGATTAATCGGCAAAGCCACTTTGTTCATCACGAGACCGTGATCTGAACGTCGGTCACAGTTACGGCATCAGCGGATGTGAGAGGATGTGATCCGGTAGATTTCCCGAGCAACATGTTGCGCCGCTAACGCGATGGTTTAAAAAAACGCGACTATCGATGATCTCACCGAGCTAACTCGCCGTTCATTTTACCACAAGAACCCAGTCGGCCCGGGACAGTTCAGGTCACCACGGATGATATCGTGAGAGCCAAGTGACCCCACATTGTAGTAGACCGAAAACACCATGCCCCTGGCATGGTGTTCGTTATTTTTACAAGCAGCAGCAGCAGCTAGAATTACTTGATTGTTAATGAGTAGCTCAGGACTTTCAAGCAGATGTCTCCATGGTGAACTAGTGAATATGAAGAGAGGAAGAAACGCAAAGACGCGGGGAGCCACGGGGAGTTGTGGGGAGATGCGGGCAGAGACACGGGGGAGAAACCTTAGAGAAAGGTGGACGCAGCCAACGCCCGTGAACGAGAAGTGAGGTAGACGCGAAGAGATGCGGGGAGACAGAGGCAGAGAGTGAAAGACAGAGGAAGCAAGAAACAGAGAGACGCAACAGAGAGGCTCGCTCTCCTCTCACTCACCCTTGACCGAGTGGCTCCGGTAGTCGCAGCACGCGCAGCGCAACCTCCGGGCCGGCGTCTTCCTCCGCCCGCCGGCCCCGTCGTCCGCCCCTCCATCCACGGGGGTCCCGGGGCCCGTCCCCGTCCCCGTCCCTCCGCCGCCGCCGCCCGTTGTGCCGGTCCCTGCCCCCCCGCCGCTGCCCCGGTGAGCCTGCACGTGCAGCACGAAGGAGTAGGCTGTGGCGCAGCGGAAGTCACAGCGCTGGCAGGAGAAGCCCTGGGCGGGCCGAGTTCCCGGGGTGTTAAAATCTGGCCCGCCCTCCTTACCCCCCCTGCTCCTCCGACGCCCGCCGGCGCCGGACGATGCCGACGGCCCCCCGCCGCCGCTGCCGCCGCCGGGCTGACGCCGGGCGCCCCCCGTGTGGATGTTGAGGACGTGGCGTGAGATGGAGCGACGGTGGGCGGTGAGGAAGGGGCACTGCAGGCACTGGTAGTGCCCTCCCGCGGCCCGCCGGAAGGCGGGGCCCTCGGCCGCCTGCGGAGGGAACGGGGACGGGCGGCTGAAGGAGGCCCGGGACTTGGCCTGGCGCAAAGGGGGCACCTTGCGTCCGCCCAACGCCGGCGACTGAGGTGGCGGCGGCGGTGGCGGCGGTTGAGGCGGTGGTGGCGGCGGTGGTGATGCGGGACCAGCAGAGGTGGCGGTGGTGGTGGAGCAACGGTCGCTGTCGGCAGCATCGGTTGAGAGGGCGGTGGTGGTTGAGGCGGTGGTCCCAGAGTCTCCGTTTAGGGGTTCCGATGTCACGGCGGCCAGGTGTCCTGGCGACTTGAAGTGATCCGCCTCCCCCAGGTCACCGTGAGAGTTGTCCTCCAGATCTCCTCGGTCAGCGTGGGCCTCCTCCTCCCCCTCCAGATCCTCCCGGGCCTCTGCCTTCTCCAGATCGTCTAGGACACCCACCTCCTCCGGATCTCCCAGATCTCCCTCCACGTCCTCCAGATCTCCCTCTACCTCCTCCTGCGAGGGCCTCTTCCTCCTCGTGGTCGTCGGCGGTGGTGGCCGTGGCCTCGTCCGAGAGCCCCGACCCATGGAGGGTGCCCGCCTGCCTTTGAGCAGTGATCCCAGGTTAATACGGAGAGGCGAGGAGGAGGCGGCGGCCGAGGGGACAGCGGTTAGCGCAGCTCGGAGCAAGGAGCTCCCTCCACCACCTCCTCCACCTCCTCCTCCACTAAATCTCCCTCCTAAATCTCCTCCACCTCCTCCAGAGGATTTGCTGTCATTGTTGGTTGTTGCTGTTGTTGCGGCGGTCGTGATGGTGGTCGGGTGGTCGTGGTGGTTGCCGTGACGACGAGTCTGGTGCAGGAGGAGCCGGTCCCGCCGCGAGGTGCGGTAGGGGCAGCGGGAGCAGCAGAGGACCCGGGGGGGCAGCCTGGGTGGCTGTGGTGCTGGTGGGGGGCTCATGCCTCCTACTACTCCTGGGGGGTCGAGGGAGGGGAGAAGGTGGGGGGTGAGAAGGGGGTTAAGCGGTCTTCTCTACCCTGTATCTCCACCTCCCTCTCCCACCCACCCTCCTCCTCCCCCCTTCTCCCTCCTTCCCTTCCTCCTCTGGGCATCTCTCGGCATCCGCCTCACTTCTTCCTCATGGGAGGTTGGCTACTTCCTTTCATCTGCGGTTCCTCCGATGTCTCCCCGTGGCTCCCCGTGGCTCCCCGTGGCTCCCCGTGTCTCCCCGTGTCTCCCCGTGTCTCCCCGTGTCTCCCCGCGTCTCCACCTGACTCCTAGAGTCTCCACGTGACTCCTAGAGTCTCCCCGTGTCTCCCCGTGTCTCCCCCGTGGCTCCCCGCATCTCCACGTGACTCCTAGAGTCTCCCCGTGGCTCCCCGTGGCTCCCCGCGTCTCCACTTGACTCCTAGAGTCTCCACGTGTCTCCCCGTGGCTCCCCGCGTCTCCACTTGACTCCTAGAGTCTCCACGTGTCTCCCCATGGCTCCCCGCGTCTCCACGTGTCTCCCCGTGTCTCCACGTGTCTCCACGTGGCCCCCCGTGTCTCCACGTGACTCCTGGAGTCTCTGCGTGTCTCCCCATGGCTCCCAGTCACCCTCACTTCTCACTTCACAGTAATTGGCTCCTGCCTCCCCCTCCCCTCTCCCACTCACCGTGGCCCCTGGCTCTGCCGTGCTGGAGCAGGGCGAGGGACTCCCCCGCCCCTCCCCCCGCTCCTCCCCCACCACCTCGGGAGCGGGCACGCCGAGCCCCACCCCTACGGGAGAGGGTCAAGAGGGGGGGGGAGGGGGTGGGGTGGTGGTGGTGGAAGCGGGCGAGGTGCTGGCGCAAGTGGCTCCGGGCGAACGTCGCGTACTCGCAGTGCGGGCACTTGAAGGGGCGCAGGCCTGGGGGAGGGAGGGAGCAGTTTTCACAGCAAGTGTGAGTGACGGTATGAGTGAGGGTGTGAGTGTTTCAGACAAGTGGTTCAGAGTATTGGTTAGAACTGTGTCAAGCTTCAAATCAAGATTGTGTCAAGGTGTTTCTGAGCATTGCGTCGTTGTTCATCGTCCCTCACCCGTAGGGGGCCCATAAGCCGCGCGAGCGTGAGCCGTGCGAGCGTGTGAGCGTGAGCCGTGCGTGTGTGAGCGTGAGCCGTGCGAGTGTGCGAGCGTTTCGAAGTGTGAGCATTTCCGGAGCCTCGTCTCACCCGAGTGTTTCATGGCGTGCGTGTCCAACTGCTGCTTGGACTTGCACTCGTAGGGACAGAGGCTGCAGGAGAAGGGGTTCTGCTGGGTGTGCGTCAGGTTGTGCGTGGGGAGGTACGACCTCCGCGGGCTGCTGTAGGGGCACAGGCGGCAGCGGAACAGACGCACTCCTCCTACAGGCGCGCACAAAAGACACAGGCAAAGGTTCCCCCGCGTAGCCTAAACACGGACTGTTGGGGCAAGTGCTGTTAGTAGTGAGCAGCGGCGCCTGTGAAGGCCGGGGCATTGTGGCACACGAGGGGGTGGGTGGCCAGCACCATGCCCAGCCATGTGCAGCACACGCACACACAGTGACAACACAACAACCGCCATTCGCCACTAAATTCTGGTGACGTCACCATGACGCTTGTGCCAGGTTAAGTGCACTTTAAGGCCACGTGAAGTGTCGAAAGCCCTCTGGCAGACTGTCATGGGACAGATCCAGGTGAAATGGGTTGGCTGACTGAGATGACTAGTAGATATACCAACTGTGCCAACTTTCTGCATTTTATCCACCCCGCGCTCTGCTAGTAGCTTCCTTCACGAGCCTTCTCCACAGAGGCCGATCTTGACACCGTTGGTCAGTTCCACATCCTGCTGTACCGTATCAGTTAATCTCTTATCTAACTCGTGTAATGCCTGTTTATCCCCCTCTATCCTACCAAACAGAAGCTGCTTGGGCATGCGTTGGCTGGGCATGTGACCTACATTGCCCAGCCAATGCAGTCTTGCCTGTGGGAGGAGCTCACCGATGGCAAAGTACCTAGATCTTTCAAGTATTTGTCAGCTCCTCACACAATCCAGCCTGATTGAACCCAAGATGGATCAAGACAGGACAGATTGAATGTTTCTAAACGGCACAGATATTCCATTTTAGGGGTCCAGATTTCGCATGCATAGAGAAGGGAGGGAATGACTGTGGGCAAGAATACCTGAAGTTTTGTGTGGAGCGACAGAACTAGTAGCTTTCACTAAGCGTTACGAAGCTGATTTAAAGATGAAGCCGCTCGAGTGATTCGGAGTGAGACCTCTGCTGTTAAACCGGAGCTGGTTACAAGAAACTACCCCGTCACCAATGGGGATTTGAGGGGTGGAGTGTTTGATGCCACAAAATACTAGGCAGGTGCTTATTTTCAGAGGGGCTGATGGTAAGGCCCCACCTCTTAGTAATACATTCCAGGTCAAGCAGCAGCGCCTCCAACGCCTCCTCCGAGTGAGCAGCAATCACCAGATCATCAGCATACATAAATATGGTTGACCAATAGGGAGCCAACCCGTGACCGCACCCGGGCATCGATCATCCTCCCATTGTATCTGTGCCAAATGAAAATTCCTCTGGGACAGCCAAGGAAGGCTTCTCAAACTGTGATAAAAAAAATATGTTAAATAATGTAGATGCCAGACGACGTCCCTTTCGCACACAAACAGGGAATGGCTCCGACTCCTGACCACGCAGTTTTAACCAGGCCTGCCCATCACCATGAAGGCCCTTAACGATTGTGGGCAAAGTTAGGGATTTTGAAAGCACAAAGAACAACCCAGAACCCAGGGCTATTGCCCAGGTCAAGGTTACACCTCTGCGAAAACAGACTGACAGAGAATATGGCAACTGTGAAGGACAGCCCTAGCCTTAAAAAACATTGGGATCTCCGCAAGCGTCTCCTCAGCGTTCCAGGCAAGGCGATGTTGAATAATCCTTTCCAGGACCTTTCCCGGCATACTAAAGAGGGAGAAGCTCTTTGAGTTGTAACAGTCTCTAAGGTTCCCTTTCTTAAAGAGGGGGAACACCAGGACATACATACATACACATTCCTGCGGAACCCGTCCAGTGGTCCAGACTGTAATTATGTCATGTAGGGCAGTCTGCACAGAGGCTACCCTGGCTTAGCAGTTCACTTGGGAGATCATCTCTGCCCGGCACTTTTCCTGGTCTCAGACTCTAGATCGCCTTCAGTACTTCCTCAATAGATGGCACTTCAGCCAATCACTTACAGGGGGGTGACAACTTATTCCAATATTTGAGGCATCGCAGCCTCAGCAAGGTCATCCCTACTTTGTCCCATGATGTTTTCTAGTCAGAGGGATTTCCCCTCCCCCAAGACCTCAAAGATATGCTCAGCAAAGCTGCAGACCAATTCCTGGGGTCAGAGATCAGATCACCATTCTTTCTCTTATGGATGGTTGTAGGTGAGAAACTGAAAGTTACTTTTTTTATGGAATTAAAGAGTCATTTGTGATAGCGGGCTATTGAGGCAGATTCCATCTTCTCAACAACTCGCACCCACCACTCATCCTCGCAGTGCTGCACGGCCTCTCCAAACCTCTGAGCGAAGGCTGCAGACATTTGGAGTGAGACTGTCACTTTTTCCCAACCATCCTGAACACCTCCTGTGGCAGCCAGGGTCTCTGGGGAGGTCTGGACCATGTACCCAAAGGAGTCATTGCAGCTGCATGAACCACAGTCCTAAACCTTGCCCATTTCCCCTCGACATCAGGAGGAGTGGGGGACGATGCCAAACCCAGCCACAAGTGATGATGCAATTCTCGTTTGCAACTTTCATCAACTAGCAGAGACCAGGCCACTAAGGGTTTGAATGGGGTCCCTTGTGTACACCCAACACCACAGTGGAAGAGTGGCAGGCGCATTTTACCGATAACATGTCGATAGTCAGTGGTCAGATCAGCTCCATGGTAGGTCCTGGTGTCAAGGACATGGGCCCGTATCATCCGCTGTTCCGTCACTATATAGTCAAACAGATGTTAGTTTTTAGACCCTGCGTTCATCCATGATTTTGTGTCGATGCGCCTATGTTTGAAGATCGTGTTGGTAAATACAAGCCAATGGTTTGCACAGAAGATGAGCAGCATGGGCCAGGTGATCTGGCCCATGCCTTTCAATCACTGCAGCCCAGGTGCCAGCATCATGACCAACTCAGGGATTAAAGTCACCCAACGTGACTCTATCCCGATGGGCCACTTTAGCTAGCACTTGGGACAGGAGGTCATAGGTGTCTGACTCACTGGCCTTGCCTGCATCCCTCCACTGATGTTGATCTCCGGTGGAGGCGCAAGAAACTCACAGTAGCCTGTGTATTACAGCTCCCACAACACCACCTTCATTCTTTTGTTCAGATGAATAGCCACCCCTAATGGTGACTGGAGCCAGAACCAGTCCACAAGACCTCCTGTATTCCACAGAGGTACAGGCATTACTGGTCAGCTCCTGACAGAGAAGTGGCAGCCTCTCCTCCGGGGCGAGCATTCGAACATTTCACGTGGCCACCCGCAGTGGCTTTTTGCCGTTTCTGGAGGAACTCCGAGGGTGGGTGTCCAGTCTCCTGGCTCCGCCCAATGGCGTTTGACCAGGAAACATCATCGACATCTGTCCCCCCGGGGCCTCCAGGACAAGATTAACACACGCCCATACACACTATGTACACACAGCCTCATAACAACCACACACTCCGAACCCACAGGCGCCCTAACGGATCTCTCTCCTCTTGTACCCTCTAACACACATACACACTAATACTCCTAACACACTCACATACACACTCCCAATACATAGACACTGATAACACACTCACACTTCGAACAGTACGGGTCTCTGTGTGGTGAGCTGGAGTCTCTGTGTGACGAGTCTGTGGGTCTGTGTGGTGAGTCTGCGGGTCTGTGTGGTGAGTCTGTGGGTGTGTGGTGAATCTATGGGTCTCTGTGTGATGAGTCTGTGGGTCTGTGTGGTGAATTGGGGTCTTTGTGTGATGAGTTTGTGGGGGTCTCTGTGTGGTGAGTCTGTGGGTGTGTGTGGTGAATCTATGGGTCTGTGTGGCGAGTCTATGGGTATCTGTGTGGTTAGTCTATGGATCTCTGTGTGGCGAGTCTGTGGGTCTCTCTCTACGTCTCTCCCTCTCACCTTCCACCGTTTCGTAGAAGCACGGCTCCTCCCCTTCCCCCTCCGCCTCTCTCCCCGCCAGGAACGCCACTTCCTGTCCCTGGCGCCGCTGAGAGGTCACTTCTTGTCCGCGCTGTGATGTCACTTCCTGGCCCCGCTGTTGTGATGTCACTTCCTTTCCCCGCCGATGTGATGATGTTACTTCCTGTGCGCGGCGCAGCTGTGAGGTCACTTCCTGTCCCCGTGGCCGCTGTGATGTCACTTCCTGTGAGCTTCGCGTGGAGCGAGCGGAGGAGGAGGTGGTGGTGGTGGATGACGAGGTGGGGTCATGTGACAGGTCACATGACGGGTCATCGTCCAGCATGACTCAGTCAGCGTCCTGGTGCCATTCCAACAACAACAGCCACACCAACAACAATCACCACGATCACAACAACAATCATACCAACAACGATCACACCAACAACTATCCTGAGGCGCCACTTTAGCTAGTACCACGGTGGCTCGGAGATGTTAACTACCTCACCTGGTAACCAGGAGATTGTGGTTTCGATCTCAACCTCAACGTCTGAATATTTGGAGTTTGCATGTGCTGCCCGCAGTCCAGTGTAATTCTATCCAGGTCCTCCGGTTTTTCCCTCCACATTTATAAACGTGCATTTAAGAGTACTTGGTTGATATACATTTCCACAGCGTAAACTACTTTGTTGTGGCCAGGTTGCTTCTGGAAAAGAGCTAAATAACTCAGTGAGCCTTATCTGCTAAAATAAAAATAGTTTAGTTTTAGAATGCTTCTGACTTATCGAGCTTGCCTGATGTTCATCTTCGATGGGGCCATAAGCAACCAATACCATTCCTCGCCTCCCGTTGATGGGAAGACGAGCCCACAGAAGCCTGGGGCTTACAGCCTCCCACACCTCACCGCCATACTCCCACGCCCTTTTCATTGTTTTGTTCAGAAGAGCCACTGCCTGTTGTTTGCCAGTCTCCTGCCCCAATTAAAGGACCGACCACCCCTCATGGTGACTGGTGCCAGTCAGTCCACCGGACCTCCTGTAATGCCAGAGATCCAGGCGGTACCGGTCTAGCATCCAACACGGGAGTGGCAGCTTCTGCACCGCAGTGAGCGTTCAAAAAATACACGTGGCCACTCGCAGTGGGTTTTTTTTGCCTTATTTGGAGGAACCGCAAGGGTGGAGATTGAGTCAAGTGGCTTCCCCCAGAGCCTCCCTCACAAGCTTAGTTTGATATTTTGCACGTGTTTTTGTGGTCATTAAATTGAAGTTGGAGTTGTTACCAGTCTCTCACACCCATCCAGAGCCCCGTTGGCCACTGTGGTGGCTACGAGAGCCATGAGGGGAACAGTCGATTGAATTGGCCTTCTCTCCGTGGCTTTGCTTACATCCACCACAGTGACCATCCGGCACCACCGAGGAGGTAGGGGGGTTCATATTCTTTGGGTATTTCGGTAACGTCACGTAAAGAAAATATCAAAAATAACAACAAACTACGATCTTCTTGGTTCTTTCGGTAAAGTCACGTAGAAGGTAAATAATAAAATATTAAAAATTAAACAAAATACAATTCTCACGACGTTTTGGCCACAACGTAAGCAGCCGTCCTGCTTACGTTGAAGAGGACGGTTGCTCAGACCTGTTCTTCACCTGAGGACGGCTGCTTGCATTGTGGCCGAAACGTCGTGAGAATTGTATTTTATAACGTTGTATTTTTATTATTTTATTATTTACCTTCTACGTGACTTTACCGAAAGAACCAAGAAGATGAATCCCTGCAGTCACGAAAGCTTTAAATCGAAAAAAAAAACTACGATGTTTCGATCGCAACACAAGCATTCGTCAATAAGAAAAAAAGAGGGGGAAAGCTGCTGAGACAGGATGTTTTAAAAGTTTAAAATGGGTGTAGCCCAAGGGTCATAAACTAAGTGGGCGGGGCTAGCGATGTTAATGTGAGACATTAGCATGTTAATGTAAGATCGGAGAGTGGCCTCCACGACGAGGGCACGGATGTGGCTCGACATATTCTAGGTTCTTTCGGTTAAGTCACGTAGAAGGGAAATCCCTGCAGTCACGAAAGCTTTAAATCGGATATGGCTATGTTACTGTGAGAAATTAGCATGGTAATGTAAGATCGGAGGGCGATGTCCACGACGAGAGCGCGGAGATGGCTATGTTAATGTGAGAGGTTAGCATGTTAATTGGAGATCGCAGAGTAGCAGCGTCAAGCTCGGTGAGCGAGGTGGTAGGATGGGAACATCACAGCCAGCTACGACTTAAACTAGTTGATAACGTCCTTCCAATGATTACTCAGAATTATCCCCATCTTCTCAATTGAAGTTGTGTCTGTGTCTGTACATGTGGATGGCTTCATGAACGAATCTTTGTTGATAGCCAGTGGGTTTGCAAAGTTACTTCGTCTTCGAAAAATCAATTCAGTGTGATCCCACCGCATTAAAACAATGATTAGCCACGGCCGAGGTATTGGTCCTACCGTGTTTCACTGGCTATCAACAAAGATTCATTCATGAAGCCATCCATAACTGGCTGTGATGTTCCCATCCTACCACCTTCCGATGTTAGTTGTTAATTTCGGCTCTCTGATTTTACATTAACAAGTTAAATTTCAAAAATTATTGGGTCTTTCGGTAAAGTCACGTAGATAGGTTCAAAGAAAATAACAAAAAACTACGACGTTCCGATTGCAACACAAGCGGTCGTCAACAGGAAAAGGGGGGGGGGGTTAAATTTCCCACATGAACACAGCCACCTCGCTCGCAGAGCTCGACGTTGCTGCTCTGTGATCTCCCATTAACATGCTAATCTCTCACATTAACATAGCCACCTCTGTGCACTCGTCATGGAGACCGCCCTCCGATCTGACATTAACATGCCAATCTCTCACATTAACATAGCCACCTCTGTGCACTCGTCATGGAGGCCGCCCTCCGATCTGACAT
>CM025688.1:300576-320368 GCA_014621495.2 Entosphenus tridentatus | reverse complement strand
AACAATGCCAATGCAGCAACAATGCCAATGAAGCAACAATGCCAATGAAGCAACAATGCCAATGTAGCAGCAATGCCAATGTAGCAGCAATGTCAATGCAGCAACAATGCCAAACGCTGGGGATGCGGGGGCAGGGGGAAATTCACTCGGAAAAATAGACTAGTATCCAGCAGATATGATGGAACAACCATAAAAAGTTAAGGTTTTACCTGGTTAATAAAATCCTTCCAATAATTGCTCAATTTGTATCCATCTTCTCAGTTGAAGTTGTGTCTATGTTTATATATCTGGATGGCTTCATGAACAAACCTTTCATATTTGCCGAAGGTTTGCAGAGTACTTTGGTCTCGGAAAAAACAATATTTACTAATATGCAATATAGTTAATTTTCCCCCCACCATCCCCAGCGTTTGGCATTGTTGCTGCATTGGCATTGTTGCTGCATTGGCATTGTTGCGGCATTGGCACTCGTGCATCGCCCGTGCCTTCTGGTGTTGTTGCTACACTTGGGCTACTCCAATCCCCAAACCCTTATAAACATTATAAATTTGAAGCTTTCGTGACTGCAGGGATTCATACTCTTTGGTTTTTTCGGTAAAGTCACTTACTACAGTGATTTTGGTTGTAACGGTTCCACCTGAAGACAGAAGCTTGTGTTGCCTCCGAAACTTCGTGATTTAATTTAGTTGTTTTCATTTATTTTATTTTTTACCTACGTGACTTTACCGAAAAAACCAAAGAGTATGAACCCTTATGAACAGTTTGCCTTTAGAGGCTGACCTCTTTGCCTGATGACGACCGCTTGTGTTGCGATTGAAACATCGTGATTAGTTTTATTTTATTTCTAACTACGTGACTTTACCAAAAGAACCAAAGAGTACGTAGCGATATTGTAGTGGGTGGCCCAAAAGTCAGGACACACAGGCGTGTAGCTATATGAGTGGACGAAAAGTCTGGACACATACAGGTATTGAACTGGGTGGCCCGAAAGTAAGGACCCATATGGATATTTTACTGGGTGGCCCAAAAATCAGGCCACATAAGGGTATTGTTATATTGGGTAGCCCAAAAGTCAGGACACATTGATATATTGAACTGGGTGGGCCAAAAGTCACGACACATACAGATTTTGAACTGGGGCAGGGTGTCTCCTGATTGGGGAAGGGTTAGGATTGACAGGGGGGTGGAGCTTGGATAAATGGAACCAGGTGACAGAGAGGAAGGAGGGGGCGGCATTGTGCGAGTGTTTGCAGGTGTGTGATTTAATCAGTTCGTGAGCATGATGGATTGGACTCATATGAGCGCGCCGTACTAACCGATTTAAAAAACAAAGGCCGTGACTCAATAAAGGGGCCCGCCATGGAGGCTGCAAAGGACCGAGTTCCGTTCCGCTCCTCATCTTGATCGACGCGTCCGCTGCGCTGCAGACTTGAGACCATGCCGACCACGGTTAAACGCCTCCTCGTACCCAGCAAGAGAGTCAGCCATGTCGGTGTATCGTCCTCGCAACCATCGTCTTGTAGCAAAAAGTGTTGGTGAAAACAACTTGCTTACCTATGAGAGCGATCGACTGGGGTTCTTCTGTTGACTGCTGGTCTGTTCACCAGTGTGTCATCCCAGCAACCCTCGTCTTGGAGCCAGGAGTAGATCATCACAGAAAACCGCCCACCGCTGCCATGAAAGTAGCCCTCCACAAATTCTGAAGGCTGTGGGGCATCGGCAGCTGGGACACTCGCGAGAAAGAAGAGAGGTGACCACCCGAGGGCTGTGAAGTTGTCCTTGGAACGTTTTATTTAATCTGTTCTAGAACTGGGACACACTTCATGCAAACCCTGGATGGTTGCTCCGCAGCTGTCTCCAGTCAGCATTCATATTTGAAGAAACCCGTGAAACCGGTGTTATCGGGTTGTTGTATTGTATTGTTTGTTGTTGCTGTTATGATGGTGATTTGGGTTACTATAATTGCCAGTGATATTTTGACTCAGTAGTAGCAAACTTGTTACCATTAAACAACTGAATGACTAAATAAATGCAAAGTAAACGCCATTATTTTGCAAATATACTGGCAGTGATCCTTGTTATACTCTGCACATGTGATCGGGTGTGTCGTGTGAAACAGGGGCCCCACCATAAACTAAACCACAGCGGTGCGAGTACTGAGAGCTAGGGTTTCGGTTATAGACCGAAACCTCCAAAGCTCATGTCGCAAAAGGACATACTGTTGCACCCATTAGTCAAGACACATAGGGGTTTTGTTATTTTGGGTGGCCCAAAAATCAGCACAAACGGGCGTATGGATATACAAGTGGCCAGAAAGTGAGGACACATACAGGTGTAGTGACAGGGTACCATCTGTTGACCATGGGGGTTAACTACGGATATGGGTACGCTATACAACGTCCAACCATAAGGGGGGCGTAACTGGGCCAAGGGTCAAGGCATTGATCAATTAGGAAGCTCCTGGAACCAGCAGGAAAGTTCTTGAAGGGGGCGTGGCCAGAAGCGGGGCTTGGCCATGCTGGGGGATATATAAGGGAGAGGCAACCAGGGGTTCGGGGCTGACGTGGGGGTACGGGCCCTGGCTGCCGTCACTGTCCTCACTGCCATCTCTTCATCGTCGTTGCCGCTGCAAAGACGATCCGGTAGCTATATGTTCCTCATCGTTGTCGTAGCTAGATAGTAAGTCAGCTATATAGTTGTACGTCGCCGATGTAGCTGTATGGGTGGATCAGCTATACGTAGCCCAGTGTGTATGTTACTCAGTGACCCTGTCCGTAAAGTGTCGAGAAATAGACAAGGAACCCTCTACGAGTCGTGTCTCCGAAGTCACTTAATTTCACAAGTATTGAAGAGGGTGGCCCAAAAGTGAGAGTGAGAACACAGGTATTGTTAAGGTGGCCCAAAAGTATACACACATACGGGTATTTTACGGGGTGGCCCAAAATTGAGGATACGTTTGAGTATTAGACTGGATGGCCCAAAAGTCAGGACACAGAGGGGAATTGCCATACAGGATGGCAGAAAAGTCAGAACACAGGGATATTGTACAGGGTGGCCCAAAAGTTAGGACACATATAGTTGTATTGAACTGGGTGGTCCGAAAGTCATGACAAATACAGATATTGAACTGGGTGGCCCAAAAGTTAGAACGGTGGTATTGTTAAACTTGGTGGCCTAAAAGTGAGCAGCACGTATCAGTATTATTGTAATGGGTTGCCCAAAAGTCAGGACACCTAGAGCTATTGAACAGGGTCACCCAAAAGTCAGGACGCATAGGGGTATTGTTATACAGGGTAGCCCAAAAGTCAGGACACATATGGGTAATGATTTGGATGGCCCAAAACTAAAGTCACAGAGGTGTATTTTATATTGGGTGGCCCAAAAGATCAGGGCACATAAGGGGATTTTTACACTGGGTGGCCTAGCAGTGACAACACATTGGTGATTGTACTGTGAGGCCCATTAGTCAGGAGACATAGGGGTATTGTTATAAAGGGTGGCTCAAAAGTCAGGACACGTGGGGTATTGTTATACTGGGTGACCTGAAAGTGAGTACACATATCGTTATTATTGTACTGGGTTGCCCAAAAGTCAGGACAAATGGGCTATTATTATAATGGGTCACCCAAAAGTCAGGAAACAAAGGGGTATTGTTATACAGGGTGGCCCAAATGTCACGACACATCGTGGCATTGTTTTTCAGGGTGGCCCAAAAGGTAGGTCACATACGTGTAATGAATTGGATGGTCCAAAACTAAGGACACAGAGGTGTATTTTATACCGGGTGGCCCAAAAGGTAGGCCACATAGGGGTATTCTTATACTGGGCGGCCTAGCAGTGAGACCACATAGATTATATTACTGTGTGGCCCATTGGTCAGGACACATATGGGTATGTTATACTGGATGGCCCAAAAGTCAGGACACATGGGGTATTACTCTTTGGTTCTTTCGGTAAAGTCACGTAGGTGACAAAATAAGAATAAATAAATAAAATCACGACGTTTCGGGCGCAACACAAGCGCCCGTCATCAGGTGGGACAACCACAGCAAGAAGACAATTGCTAAAATGGTCAAGAGAGCTGCTGCAAAACAAGAGGTTATATATAAGTAAGAGAGGGGGGGGGGAGGAGCCAGGGAGGGGAGGCAGAGGGGTGGTGCGGGAGGAATGGTGAGGCTGCTAGAGTACGGGGGAAGGGAGAACAAAGGGGGACGACAGGGAAAACTGCAACTGCAGGAGCGGAGGTGGGGGGGGAGCAAGCGGGGCTGGGTAGCTGAAGAACAAGATTGTTATACTGGGTGGCCTATAAGTGAGTACACATATCAGTAGAATTGTACTGGGTGGCCCAAACATCACGACACATCGTGGTGTTGTTATACTGAATGGCCCAAAAGCCAGGACGTATCGTGGTATTGTTATACAGGGTGGACCATTATTCAGGACATATAAGATTATTGTTGTACTAATTATCCCAAAAGTCAAGACACATCTGTGTGCGTATTATTATAGTGGGTAGCCCAAAATTCAGTTCACATGCGGTTATAATAATTGAAAATAATGAAGCTCGTTTCATCCAGAGGTCGCAAGGCACTGCAGAGATAAAAGCAAGAAACTAAATACCTCACGCAATTCTTGAACCTAATATAAGCACGCAGGCTCATGATTTAACCACAGATACAAATCCCCCCCCCCCCCCTGCAAACTCCCAAAACACAAAACCAAATTAAAATGGAGAAGTAGCCTTTAAGAAATGTCTTAATATGGGATTTGAATAAACCGAGAGACTTCGGCAGATCTAATATGGGATGGGGAGTGAATTCCGCAGCTTGGGGCCACACGGGAAAAGGCCCCGGGGTCACCCATTGAACAGAGGTTAGACCTCGGCACACAGAACAGTGGCCCACACTCAGACGACCGAAGAACTCGCTTTGGGATATGGGTGGAGGAGGTCGCGGATGCAAGAGAGGCAGGCATTGTTGTTGAGGGCCTCGGAAGTAACAAGAGGGATCTTGAACTCCACTCGCAACCTGACCGGTAACCGATGTAGGGACTCAAGTACAGGGGTAATGTGCTCAGCAACTGGTATTCGAGTAACAACTCTGTCAGCTGCATTCTGCACGTGCTGGAGGCTTTGGAGGGATGCCAGCTAATAATGCATAATATATGTTTTTTTGTGTTAGATCGTGGAAAGATAAATTACTGGCGAAATGTCATATTCAGATTGTAACTGTTGTGGATTTTCTCTTTAACACACCGGTGTGCTGTACTAGTAACGAATTGGCATGTTCTATTCACGTGACACAAACTTTACTAACTATCTGTGTCATGTGGTGGCGGGTATAATAACACATTTATATTTATGCAATATAACCCCCCTCCAACCCCCCCCCCCTACATTACGGATGATATTAGTCTCAATAGCCTACGTGTTAAACTAATAATGCATTGCAAAAATCAGTGGGTGAAAAGACAAACGTGTAAACCAGCTTTTAAAGGTCCAACAACGAGAGAATTGGGCGCAATTTGGCTATATTTATGAGGTGAAAGAAGGCAGCCTTAATGACCTTGTTAACGTGCGCTTCGAAGGTTAGTAAGTAATCAAGGACAACATCAAGGTTGCAAAATGTCTGAGTAGCACCGACATTGTGGCCATCAATTAACACACTGACCGAGCCATCCTTAGACAATTGATGATGGGACCCAACAAGGAGCACCTCCGTCTTATCAGCTTTCAACTTAAGAAAGTTAGACTGCATCCAAGTCTTAATGGTCACAAGAGAAGATGACACACTACATGCTGCTGCTGTATCGAGGGGGGATTCAACGTTAATGTAAATGTGTGTCATCAGCGTAACAATGAAAACAAAGTCCTAGTTAGCGTATGATATGGCCAAGTGGGGACAAATATATGCAGAACAAAAGAGAGCCAAGCACTGAACCCTGGGGGCCACCAAGAGGAACTGAACATGTGTCTAAATGTATCCCTCCCAGGCTGACAAACTGTTTACGCTCAGATAGGTATGAAATAAACCAGCGCAAAACAGTGCCGGTGCTGGAAACTTGCACCATGGCATCCACAGTAAATGGGTATACTTCAGAGTGACAAGTTGAAAATTGCCGTGGAAAACATGTCCGGAGTGATTGATTTTAGATTCTGAAATCTAAGCTGGATCTTTACTATAAAATTAGGTGGAGGAATCAGAAGATTGAACAGCACCGCACAATGACAGGATATACCAGGATCAATAATTGATAAGTTGGTGACACTCTTTGGTTCTTTCGGCAAAGTCACGTCGAAAAAAACCAAGTAAATTTAAATTAAATAACAGATTATTACATTTATTTAATTTTTACGTGACTTTACCAAAAGAACCAAAGAGTAATTCCTGTAATCACGAAAGCTTCAAATCTAAGTTGGTGGCAGACAATCCCCGGGAACAAACCAGGTCAAGGATGTGACCACGAATAAGGGTGGGGAATTAACACGCTGAGCTAAATTAACACAATTCAGGGTGGACAGAAACTCCCTGGAGAGAGCACATCCGGGTGAGTCGATGTGAATATTGAAATCACCCAAGAGTAATAACCTATCAGAGGCTGAACACAGCGTGGAAAGTAGCTCGGTTTGCTCCCCAATAAAAACACATTCCTGCGAAGGGAGCTGGTAGGAATGTTGGGTTGCTCGGTAAATGGCCAGGGTCAACGGCGGCGTGGTGTATTCCGCAAATATGCCCGACTGTGAGGGCGGGCACAAGCCGGCGTGAGTAGGTTAAACGTTGATTTTTATAAGGGCACCACGGGGTGACCAGCCCCTCCCCACCCAGCCCCACCCCTCCCACCCCCCACCCAGCCCCTCCCTCCCCAACCAGCCCCTCCCCACCCAGACCCTCCCCACCCTCCCCTCCCCACCCCGCCCCTCCCTCCCTACCCAGCCCCTCCCTGCACGACGGACACAATAATCCCCTGTGGGCTGGTGTAACCAGGAGGTTCCTACCAGTATAAGTGGAGGCCTAGTGGGGACGATAAAGGAGCACTCTTGTCACAGTCTGGGTAAACTTCCATTCCAGAACTAGATGCTCAAACGACTGGAAAGCCAACATAGACGTTGGGCGGAGGGTGGTGGATGTGGGATGGAGAACTGCAAGACCGCCACCTTGGCCAGATGATCGGGGCTTGTCCTTAAACAGCGTATTCGCTGGGTGATTCCTCGTTAAGGAGATGATAATCTGGCTGGTGCCATGTTTCTGAGAAGCATAACAAATCAAGATGGCCATCTGTGATCAACTCAATAACCAAAGCAGCCTAATAACTAAGAGAGTGCACATTAAGAAGGCCAACACGTGTCAAGCTGTCAGGCACATCAGGAGATGTAATGCGTGCAACTATGTGCAGACAGAGGCCGTATACGGGAATGGTATTCGAGACCACCAGTGCAGTGGTGGCGGGCTTTCTTACATGGCCTAAACCCCGATGGATGTAGGGTGTCCGATGAAAGATCTTTAGATGGCGGAGTTTGACCTTCAGGTTCGGAATAATGGGCAGGGATTTGGAGCAGACGGATAAGAGAACGTCACGATTGAGTAATATCATATCACACTAATAAGCGAGGCCACAGTCAAGGTGGGCCAGACGCGAGCTGCAGCGGGCCAATTGCGAATAAAAAAGCGAAATGGCATCCACAGACTGCGGGCAGGTGACGAGCCGAGGCAAGCCAGGTGCAAGCCAAGCAGGCTGGTCACAAGTGAAAACAGTCGACGCAGTGGAACA
This sequence comes from Entosphenus tridentatus, assembly GCA_014621495.2. NCBI lineage: Eukaryota > Metazoa > Chordata > Hyperoartia > Petromyzontiformes > Petromyzontidae > Entosphenus > Entosphenus tridentatus. The sequence goes on along the minus strand of CM025688.1, from coordinate 312,601 downwards.
CAGCACTGCCGCAAATCTGGCTGTGGCCTGATGAAGCTAGTTGTAATTACCGGCGAAACGTCGTACTCAGATTGTAAATGTTGTGGCTTTGCTCTCCAACGCACCGGTGTGCTGTACTAGTGACGAATTGGCACGTTCTGTTTACATGCCAAACCTCTAATTCAATCTAGATTTGAAGTTTTCGTGACTGCAGGGATCCATACTCGCCCACTTCAGCAATTGCTTCTTGCTGTGGTTGTCCCACCTGATGACGGACGCTTGTGTTGCGCCCCAAACGTCGTGATTTAATTTATTTTATTTTACATCTACGTGACTTTACCGAAAGAACCAAAGAGTATGGAACCCTAACTAATTGGCTGTGTCGGGTGTGGCGGGTTTAACGACACGTGTATATATTTACACGATCTAACCCAAAAAAAACCTGTCATAGAGATATGTGTGTTAATTAGTAGTATACATGAAGGTAAAGTTGTGAATGTAAGTGTGGGTAAGTTTAACAAGTGAGCGAATTTCTGCATACCTAAGCAAGTTGTGTTTGTTGAAATGTCTCATTTTATATATTGTATAATGTTGAGATGCACTGCACATATCTGTGAACTGCGACAGTCCAGACTGCACGAGGCAGCAACAAGGAAAAGGCAACAGCAGAGGAGAGTCTTTCACCATTAAAAATACAAAAACAAACATCACAAATCGTAGTGGTATAAATAAGCTAAAAATATACGTGAAAAAATTTAACGATCAATAGATCAAAGATAAAAGTGAAGAACTAGATAAAACAAAGCAGCTGAGCGGGAGCGGCAACAAGTCTGCCAGCGTCCCCCACCCCCACAGTATTGTACTTTAAAGCATGCATGTTATACAGGGTGGCCCACAAGTCAGGACACATTAGGGTATTGTTATACTGGGTGGCCCAAAAGTCAGGACACATTAGGGTATTGTTATACTGGGTGGCCCAAAAGTCAGGACACATTAGGGTATTGTTATACTGGGTGGCCCACAAGTCAGGACACATTAGGGTATTTTTATACAGGGTGGCCCAAAAGTCAGCATACATTAGGGTATTGTTATACTGGGTGGCTCCAAAAGTCAGGACACATTAGGGTATTGTTATACTGGGTGGCCCAAAAGTCAGGACACATTATGGTATTGTTATACTGGGCGGCTCCAAAAGTCAGGACACATTAGGGAATTGTTATACAGGGTGGCCCAAAATATACATTTTTAAAGGTATATCAAGACGATTATGAAAAAAACATAATAGGCTTTATTTACCCGTTCCGAAAAGAAAACAGAGACAGTGTTAAGATATCCAAACACTGAAAAGACGCCGACTATCACTACATGGCATCTTCAATCAGTCTGAATTAACCCCACGTCACGCTTGTTGTAAGACCACCAGCAACAGGAACAATACAAACACACACAGCTGTGATTATAATAATAATGATGATGTACGACATTGTCCTTGTAACTGATTGGCATTCCTCTTTCGTATGGAGATTAAAGATGTAATTTTAATTTGTTTGTTATCCACTCGAATTATTTGTTCAGACGCAGAGTGGAGTTCGTTCTGTTCCTCCTTTAAAGGAGTGAAGACAGCAGAGAAGTGATTACAATGATGGTCGATGGTTTGGGATTTGTGGCCGCACGCTCACAAGGTGATTCATCTTTGATGGCCCCATTTGTGGCATTAGTTGGCCGCATCGGCTGCACGACACCAGGCCCAGATTCGGTCGATGGTCGACCTTTGGCTGCGTGAGAGGCAGAAGCCGGGGAGTTTCAATGGTAGGGTTCTGATTGGCCTGTAACAGAGCTACAGCCCCTCAGTCTTTGGCTCTATCTCTCACCACTGGCGTTAGACCAGAGAACTACGCCCCAACATGCGATCAGGAACAAGGACAATGCAAACATGAACGCATTCATAAGCTCGGGTCGAGCAGTTAAATCATTGTCGGCCAGTTATAGCATTTCCACGTCAAGGAGTGTAAACCATCATTACGCGAACTCCGCTCATCCTGGCAGCAGCAGCGGTTTTCCCCTCAGCCATTGAACAAAGACGGTGGCCGCGCGACGCTTTCAGATGTGCTGCTTCTGCAGACGTCTGGAATGCTCTTCCTTCCGATATGAGGAAGCCACTGGGAGCTATCATGCTGCTTCTTGCTGTTGTGTTTAGTTTGTTGTTCATCCCCCGCACCTGCGATTAGCACGCTTGGCTAAGTACGGTGCTAAAAAAGTTCAACATTCATACAACATATGTACATACAACATACAGACATACAATATACAGTCACACAACGTACAAACATACAAAAGGCAACCATTACAAGGACAATGCAAATATCAATGCATTTATGGCTCTGGTCGAGCAGTTATATCATGGCCATCGTGAACCCCACCGACACGTCCATCGTGAACCCACCGACACGTCCATCGTAAACCCACCCACATGGCCATCGTGAACTCCACCGACACTTCCATCGTGAACCCACCCACCAACACGGCCATCGTGAACCCATTCACATGGCCATCGTGAACCCACTCACCGATACGGCCATCGTGAACCCACTCACATGGCCATCGTGAACCCACCCACCAATACGGCCATCGTGAACCCACCAACATGGCCATCGTGAACCCACCCACCAACACAGCCATCGTGAACCCCACCCACTGACCCGGCCATTGTGAAACCCACCCATCAATACGGCCATTGTGAACCCCATGCCCTCACTCCCACTATCTCCGTCTTGAATCTCGTTGTCTCCAAGTCTCCTCACAATTGTCCATGGCATACCACCTCCTCCACCACCGCCTCCACCACCTCCACCTCCTCCACCACCTCATCCACCACCTCCACCAACACCACTTCCAACAACAACAACAACTGCCATTCGCCACTAAGTGGCGGTGATGAGACCACTGCGCTTGTGCCAGGCTAAGTGTGCTTTAAAGCCACGTGAAGTGTCGCAAGCACACTGGCAGGAGGTGTTGGGACGAGACCCAGCAAGTGCCATAGGTTGACTGACTGAAATGACTGGCCGATGCACCACCTGTGCCCCCTACTGTGCCAACTTGCTGTGTTTTATCCACCCGGCGCTCCACTTGTTGTTGTGACCGTCGCTCCACTGCTGGTGCAAGTTATTGACAAGTACACCCAGCTCCACATCTTCTCGTATTACATAATTCTATCTCTTCTCTAGCCCATGCCACTTCCATTTAGCCCCCTCTATCCAGCCGAACAAAAACTGTTTAGGCAAGCAGTGGCTAGACATGTGGACTACATGACCCAGCCGACTCAGCCTGCCGGAGGAGCTCACTGATGGGACTTAGTCCAGACCTGTCAAGGATTTGTGAACTCCTCACACAATCCAGCCTGGTTAACCCCAGGATGGATCATAGGCAGACCAGCCTTAATGTTTCTAACCAGTGCAGATGTTCCATTAGAGGGGTCCACATTACAGAAGCATGGAGAAGGGAGGGCATGACCGTGAACGAGAAGACCCAACGCTTTATGTGGAGCAACAGACTAGGAAGCTTCCACACAGCATTACACAGCCGATGAAAAGGTAATTCCGCCTAACAGATTCGGAGTGAGACCTCTTCTGTCGCACCGGAGCTGGTCATAAACACATTGCCCAGGTATGGAAACCTCTCCATTCTCTCCACAACTGCTCCATCACCAATTGGGAGTTGAGGGGTGGAGTGTTTGATGACACAAAATGCTCAGGCACCACCTCATCCACCTCCTCCATCACGAATTCTACCACCACCTCCACCACCTCCTCCTCCTCCATCACCAAATCCTCCACCACCTTCTCCACCATCTCCTCCACCGCCAACTCTACCAACTCCTCCTCCACCACCTCGAAGGTCATGGTGACCCAGTGCCCACGGTCATATCCCCAGCGCGACCTCCTCCACCTCCTCCGCCTCCTCCTCCTGCGACGTCACCCCTCCACGAGGTGGTGGACGATGCCACGAGCGCGGCCGCTGCTGCTACCGCATTGATGGTGGACGATGAAGAGGAGGAGGAGGTTGTTGAGGAGATGGATGAGGAGGTGGACGAGGAGGTGGATGAGGTGGTGGTGGATGAGGTCGAGCTGGTGGTGGACTGGTCACGCAACAAGGCGACGAGGAAGTCAATGTAGCGCATGGCCAGTCGCAGGATCTCATTCTTGCTGAGCTTGCGGTCGGGGGGGTGTGTGGGCAGCAGGCGACGGAGCTCGGAGAAGGCCCCATTCACGTTCTGCTGGCGCCAGCGCTCGCGGCTGTTTGTGAAGATCCGGCGCACAAGCTTCTGTGGGGAGCCGGCTGGGGGAGGAGAGGGGGGAGATGAGGGAGGAGGTCGCCGAATCTCGTGAAGTGTAAAGTGGGGGCAGACGCGGGGGGACACTGGGAGGCGCTGGTAGACACGGCAGGAAGCTGAGAATGAGGAGAGCGGGGAAGTAGCCGACTCTCGTCAAGTGAGATGCGGGGGAGGAGACATTGGGAAGATGCCGGGAGACACGAGGAGATTCTGGGAGACACGAGAAGATGCCGGAAGACGCGGGAAGACGCGTGGAGACACGGGAGACACTGGGAGGCGCTGGTAGACACGGCATGAAGCTGAGAAGGAGGAGAGCAGGGAAGTAGCTGACTCCCGTGAAGTGAGATGCGAGGGAGGAGACGTTGGGAGATGCCGGGAGACACGGGGAGATGCTGGGAGACACGGGAAGATGCGTGGAGATGCGGGGAGACACTGGGAGGCAGGGCAAGGTACAGGGAGGTACATGGAGACACGGTGAGGGGTGGGTAGGTGAGCAGCAGGTAGGTGAGTGGTAGGTAGGTGAGTAGGTAGGTGAGCGATATGTAGGTGAGTGGTAGGTAGGTGAGTGATAGGTAGGTGAGGGGAAGGTGAGCAGGAAGGTCAGCATGTAGGTGAGTGGTTGGTAGGTAGGTGAACAGTAGCTGGTGAGCAGGTAGGTGAGGGGTGGGTAGGTTAGCAGGTAGGTGAGCAGGTAGGTGAGGGGTGGGTAGGTGGGTAGATTAGTGAGCTTTGTAAGTGAGCTTTAGGTAGGTGAAGGGTGGGTAGATGAGTGGGTGGGTTTGTGAGCAGTAAGGTGATGGGTGGGTAGGTGAGGTGTAGGTAGGTGAGTGGGTGGGTAGGTGAGCAGGTAGCTGAGGGGTAGGTGAGCAGGTAGGTAAGTTGTAGTTAGGTGAATGGTAGGAAGGTCAGGAGGTAGGTGAGCAGGTAGGTGAGGAATGGGTTGGTGAGCTGGATGGTAGGTGAGCGGGTAGGCAAGCAGGTAGGTGAGTGGGTAGGTAGGTGAGGGGTAGGTGAAGGTGGGTAGGTGAGTGGGTAGGTAGCTAAAGAGTAGCTGGTGAGCAGGTAAGTGAGGGGTGGGTAGTTGAGCAGGTTGGTAGGTTAGGAGGTAGGTGAGGGGTAGGTGTGGAGTGGGTCAGTGAGTGGTTAGGTAGGTGAACTGGTAGGTGAGCAGGTAGGAGAGCAAGTAGGTGAGGGGTAGGTGAGCAGGTAGGTGAGCGGCAGGTAGGTGCGGGTTAGGTAGGTGACCAGGTAGGAGAGGTATAGGGAGGTGAGTGGGTAGGTAAGTGGTAGATAAGTGAGCAGGAAGGTGAGGGGTGGGTATGTGAGCAGGTAAGTGAGTAGGTAGGGGAGCAGGTAGGTGAGAGGTTTACTTTCTCCGATCTCGTAGTCGAAGGGCAGGGGTCGTCGCTTCAGCCTTGCGTGTTGTGCTGAGGGAAAGCCAGCGGACACCACGAACGCCCTGGGGAGGAATGAGGGGATCACAATGGCGATGTCAAGGGGGTTCAAGATGGCCGTTTCGGTGGGGTTCTCAATTGCCATATCGTGGGTGGGTGTGCATTTACAATGGGCGTGAGGGTGGGTGGGTTCCAGATGGCCGTGTTTGTGGTTGGGTGGGTTCCCGATGGTCGTGTCCATAGGGGGGTGGGTTCACAATGGCCGTATCTGTGGGTGGGTGGGATCACGATAGCCGTGTCTGTGGGTGGGGTGTTGAGTTTACGATGGCCATGTCTGTGGGTGGTTAGGGTCACAATGGCGATTTCTGTGGGTGGGTGGGTGGATTCACGATGGCCGTGTCTCTCGGCGGGGGTGGGGTGGGGTTCACGATGGCCATGTCTGTGGTGGGTGGGTTCAGGAAGACCATGTCTGTGGGTCGACAGGTTCATGATGGCTGCGTCTGTAGATTTGGTGAGTTGCAGGTGGCCATGTCTGTGGGTCGGTGTGTTCACAATGGCCGTGTCTGTTGTTGGCTGTGTCTGTGGGTGGTTTCAGGATAGTCGCATCTGTGGGTGGGTTCACGATGGCCATGTGTGTGGGTGGGTGGATTCACGATGGCCATGTATTTTGGTGAGTGGGTTCACGATGGCTGTATCGGTGTGTGGGTGAGTTCACGATGGCCGTGTCTGTGGGTGTGTTCACGATTGTCATATCTGTGGGTGTGTGGGTTCACAATGGCTGTGTCTCTGATTGGGTGGGCTCACAATGGCCGTGTCTGTAGGTGGGTGGGTTTCACGATAGTCGTGTCTGTGGGTGGGTTTACGATATACGTTTCGGTGGGTGGAATCACGATGGCCGTATCTGTGGCTGGTTGGTTCACAATGGCCATGTTTGTTGGTGGGTGGGTTCACGATGGCCGTGTCTGTGGATGGGTTCACGATGGCCGTGTCTGTGGGTGGGTTCACGATGGTCATATCTGTGCGAATGTGGGTTCACGATGGCCATGTCTGTGGGTCGGTGGGTGGGTTCACAATTGCCTTTTCTGTGGGTGGGTTCACGACGGCTGTGTCTTTGGGTTGTTGGTTCACGATGGCCATGTCTGTGTGTGGGTGGGTTCATGATGGCCGTCTGTCTGGATGAGTGGGTTCACGATGGCTGTGTCTGTGAGTGGGTGGGTTCACTATGGCCGTGTTTGTGGGTGGGTTCAGGATGACCATGCCTATGTATGAGTTCATGATGGCCGTGTCTGTGGGTGCGAGGATTCCCCATGGCCTTGGACGTGTCTGTGGGTGGGTGGTTGGGTTCATGATGGCCATGTCTGTGGGTTCTTGGGTAGATTTCACGATGGCCGTGTCTGTGGGTGGTTGGGTTCAGGATGGCCACATTTGTGGGTTGCTGGGTTAACGATGGACGTGTCTGTGGGTGGGTTCATGTTGGAGAGTCTGTGGGTGGGTGGGTTCACGATGGCAGTGTACGTGCATTAGTGCGTTCACGTTGACCATGTCTGTGGGTGGGATCACTGTGGCCTTGTCTATCGGTAGGTTCACGATGACCGTGTCTGTGGGTGGGGGATTGGGTTCACGATGGCCGTGTCTCTGGGTGGGTGGGATCACGAATGCCGTTTCTGTGTGTGGGTGGGTGGGTTCATGATGGCCATGTCTGTGGGTGGGTTCACGATTTTCGTTTCAGTGGTTGGAATCACGATAGCCGTGTCTGTGGCTGGTTGGTTCACGATGGCCGTGTTTGTGGATGGGTTCACGATGGTCATATCTGTGGATGTGTGGGTTCACGATTGCCATGTCTGTCAGTCGTTGGTTCAGAATGGCTGTATCTTTTGTAGGGTTGGTGTGTTCCAGATGGCCATCTCTGTGGGTGGGTTCACGATGGCCATGTGTGTTGGTGGGTGGGTTCATGATGGCCATGTCTGTGGGTGGTGTCACGATTTCCGATTCTGTGGGTGGAATCACGATGGCAGTGTCTGTAGTGGGTTTGTTCATGATGGCCGTGTCTGTGGGTGGGTGGGTTCATGATGGCAATGTCTGCTGGTGTGTGTGCACATGATGGAGGTGTCTCTGGGTGGGTGGGCTCATGAAGGCCGTGTCTGTGGGTGGATTCACGATGGCCATGCCTGTTGGTGGGTGGGTTCACGATGGCCGTGTTTTGGGTTGGTGAGTGGATTCACAATGGACATGTCTCTGGGTGGGTGGCTGGGTGTGTTCACGATTGCCGTTTCTGTGGGTGGATTCACGAAGGCTGTGTCTTTGAGTGGATGGTTCACGATGGCCGTGTATTTGGGTGGGAGGGTGGGTTCACGATGGCCGTGTCTATGGGTGGGTGGCTGGGTGGGTTCACAATTGCCGTTTTTGTGGGTGGGTTTACGATGGCCGTGTCTGTGGATGGGTGGGTTAATGATCGAAAAGTGTATCTGGGTGGGTTCCCTATGGCCGTTTTTATGGGTGGGTGGGCTCACGATGATCATGTCTGTTGGTGGGTGGGTTCCCGATGGACGTGTCTGTGGGTGGGTGGGTTCACAATGGCCGTGCCTCTGGGTGGATGGGTGGGTTTACAATTGCCGTTTCTATGGGTGGGTTCACAATGGCCATGTCTGTGGGTGAATGGGTTGATGATGGCCATGTCTGTGGGTGGGTGGGCTCACGGTGGCCATGTCTGTTGCTGGGTGGGTTCACGATGTCCGTGTCTGTGGATGGGAGGGTTTACCATAGCAGTGTCTCTGGGTTGTTGGTTGGGTTCACGTTGGCCATGTCTCTGGGTGGGTGGGTGTGTGGGTTCACGATGGCCTTGTCTGTTGGGGGGTGGGTTCACGATGGCCGTGTCACTTGGTTGGTGAGTGGGTTCACGATGGGCATGTTTCTGGGTGGGTGGCTGGGTGGGTTCACAATTGCCGTTTATGTGGGTGGGTTCACGATGGCTGTGTCTGTGGATGGGTGGGTTAATGATCGAAAAGTGTATCTGGGTGGGTGGGTTCCCTATGGCCGTTTTTATGGGTGGCTGGGCTCACGATGACCATGTCTGTTGGTGGGTGGGTTCCCGATGGACGTGTCTGTGGGTGGGTGGACAATGGCCATATCGTGGGTGGCTGGGTTCATGATGGCCATGTCTGTTGGAGGGCTCACAATGGCCGTTTCTGTGGGTGGGTGAGTTGACAATTGCTGTTTTTGTGGGTGGATTCCCCATGGCCGTGTCTGTGGGTGGTTGCGTGGGTTCACGATGGCCATGTCTGTGAGTGGGTGGACTCACAATGGCCGTGTTTGTGGGTGGGTGGGTTTACGATAGCCATGTCTGAGGGTCGGTGGGTTCGGGATGGTTGTTTCTGTTGTTGGTTTGGTCGGTGGCGATGTCTGTGTGCATGTGGATTCACGATGGCCACATCTGTTGGTGGGTGGCTGGTTGGGTTCACAATTGACGTTTCTGTGGGTGGGTTCACGATGGCTGTGTCTGTAGGTGGTTGAATAAATGATGGCGTGTCCCTGGGTGGGTGTGTTCACAATGGCAATGTTTTTTGGGTGGGGGGGTTCTCGATGGCCATCTATGTGGGTCGGTGGGTTCACGATAGCCGTGTCTGTGGGTGGGTGGATTCACGATGGCCGTGTCTGTGGGTGGGTTCACAATGGTCGTATCTGTGGATGGGTGGGTTCACGATGGGCATGTCTGAGGGTCGGTGGGTTCAGGATGGCTGTGTCTGTTATTGGGTTGGTGGGTTGCAGATGGCCATGTCTGTGGGTGGGTTCACGATGGCGGTTTCTGTGGGTGGGTGGGTTCATGATAGCTGTGTTTGTGGGTGGGCAGATGGCCATGTCTGTTTGTGGGTGCACTCACGATGGTGGTTTCTGTGGGGTGGCTCACGAAGGCGATGTCTGTGCGTGTGTTGATTCACGATGGCCATGTCTCTGGTTGGGTGGCTGGGTGCCTTCACAATTGCCGTTTCTGTGGGTGGGTTCACGATGGCTGTGTCTGTGTCTGGTTAGTTCACGATGGTCGTGTCTGTTGGACGGTGGGTTCACAATTGCCGTGTCTCTGGGTGGATGGGTGGGTTCACGATTGCCGTTTCTGTGGATGGATTCACGATGGCCGTGTCTGTGGGTGGGTGGGTTCACGATAGCTGTGTTTGTGGGTGGGTGGGTGAGTTGGTTCAGATTGACCGTAGCCATGGGTGGGTGGGTTCACAATGGCCGTGTCTGTGGGTCGGTAGGTTGACAATTGTCATGTCTGTGGGTCGGTGAGTTCACGGTGGCCGTGTCTGTTGTTGGGTTGGTGGGTTCCAGATGGCCGTGTCTGTGTGTGGGTTCACGATAGTCGTGTCGTGGTTGGCTGGGTTCATGATGGCCATGTTTGTTGGTGGGTGGGTGGGGTCTCGATGGCCGTATCTGTGGGTTCACGATGGCTGTGTCTGTGGGTGGGTGGATTCACGATGGCCATGTTTTTGGGTGGCTGGATTCACGATGGCCATGTCTGTTGATGGGTGGGTTCACAATGGCCGTGTCTGTCGTGGGTGGGTTCACGATGGCCGTGTCTGTGAGTGGGTGGATTAACAATGGCTGTGTTTGTGGGTCGGGGGGTTGACAATGGTCATAACTGTGGCTGGTTGGTTCACAATGGCCGTGTTTGTGGGTGGGTGGGTTCACTAAGGCCGTGTCTGTGGGTGGGTTCATGATGGTCGTATCTGTGGGTGGGTGGGTGGGTTCACGATGACCATGTCTGAGGGTGGGTTGGTTCAGGATGGCCATGTCTGTGGGTGGGTTCACCATGGCCGTGTCTGTGGGTGGGTGGGTTCATGATGGCCATGTATGTTTGTGGGTGCACTCACGATGGCGGTTTCTGTGGGTGGGCTCACGAAGGCGATGTCTCTGCGTGTGTGGATTCACGATGGACACGTCTGTTGGTGGGTGGGTTCACGATGGCCATGTCTCTGGTTGGGTGGCTGGGTGCCTTCGCAATTGCCGTTTCTGTGGGTGGGTTCACGATGGCTGTTTCTGAGTGTGGTTGGTTCACGATGGTCGTGTCTGTGGATGGGTGAGTTAATGATGGCCGTTTCTCTGGGAGGGTGGGTTCACGATGGCCATGTTTTTGGGTGGGTGGGTTCCCGATGGCCGTCTCTGTCGTGGGTGGGGTCATTATGGTTGTGTTTGTGGGTGGGCGGGTGAGTGGGTTCACATTGGCCGTAGCCATGGGTGGGTGGGTTCACGATGGCCGTATCTGTGGGTTGGTAGGTTGACAATTGTCATGTCTGTGGGTCGGTGGGTTCACAATGGCCGTGTCTGTTGTTGGGTTGGTGGGTTACAGATGGCCGTGTCTGTGTGTGGGTTCACGATGGTCGTATCTGTGGGTGGCTGGGTTCACGATGGCCATGTCTGAGGGTCGGTGGGTTCAAGATGGCTGTGTCTGTTGTTGGGTTGCAGATGGCCATGTCTGTGCGTGGGTTTATGATGGCCATGTCTGTGTGTGGGTGTGCTCACGATGGCGGTTTCTGTGGGTGGGTTGGGTCACGATGGCCATGTCTCTGGGTGGGTGGCTGGGTGGGTTCACAATTGCGGTTTCGGTGGGTGGGTTCATGATGGCTGTGTCTGTGAGTGGTTGATTCACGATGGCCATGTCTGTGGATGGGTGGGTTCATGATCGCCGTGTCTCTGGGTGGGTGGGTTCACAATGGCCGCTTTTGTGGGTGGGTGGGCTCACGATGGCCATGTCTGTTGGTGGGTGGGTTCACGATGTCCGTGTCTGTGGGTGGCTGGGTTCACATTGGCCATGTCTGTCGTGGGTGGGTTCACGTTGGCCGTATCTGTGGGTCAGTAGGTTGACAATGGTCATAACTGTAGTCGGTGGAATCACGATGGCCATGTCTGCGGGTAGGTGGGTTCACGATGGCCGTGTCTGTGGGTGTGTGGGTTCACGATGGCCATGTCTGTGGGTTGGTGGGTTGACAATCGTCATGTCTGTGGGTGGGCTCATGATGGCCATGTCTGTGTGTGGGTGGGTTCACGATGGCCACATCTGTTGGTGGGTGGGTTCACGATGGCCATGTGTCTGGGTTGGTGAGTGGGTTCACGATGGCTGTGTCTCTGGGTGGGTTAATGATCGCCGTGTCTCTGGGTGGGATCACGATGGCCATGTTTTTTTGGTGGGTGGGTTCCCGATGGCTGTGTCTGTGGGTGGGTGGATTCACGATGGCCATGTTTTTGGGTGGCTGAGTTCACGATGGCTGTGTTTGTGGGTGGGCGCGTGGGTGGGTTCGCATTGGCCGTAGCCATGGGTGGGTGGGTTCAC
>CM025688.1:262976-279335 GCA_014621495.2 Entosphenus tridentatus | reverse complement strand
TGTCTGTGTGTGTGAGTGTCTCTGTGCGTCTGTGTGTGAGTGTCTGTGTGTAGTATGTGTGTGTCTGTGTGTGTCTGTGTGTAGTATGTGTGCGAGTGTCTGTGTGTAGTATGTGTGTGAGTGTCTGTGTGTGTGAGTGTCTCTGTGTCTTACCTCATGTCTGCTTGTGTCGTAAGCTCCACGTCACGTAATCCACAACGTTGTTCGTGATGGTGGAGATGGGAGTGGTGGAGGAGATGGTCGTTTTCGTAACAAGCGATGTTGGTGATGTTGACGATGGTGATGATGGCGTCAATATTTGTGATGTTGATGGTAATGTTGTTGATGTTGCTGGCGTTAATGTGAATGATGATACTGATGATGATAGTGATTGTGGTGATGTTGTTGTTGATGATTTTGATGATTTTGATGATGGTGGTGGTAGTGTTAGTGATTGTGGTAGTATTATTGATGGTAATGTTAATGTTAGTGATGGTAATGGTCTTGTTAATGCTCTTGATGATCTTGATGGTGGTGATGGAGTTGATGTTGATGGTGTTGATGTTGATAGTAGTTAATGTGTTGATGGTGGTGTTGGTAGTGGTGATGGTGTTGATGGTGGTAATATTGGTGATGTTGATGGTGGTTATATTGGTGATGTTGATGGTGGTGATGTTGTTGATAATGTTGATGGTGGTGATGGCAGTGGTGGTGATGATTATGTTGATTATGTTGATGGTGGTGGTGATGGTGGTGGTGATGGTAGTGGTGGTGGTGATGGTGGTGATGTCGAGTTCGCTTTGGTAGTGGAATTGACCAGCGCTTAGAGAGCTTCGGCAAGGGGGAGAGGGGGGGGAGGAAGACGTGGGGAGTAGGAGTCGTGTGTTAGAGTGTGTGTGGTGTGTGTGTGTTAGATTGTGTGTTAGTGCGTGTGTTAGTGTGTGTGTGGGGTGTGTGTGTGTTAGATTGTGTGTGTTAGTGTGTGTTAGTGTGTGTGTGTGTGTAGTGTGTGTTAGAGTGTGTGTTAGAGTGTGTGTTAGTGTGTGTTAGTGTGTGGTGTGTGTTAGTATGTCTGGTGTGTGTAGTGTGCGTTACAGTGTGTGTGGTGTGTGTGTTAGTATGGTGTGTGTGTTAGAGTGTGGTGTGTGTGTGGTGTGTATGGTGTGTGTGGTTTGTGTGTAGTGTGTGTTAGTGTGTGTTAGAGTGTGTGTGTGTGTGGTGTGTATGGTGTGTGTGTGGTGTGTGTGGTTTGTGTGTTATGTGTGTGTTAGTGTGTGTATGGTCTGTGTTATAGGGTGTGTGTGTCTGTTAGAGTGTGTGCGGTGTGTGTGCTGTGTGTGTGGTCTGTGTGTTAGTGTGTGTGTGTGGTCTGTGTGTTAGAGTGTGTGTGTGTGTGTTAGAGTGTGTGTGTCTGTTAGAGTGTGTGTGTCTGTTAGAGTGTGTGTGGTGTGTGTCAGAGTGGTCTTGTAATTACCAACACGCTGTTCCAGCATCAACGCATCCACACAACATCATGGATTCATGCTGGGTGCGATCAAGAACATCTGCTGGACTATATAGTGACGGATCTGAGGATGCGGGCCCATGTGCTTGACACGAAGACCTACCGTGGAGCTGATCTGCCCTCTGACCATCGACTAGTCATCTGTAAGATGCGCCTGCCATTCTTCCACTCCGGTGGTGGGTGTACACCCAGGACCCCATTCAAACCTAAGGTGGCCTGGTCTCAGCTAGCTGATGGAAGTTGCGAGTGAGAATTTCATCATCGCTTGCAGCTAGGGTTGGCATCATCCCCCACTCCTACTGATGTCGAGGGGAAATGGGCGAGGTTTAGGACTGTGGCTCATGCAGCTGCAATGGCTGCTTTGGGTACGCGGTCCAGACCTCCCCAGAGACCCTGGCTGACAAAGGAGGTGTTCAGGATGGCTGAGAAAAAGTGACAGGCCCACTCTCATCGTCTACAGCATCCCTCATCAGAGAATGAGGAGGCTTACCGCAGCCTTCGCTCGGAGGTTTGGAGAACCTTGAGGTGTTGCAAGGATGGGTGGTGGTCGCGGGTTGCTGAGGAGATGTAATCTGTCTCGGTGGCCCGCGATCACAAATCACTCTTTAATTTGATCAAAATAGTACCTTGTAGTGCTACACCTATCACCATCATTATGGGAAAAAACGGTAATCCAATCTCCGACCCCCGAGGAACAGGTTTGTAGATTTGCTAATCATTTCTGTGAGGTCTTGGGGGAGGGGAAATCTTTCAGCCTGGAAAACATCGTGGGGCAAAGTGGGGATGAACCTACTGAGGCTGCGGTGCCTCAAATATTGGAAGAAGAAGTCACCCCCTATGAGTGGCTGTCTGAAGTGCCATCTGTTGAGGAAGTACTGAAGGTGATCCAGAGTCTGAGACCAGGAAAAGCACTGGACAGAGATGATCTCCCAAGTGAAATGCTGAGGGAGGGTGGCGTATGTGCACAGACTGACCTACTTGACATCAAAATAAAATAAAAAACATGATTTCAAGCTTTCATGACTGCAGGAATTACTCTTTGTTTATTTTTGGTAAAGTCATCATAGAAATAAAATAAATAATACAATACGACGTTTCGATTGCAACACAAGCAATCGTCATCAGGTCGAGCTTAGCTAAATTTGAGAGAATAAACACAGACACGAGGACACAAACAGACACACAAGCAGAAAGAGACAATACAACTCCCAATTGGTGATGGGGCAGTTCTGGAGAGAGTGGAGAGTTTCCCATACCTGGGCAGAGGTCTCACTCCGAATCAGTCGAGCGGCATTATCTTTGGTTGCATAATGCTGTGTGGAAGCTACCTGGTCTGTCGCTCCACACGAAGCTTCAGGTCTTCTTGGCCACAGTCATGCCCTCCCTTCTCTATGCTTGCGAAACGTGGACACCCCAAATAGAACATCTTCGCAGGTTAGAAACATTTAGGCCAGCCTGTCTACGATCCATCCTGTGTTTAACCAGGCTGGATTGTGTGAGCTCACAATCCTTGGAAAATCTAGACAAAGTCCCATCGGTGAGCTCTTCCGGCAGGCAAGGCTGAGTTGGCTGGATCATGTAGCCCGCATGCCCAGCCACCGCATGCCTAAACAGCTTTTGTTCGGCCGGATCGAGGGGGCTAAACGGGCGCGGCACGGGCTAGAGAAGAGATGGAGTGATGTGGTACAGAAGGACGTGGAGCTGAGTGGACTTACCGATGACTGGTACCAGTGGTGTCAAGATCGGCCTCTGTGGAGGAGGCTCGTGAAGGACGCTATTGGGCAGTTGGAGGCAGTCGCCCTCCAGCAACAACGGAGGACGGAGGAGCGACACTCACAACGAGTGGAGTGCCGGGTGGCTCAAGCACAGCAAGTTGGCACAGTTGGGGGCACAGGTGGTGCATCGGCCACTCATGTCAGTCAGTCGACCCGTGGCACCCTGCCAGCGGGCGTTCGATACTTCACGTGGCCTCAAGGTGCACATGGCCTGGCATAGCGTCGTGGTGACATCACCGCCAATTAGTGGCGAATAGCGGTTGTTGTTGTTGTTAGAGTGTGTGTGTTAGTGGGGAGCGGTATTGTAGCGGTTATCACACTGCACTACTAATCTGGATTCCCGCTCATGGCTAACACCAGTGACGATTATTTGAACCGGTCCTGGGCCTCCCCTACGACGACTCAGCCTCAAATGAGTACCTGGTGTGGTGTGTAAACATCGCTACTGAGGAGATAAAGGCGGCCGGGCGTGGTGCTGGCTACCCACACCCTCGTGTGCTGTGCTGGCCTTCATCGGTGCTCGATAACTGCACTTGCTTAGCAGCCTTTTAAGGCTATACGGGGGATCGTTGTCTTTGTGCTGGATGGTAACGCTGTGGTGGATGTGAGCAATTCTATGGAGGGAAGGCCAGTTCCAAAATCGGCGATACCCATTCATGGCGTTTGTAGCCACCACAGCGGCCAAACGGGGGATCTTTACGGGTCCGAGGGCCTGGTAACTCCTCCACTTTCATTTTTTTACCACTAAACCAGGTGAAAAATGTAGAACAAAACTTGTTCCGGAGGCCCTGTGGGGACAGGCGTCTATGACATTTCCTGGCCAACCCCGATTTGGCGGAGCCAGGAGACTGAATCCTTACCCTCGGGATCCCTCAAGAAACAGCAAAAAGCCACTGCGGGTGGCCACGTGGAATGTTCGAATGGTCACTGCGGAGGAGAGGCTGCCACTCCTCTGTCGGGAGCTGAACTGGTACCACCTGGATCTCTGCGGTATTCAGGTGGTCCGGTGGACTAGCTCTGGCTAGTGGTGAATAGTCCTCTATTGGGGCAGGAGACTGCCGAACACAAAAATGAAGGGGGCGTGGGAGGGTGGAAGTTAGGTGCGGGAGCTGTAAGTCCCAGGCTACTGTGGACTTGCCTTCTGATCAAGCAGCGATGAGGAGTGGTGGTTGTGCTTATTTATTCCACCACAGAAGATGAACATCAGTGGAGGGTTGCAGGCAAGGCCGATGAGTCAGATGCCTTCAATCACCTCCTGTCACAGGTGCTAGCTAAAGTGGCCCCTCGGGATAGAGTAATCCTGTTGGGTGACTTTAATGCCCGAGTGGGTCATAATGCTGGCACATGGTTTGGAGTGATTGGAAGGCGTGGGCCAGATCAGTACGATAGCAAGGGTAGGAGGTTGCTCGACTTTTGTGCAGCCCATGGGCTTGTAATTACCAACACGCTGTTTCGGCATCGGCATATCAACACATCATAGATTCACACTGGGTCCAAGCAAGAACACATACTGGACTATACAACGACGGAACAGCGGATGTGGGCCCATTTCCTTGACACCAGGACCTATCGTGGAGCTGATCTGCCCACTGATCATCGGCTTGTCATCTATAAGATGCACTGCCATTATTTCACTCCGGTGGTGGGTGTACACCCAGGACCCCATTCCAACCCATAGTGGCCTAGTCTCAGCTAGCTGATGAAAATTGAAAGCAAATTGTCATCATCACTTGTCGCTGGGGTTGGCATCGTCCCTCCTCCTCCTGATGCCAAAGGGAAATGAGCGAGGTTTAAAAGTGTGGCTCATGCAGCTGTAATGGCTGCTTTGGGTGCACGGTTCAAACATTCCCAGATATCCTGTCTGACAGAGGAGGTGTTCTGGCTGGCTGAAAAACAGGCCCACTCTCACCACCGACAGCATCCCACATCAGAGAATGAGGAGGCTTACCGCAGCCTTCGCTCGGAGGTTCGGAGAGCCGTGAGGCGCTGCAAGGATGGGTGGTGGTTGCGGGTTGCTGAGGAGATGGAATCTGCCTCGGTGGCTTGTGATCACAAATTACAATTTAACTCCATCAAAAAGTAACTTGCAGCACCACAACTATCACCATCATTAGTAGAAAGAAAGGTGATCTGATCTCCGAACCCCAGGAACAGGTTTGCAGAATTGGTGAACATTTATGTGAGGTCTTGGCGGAGGGGAAATCTCTCAGCCTGGAAAACATCATGGGGCAAAGTGGGGATGATCCTGCCGAGGCTGCGGTGCCTCAAATATTGGAAGAAGTCACCCCCTGTGAGTGTAGGGCTGAAGTGCCATTTGTTGAGGAAGTACAGAAGGCAATCGAGAGTCTGAGACCTGGAAACGCACCGGGCAGGCTGCCCTATATGACAATAATAAGTCTGGACCACTGGACGGGTTCCGCAAGTTTGGAAGGATGCCCTGGTGGTCCCCCTCTTTAAAAAGGGGGCCCGCACAGACTGTAACAACTACAGCGGTATCTCCCTCCTAAGTGTTCTGGAAAAGGTCCTGGTAAGGATTATTCAACATCACCTAATTAAGCACGCTGAGGAGAGGCTTGTAGAGCCCCAGTGTGGTTTCAAGCCAGGGTGGTTTCTTGACAATGTCATATTTTCTGTCTGTCTGCTACAGCAGAGGTATAAGGTATTCCAACAAGACTTACATCTCTGCTGGATTGAACTGGTCAAGCCCTATGATACCATAAATAGGCTTGGGCTCTGGGTTGTTCTTTGTGCTTTCAGAATTCCTGACTCTCTGTTCACAACCATTAAGGGTCTTCATGATGGTGGGCAGGCCCGAGTAAATTACGTGGCCGAGAGTCTTAGCCATTACCCGTTCACCTTGGGGTGCGACAGGGTTGTCCTCTGGCTCCCACATTATTTAACATCTATTTCGACCAATTAGTTCATGAAGCCATCGATGGCTGTACTGGAGGAATTTCCATCTGGTATAGATACAATGGGAGGCTGATCAATGCTCGGGTGCAGTCATGGGATGACCCCCATTTGGTCAACCATATAAGATATGCTGATGATCTGGTAATTGATACTCACTCAGAGGAGGAGTTGGAGGCACTGCTGCTGATCCTGGTGCATGCCCCTAAGAGGGAGGGCCTCACCATCAAGCCCACCAAAACTAAGCACCTGCCTGTGTATTTTGTGCCATCAAACACTCCACCACTACAACTCCCAATTGGTGATGGGGCAGTTGTGGAGAGAGTGGAGAGTTTTCCATATCTCGGCGGTGTGCTCATGACCAGCTCCGGTTTGACAGCACAGGTCTCACTCCGAATCACTCGAGCGGCATTATATTTTCATCAGCTGCATAACGCTGTGTGGAAGCTACCTAGTCAGTCGCCCCCCCCCCCCCCCTATTGGAACATCTTGCCAGTTAGAAACATTTAGGCTGGCCTGCCTATGATCCATCCCGTGTTTAACCAAGCAGGATTGTGTGAGGAGCTCACAATACCTTGAAAGATCTGGGCAAAGTCTCATCGGTGAGCTCCTACAGGAGAGAAGGCTGCATTGGCTTAGCCATATAGCCCACATGTCCAACCACCGCATGCCTAAAGAGCTTTTGTTCGGCTGGATAAAGAGGGCTAAATGGGCACGGCATGGGTTAGAGAAGAAATGGGTTGATGTGGTACAAGCGAATTTGGAGCTGAGTGGACTTATCAATGACAGGTACCAGCTGTGTCAAGAACGGCCTCTGTGCAAGAGTCTAGTGAAGGACGCTACTGAGTAGTTGGAGGCAGTCGACCTCTAACAACAACGAAGGGTAGAGGCGCGACGCTCACAACGTGTGGAGCGCTGGCGGCTAAAACACAGCAAGCAAGCACAGTAGGGGGTACAGGTGGTGCATCGGCCAGTCATCTCAGTCAGTCAACCCATGGCCCCTGGGTCTGTCCAGTGACCACCTGCCAGCGAGCGTTTGACACTTCACGTGGCCTTAACATGCACATATGCAGGCACAAGCACCGTGGTGATGTCCCTGCCACTTAGTGACGAATGACGGTTGTTGTTTGTGTGTTAGTAGTGTGTTAAATTGTGTTTTAGTGTGTTACTAGTGAGTGTGTGTGTTGGTCCGGCAAAGGCAACCCCCTACCTCCTCACTGGTGCCGGACGCAAACACTGTGGTGGATGTGAGCAATTGCCATAGAGGGAAGGCCAAATCCAAAATCGGCTATACCCCTTAATAGGGCTTGAAGCCACCACAGCGGCCAAACGGGGGCTCTGGAGGGGTGCTAAGGGCTGGTATTACTTCCACCTTCAATTTTTTACCAGTAAACCATGTGAAAAATATACAATGAAGCTTGTGCTGGAGGTGCAGGGGGGCAAGCGTCGATGATGTCTGCTGGCCAAATCCCATTTGGTAGAGCCAATTAATTGAATCCATATTCTCGGGATTTCTCCAGAAATAGCAAAACGCCATTGTGGGTGGCCACGTGGAATGTTCAAACGCTCACTGCGTGGGAGAGGCTGCCACTCCTCTGTCGGGAGCTGAACCGGTACCACTACGTGTCCAGGAGTTGGAGCCAATCCTTGTTCCCCTTCGGGTGTGAAATGGATATCCTCTGGCACCTACATTATTTAACATAATTTTTGACCACGTAGTTTGAGGCTTTTCATGGATGTACCAGAGGAATCCTCATTTGGTACAGATGCAATGGGAGGCTGATTGAAGCCCAAGTGCAGTCGTAGGATGGCTCCCTATTGGTGAACCATGTTACGTATGCAGATGATCTGATGATTGCTGCTCACTTAGAAGAGGAGTTGAAGGTGCTACTGCTGAACCTGGAGCGTGTCACTAAGAGGTGCGGCCTTAACATCAGCGCCTCCAAAACTAAGCACCTGCCTGGGTATTTTATGCCATGGAACACTCCACCCCCTCCACAACTGCCCATTGGTGATGGAGCAGTTGTGGAGAGAGTGGAGAGGTTTCAATTCCTGGGCTGGCCGACCTACTATCCATCCCGTGTTTAACCAAGCTGAAATGTGTGAGGAGCTCACAAATCCTTGCAAGATCTGGACAAAGTCCCATCAGTGAGCTCCTCCAGCAGGCAAGGCAGCATTGGCTGGGTCATGTAGCCCGCATGCTCAACCACTGCATGCCCAAACAGCTTATGTTTGGTTGGATAGAGGGTTAAACGGGCACTGCATGGGCTGGAGAAGAGATGGAATGATGTGGCACGAGAGTATCAGCGGTGTCAAGATCGGCCTGTGTGGAGGAGGCTCGTGAAAAACGCTGCTGGGCAGTTGGAGGCAGTTGCCCTCCAACAACAACAGAGGGTGGACGAGCGACGCTCACAACAATGAGCAGAGCGCCGTGTGGCTAAAACACAGCAAGTTGGCACAGTAGGGGGCACAGGTGGTGCATCTGCCAATCATCGCAGTTAGTCAACCCATGGCACCTGCTGGGCCTGTCCCGTGACCTCTTGTCAGCGAGCCTTTGACACTTCACATGGCCTCAGAATGCACCTGGCCTGGCACGGCGCCGTGGTAACGTCACCGTCTCCGGCGAATGGCAGGTATTGATATATATGAGTATTATATACACACACACGAGTACTGTGTATACATCTATACGAACACTATGTGTCTATGTGTGTACAGTATATGAGTACTATGTAAATATGAATACTATGTTTATGAGTGTAAATAAGTATATGAGTGTATGAATACTATGCATATATGAGTATATATATGTATATATGAGTGTATATGTGTGTATATATATGAGGGCCGAGTGTTGGAGGAGCTTGCAGGCTTCCTGTGTTAGGGCAGGAAGTGTCTGGGGCTGTGTGCGGGGCTCCGATAGCAGCCCGACAGGAAGCCTGCACACAGATTACTCACTCACATACACACACACTCACATACACACTCTACATACACACACACTCATACACACATACACACTCTACATACACACAAACTCACATACACACTCTACATACACACCCACTCACATACACACTCACACTCACATACACACACTCACATACACACACACTCACACACTCACATACACACTCTACATACACACACACTCACATACACACACTCACATACACACTCTACATACACACACACACTCTACATACACACACTCACATACACACACTCACATACACACACTCACATACACACACTCACATACACACTCTACATATACACACATACACACTCTACATATACACACATACACACTCTACATACACACACACTCACATACACACTCTACATAAACACTCTACATACACACACTCACATACACACTCTACATACACACACACATTCTACATACACACACACACACTCACATACACACTCTACATACACATACACACTCACATACACACTCTACATACACACTCTACATACACACACTCACATACACACTCTACATACACACACACACATTCTACATACACCCACACACACTCACATACACACTCTACATACACACACACTCACATACACACTCTACATACAACAACAACCGCCATTCGCCACTAAGTGGCGGTGACGTCTCCACGACGCTTGTGCCAGGCCAAGTGCACCTTGAGGCCATGTGAAGTGTCGAATGCCCGTTGGCAGGAGGTCACGGGGCAGACCCAGGTGCCACGGGTCGACTGACCGAGATGACCGAGATGACTGGCTGAGGCACCACCTGTGCCCCCTACTGTACCAATTTGCTGTGCTTTAGCCACCCGGCGCTCCGCTCGTTGTTGTGAGCGTCGCTCCTCCGCCCTCCGTTGTTGTAGGAGGGCGACTGCCTCCAACTGCTCAGTAGCGTCCTTCACGAGCCTCCTCCACAGAGGCCGATCTTGACACCGCTTGTACCAGTCATCGGCAAGTCCACTCAGCTCCACGTCCTCCTGTACCACATCACTCCATCTCTTTTCTAGCCCGTGCCGCGCCCGTTTAGCCCCCTCGATCCGGCCGAACAAAAGCTGTTTAGGCATGCGGTGGCTGGGCATGCGGGCTACATGACCCAGCCAACGCAGCCTTGCCTGCCGGAGGAGCTCACCGATGGGACTTTGCCCAGATCTTTCAAGGATTTGTGAGCTCCTCACACAATCCAGCCTGGTTAAACCCAGGATGGATCATAGGCAGGCCAGCCTAAATGTTTCTAACCGGCGAAGATGCTCCATTAGGGGGGTCCACGTTTCGCAAACATAGCGAAGGGAGGGAATGACTGTGGCCGAGAAGACCTGAAGCTTCGTGCGGAGCGATAGACCAGGCAGCTTCCACACAGCGTTACGCAACCGATGAAAATATATTGCCGCTCGACTGATTCAGAGTGAGACCTCCGCTGCCAAACAGGAGCCAGTCATGAGCACACTGCCCAGGTATGGGAAACTCTCTACTATCTCCACAACTGGCCCATCACCGATTGGGAGTTGTGGGGGTGGAGTGTCCGATGGTACAAAATACCCAGGCAGGTGCTTAGTTTTGGTCGGGCTGATGGTAAGGCCCCACCTCTTAGTGGCATGCTCCAGGTTCAGCAGAAGCGTCCCTAACTCCTCCTCTGAATGAGCAGCAATTACCAAATCATCGGCATACATAACGTGGTTGACCAATAGGGAGCCATCCCTTGACCGCACCCGGGCATCGATCAGCCTCCCATTATATCTGTACCAGATGGAAATTCCTCCGGTACAGCTATTGAAGGCTTCACAAACTACGTGGTCAAAATAGATGTTAAATAATGTGGTAGGCAGAGGACATCCCTGTCGCATCCCAAGGTGGACAGGAAATGGCTCTGACTCCCAGCCACGTAGTTTTACCCGGGCCCGCTCACCATCATGAAGGTCCTTAATGATCGTGAGCAGAGGGTCAGGGACTCCGAAAGCACGA
Organism: Entosphenus tridentatus; assembly: GCA_014621495.2. Taxonomy (NCBI): domain Eukaryota; kingdom Metazoa; phylum Chordata; class Hyperoartia; order Petromyzontiformes; family Petromyzontidae; genus Entosphenus; species Entosphenus tridentatus. The sequence continues at coordinate 268,202 of CM025688.1, read as the reverse complement.
AGAACAACCCAGAGCCCAGGCCTACTGATCGTATCATAGGCCTTGACCAGGTTAATAAAGCAGAGATGTAGGTCTTGTTGGAATTCCCTACACCTCTGCTGTAGCAGACAGAAAATATGGCATCTGTGCAAGACCGCCCTTTCCTGAAACCGCATTGGGCTCCACAAGCCTCTCCTCAGCGTGCCTAGCAAGGCGATGTTGAATAATCCTTGCCAGGACCTTTCCCGGCACACTGAGGAGTGAGATGCCCCTGTAGTTGTTACAGTCTGTGGAGTCCACCTTCTTAAAGAGGGGGACCCACCAGGGTATCCATACACACTCACATACACACACACTCACATACACACTCTACATACACACACACTCACATACACACTCACATATTTACTCTACATACATACATACACTCACATACACACAAAAAACAAATATCACCCGTATAGCCTTTACAGACTGTTGGGGCAAGTGATGTTAGCGAGCAGTACCTATGAAGGCTGGCACGGCACACGAGGGGGTGGGTGGCCAGCACCACGCCCGGTCGCCAGTGACGATGTTTAAACATCACACCAGGTACTTAGTTGACGCTGAGTCGACCTAGGGGAGGCCCAGGACAGGTTCAGATCATCGTCACTTGTGTTGGCCGTGAGCGGGAATCAAACTCGGTATGCCAAGTTCGTAGCGAAGCGCGCCAACCACTACACCACCGCTCCCCATATATACACACTCATATACATACACAGTCACATACACACTCACTCCGATAGCTGCCCGGCAGGAAGCCTGCACTCTCACAGATTACACACTCACTTACACACATATATATACACATGCAAACATACATACACGTCGTCACACACAGCCTACAGTGGAATGGACTAGTGGCCACGGGCGGTAATGACAGGGGAGTCAGCCTGCAGTGTGAGTGGACTGGTGGACACGGGAGGTAATGACAGGGGGAGTCAGCCTGCAGTGTGAGTGGACTGGTGGTCATGGGAGGTAATGACAGGGGAGTCAGCCTGCAGTGTGAGTGGACTGGCCGCCACGGGAGGTAATGACAGGGGGAGTCAGCCTGCAGTGTGAGTGGACTGGTGGCCATGGGAGGTAACGATAGGGGAGTCAGCCTGCAGTGTGAGTCGACTGGTGGCCACGGGAGGTAATGACAGGGAAGTTAGCCTGCAGTGTGAGTGGACTGGTGGCCAAGGGATGTAATGACAGGGGAGTCAGCCTGCAGTGTGAGTGGACTGGTGGCCACGGGCAGTAATGACAGCGGAGTCAGCCTGCGGTGCGAGTGGACTGGTGGCCATGGGAGGTAATAACAGGGGAGTCAGCTTCCAGTACGAGTGGACTGGTGGCTGCACAATTGACCGAGAATCGGAGTGTGGCCAGGTGACGGAAGAGGATGGTAGAGTCTGCTGGTAGAGCGAGCGGTCTAGAACCAGCGAGAAGGTTCGGGAATGGGCGCGTGGCCTCGGACCGTATATAAGGGAGATGCGCGGCAGACTCGGGGCTGTTACAGTGGGGGTCTCCGCCATTTCCAACGTGAGCACGTGGCCCCTTAATAAAGAAACCATCTCAAGACAAGTGCGTCCAAGTCGCCATTACACACTCACAAATTACACACACGGATTACACACTCACAAATTACACAGATTACACACACACGTACATGCTTAAATACAAAGATTCCCCGTGTAGCCTTAACAGTGTAGGAGCAAGTGTTGTTAGTGAGTAGCACCTATGAACGCCGGCATGCCACACGAGGGGTTGGGTGGCCAGCACCACCCTTGGCCGCCTGTCTCCCTAATGGTGATGTTTACACATCGCACCACATACTCAGTGGAGGGTGAGTTGACCCAGGGGAGGTCTTGGACTGGTTCAGATAATCACCGTGAGCGGGAATCGAACCCGGGTCCCTGGGTGGTGATGATGTCACCACAGCGCTTGTGCCAGGCTATGTGCACTTTAAGGCAATGTGAAGTCATCTTCTTGGTTCTTTCGGTAAAGTCACGTAAAAGGGAAGTAATAAAATAATAAAAAATAATTCTCACGACGTTTCGGCCACAACGCAAGCAGCCGTCCTCAGGTGAAGACCAGGTCTGTCGGGGAGACATCGTCTGAATGAAACACCACCACGCTTGGAGCGTATATTTAAGCTGGGTTGGAAGGGGGGAAGGGCGCCTTGACAAAATAATTTGCATATCAAGAGGAATTTAGCATATTTATGGGAAACGCAGGTATGTGATTAGTACTACTTGTGAAATGCGTAGGTGGGCGGGGGTTTCAAAGTCAAATTATGCCCGTGCATTATGCAGGATTAGCAGCATCAAAGGGAGGGGATAGGGGTAGCATTAATAAAGGGAAGGTAGAGGAACTTTGGTGAATAAGGAAACCACATCAAAACTGACAAGCAGGTCGTCTGGGGACAGGAAAATTCCCTTGATTGTCGATACCAGGTCCGTAGAGTTTAGTACCGCAGAGGTGGTTTTTCAAGTGAAAGGCCGCAGGATTTCAGACAAAAAACGAGCCAGTTTATAGGTGGGAGAGTTGATAGTAAAGACAATGGGACGAAGAGGCGTATCTTCTTTATGTATCTTTGGAAGGCCATATAATCTTGGTGGCCTGGCTGCAGGTTTCAACGAGAACTGTTTGGTTTGATCAATTAATGCGGTTGAATCAGAAATGATTTTGTTGGTTTTAATGACGAGGCTGTTGGTGGGGTCTCTTTTTATTTTTGTATAGCTGCCATCGTTGAGTAGTTCTTGAATTTTGTTGTTTTATATTTTGTCCATGATGACAGTGGCATTGCCTTTGTCGGCTGTGGGCTCACATGACATTGACTTCTCCAAGACAGAGGTTCTCTGCAAGCCATCTGGCTACCATGAGAGATTCGTTCATGAGGCGATCCACATATACAAACAGAGACAATTTCAACCGAGAAGATGGATTCTGGCTCAGCAATCATTGGAAGGACGTAATAAACCATTTCGGATCTTAACTGATTGTGTTCACGTTTACGGTGACTTTCAGACCGCAGTCCACTCACTGGCATGACTATATATCTTTTATTCTCCGCAGGGAATGGATTCTTTGCTCCGCTGCAAGTCTCCTACTACCACTCTTCCATTGACATATTTCGTTGCTTCCTCTTAGTATCTTTCACTCGACGGTCAATGGTATAGTGTATAGCAGATTGTATAATAGTATACAATTGTAATGTTTAATACAATGTATAAGGCAATATATAGTATCGTAATTGTATAGTGAATATACAGCAGTGTGATATACAGTAGGGTGGATAGAATAATACATAGTGTAATATTACACTATGTATTATTCTAATGTATAGGGTGGTGTATAGTAATACAGTATATAATTTAATGTTGGGTTTGTCTATGGCAGCATATAGTACGGGATAGACCCGTGTGATGTAAGGGAAAAAAGTTTAGCTGGAAGCATATTATATTTTTTGCGACAGCATTGTAATGTATTACTTACTGTTAGTCAGCTTATTGGAGAGTATATTTAGTATACTGATGATACTATGTAGTTTATACTTTAGTTTTTTACATGGTTGCTTAGTTACTGCAGCTACATACTATTAACATTCCTTCCCTTTATTAATGCTACCCCTATCCCCTCCCTTTGTTGCTGCTATTCCTGCATATTGCACGGGCATAATGACTTTGAAACCCCCCGCCCACCTCCTACGCATTTCACAAGTAGTACTGATCACATACCTGCATTTCCCATAAATATGTTAAATTCTTCTTGATACACAAATTATTTTGTCAAGGCGCCCTTCCCCCCTTCCAACCCAGCTTAAATATACGCTCCAAGCGTGGTGGTGTTTCATTCAGACGCTGTCTCCCCGACAGACCTGGTCTTCACCTAAGAACGGCTGCTTGCGTTGTGGCAGAACGTCGTAAAAATTATTTTATTATGTTTATTTTTATTATTATATTACTTCCCTTCTACGTGACTTTACCAAAAGAACCAAGAAGATGAATCCCTGCAGTCGCTAAAGCTTTAAATCGAAATTTAAGCCATGTGAAGTGTCGAACGCCCACGAGCAGGTCACGGGACAGATCCAGCAGGTGCCATGAGTTGACTGATGGAGGTGACTGGCCGATGCACCACCTGTGCCCCCTACTGTACCAACTTGCTGTGTTTTAGTCGGACAACCCTCCGCTCGTTGTTGTGAGCGTTGCTCCTCCGCCCTCCGTTGTTGCTGGAGGGCGACTGCCTCCAACTGCCCAGTAGCGTCCTTCACGAACCTCCTCCTCCACAGCAGCCGATCTTAACTCTGCTGGCTCCAAACTTCGGCAAGTCCACTCAGCTTCATATCCTCTTGTACCACATCATTCCATCTCTTCTCTAGCCCATCTCTTCTCGAACTTTCCCAGCACACACTCGCAAACACACACTCACTAACACTCAGACACTCCTAACACAGAGAGACACGTCATACAATCATCCAGCAGTGGAATAAGACTGTCTTTATTATTTTAATTTGTCTACCCATCTCTGTGTATCTCTATGAGTATATATATATCATGGAGTCTGAGTATATGCATCTCTATGAGTCTATGTATCTCTATAAGTTTGTATGTATCTCTGAGTCTGTGTCTCTGAGTATGTATCTCAATGAGTATCTATGTATCTCTATGTGTCTCTGAGTCTATGTATCTCTAGGAGTCTGAGTCGATAGACTCAGACTCATAATCTCACCACACCAAGAACCATCGACTCACTACACAGACGCATAGACTCATCACACCGAAACCCACAGACTCATCACACCGAGACATATAGACACATCGTACAGAGACCCACAGAATCACCACAGAGATCCACAGACTAACCACACCGAGACCAATGAATAATAATGAATTAACTAGTAACCAAGGATTAAGCAATGAATCCAATAACCCAATAACCAGTAAGCTGAATTGAGCAGTAGCTTCCAAAATGCATTGTGGGTAGTGGAAGGGCAGAACTTCATGTGATGTCTTTGCCACGTCCTGTCACGCAATCCTGCCCCGTATTCCAATAGGTTCTTAGTCCTGGAAGGCACGGAGCTATGGGGAGAAAAAGACAGAGGCAAAGGTACCTCAGGTAGCCTCACTCATTCACTCACCTACCCACTCACTCACTCACCCACCCACCGACCGACCGACCGACCGACCCACCCACCCACCGACCCACCCACCCACCGACCCACCCACC
>CM025688.1:188051-205999 GCA_014621495.2 Entosphenus tridentatus | reverse complement strand
TTCCCCCCCCCCCCCCCCCCCATAGAGCTGGAAGGGGAGGACACCTGATCGACCGGTTTTTATCCGAGAAACCCTTATCGGGATTAACTCTCACGGTTTCCGGCGATCAGGGAATTGGATGACCTCCCCCGACGCTACGTTGCACCGCGGCGCTGCGACCGACCTTAAGATGGTATGGTTGCGGCGTGGGGCATTCGGCCACCGCGATTGAGGCGCATTTCCCCCCACACACACCCCCACGGGCCGACGGGGCAAGCAGGGGAGGGACGGGACAGCATGAATAGCGGGACCGCAGGGGCTCTTTCGCATAGTCATGGAGGGATGGGATAATTACGCTTGAGCGCGCAGGCCCCATTGTTAGGGAGGGTAAGGGATTAATTAGGATTTACGCCGCGCACGCCGCACACTGATTAGCATATCAAAAGCGCCCGGAACCGCCGTGCGCGTGCCAGAGGGGCGCGAGCCCATTGTTCAGAGGCGCATCCCTTTGAGGTAGGGAGGATAAATAGGAGGCGCAAAGGGGAAATAGCTCTCTTACTCCGAGAAGCCAGCGTTCCAGACGGCTCCCAGCTCTGCCCTCCAGACGTCCGTGCGACGTGTCGAGGCAAGCAGCGAGGAAAACCCACGGAACGTCGAGTGCCTCAAACCGTGAGTAAGGAGGTAAAGGCATTTCGTGAGCAGATAAATAGGGAATAGACCCAGGGGTATCAGAGTAGGCACGCCTCGTCGATGCACACTGATTTAACAACCATTCACGGGCAACTGGTAATAAATCATTAATAGCTTATTGTGGCCTCGTGTGATCTCGCTGAGAAGTGTGAACGCGTGTGGTGCTGTGTATACGTTTGCTCGCCACGTGGGAGCGCTGCGCAGAGCGGCGCAAGAGAGGGTGTCGCGTGTGGAGCTGTGTGTGGGTGTGGGCGTACGTTCGCTACGTGTATAATACCGGTGCGCGATCGTAACGCGAGCGGGGCTGTGTATACGTAGACTCCCAGCGAGTGAGTGCTGCTCAGGGCTGTAGACGGGCATACGTATACTCGTAGCGAGTGAGTGCTGCGCGAAGCTGCGTGAGGGGGGGGTATGGCGTTTGATTGACGATGCTGTGCATACGTATGCTTGCAGCGTGGGAGCGCTGCGTGAGGCCGTATGAGTAGGGGCGTCGCGTTCGAATGCCGGCGAAACCCTAGCGGGTATTAGGGTGGTGGGGTAACGTAAAGGGAATAGGGGATGCATGCGGGAGCGACCCCGGGGGCCAACGGCCCCCACAACTGCTTGGGACTATCGCAGCCCTGGTTGTAGTTCCTCCACGCTCCCGCAGTAGATCAGGCCCTCTTGCTGCATTCGGTGAGTTTGGTCCACATTCCAGCAGTGGACCAGGCCCGCTGGTGGCTGGTGGTTCCTTCAATTGGTTTCCTTCTCCCCTTTTATAGCCGGTTAATTAGAATAATTGGGATTTCCCACACCCATTCTCCTAAAACCGGTCCCATCAGCTATCACTGACCCCAGAAGGAAGCCAGGGGTGTGATCCTCGAACGAAATTGATTTTTACCGGTGCATGGTCGTATTCTTTTTTGCCTCAGGAATAGGAACGGGTCGGGTTTTATCGCCACATCCACCGCTCCTGTGACCACGTGCCAGCCACGCAAGCGCCTCGCCCGAATGTGGGGGAGGGCGTGGAGGGGCGGGGATGGGCGGGGGAGGGCGTGGAGGGGCGGGGGAGGGGGCGGAGGGGCGGGGGAGGGCGTTGTAGGAGCGGGGGAGCCCAGGCGGGTGGATGGGGTGGGGGGTGGAAGAGCTGCCAAGGTATCGTGTCCAATTGATCACCTTCACGTCGAGATCGCGTAGTAAAATCACGAAATGTCATCGCTAAAATTGGAAGAGTGGGTACGAACAATGTTGTATTCCAAATGTTACAATTATAGGTAGTAAATGTAGAGAGAGGGGAGAGAGAGAGGTGAAGACGCGTGGCACTTTCCTTTCACCGACATCTTCCGACGTTCCGGGATGATTCCTCAGGGATGCAACGAGAGGGGGGGGGGGGATCCTCCCCCTAACCAAATTTAGCGCCGGGTCTCCATCCCCGTCGGGCCTTGTAGGAGCTCCTGGACCTCCCTGCACTCCATCGCCTCGCCCGGAGGGAAGAAGTCCAGACGTCTTCCCCCCGATGTGGATCCGTAGTTTGGCCGGGTACAGGAGCTCCTCTCTTCCCCGTGAGGTAAGCGTGCACAATCTCCTCCGGCTTGATGGGTGGAGGGACCGAAGCTTCCGGACCTACCAGGGCATCTGGTAGATGCTTGCGGATGTATGTTAGGGTATTCCCGGGTAGAATTCCAATCCATCTGAGGCCTCTACGCCTCCAGGTGATTCTCCCATCCCATTGTATCCAGTTTGTTGAACGCCATTTACAGTTCCGCGATCCTGGCTTCAGGGGCTTTCATCGTTTCGCCTTGTGCCTCTGTGGTGGTCAGGATCATCCTGATCGTTTCTTCTTGTCTCGTCAATCTCCTCCAACGCACGCAGAATACCTGTTATCTCTTCTACTCTATCCAGCAGGGTCTGTAGCATATCTTTCACGTTACCTACGATGGTGTATGGCCCGCTCTTGACGGGATACTCAGGAGGGGACGAGGCCTTGGCTTTTATCTCAGGAGCCCTCGCCGCCATTCAGTGCTGCATCAGTGCTCCTCCTGACCTAACACGAGGTGGGGTCTTGTGGCTTAGAGACTAGGCCCGGTTTGTAGGGGTGGTTTAACCCACCCCTCTTCTTATGTCTGGATACTCGGTCTTCAGAGAGTTATTTTAATGTTTTCGAGAAAAAAAAGAACTACCCAATTCCAACAACTCTGACTTTGGATTTATTATAGGGTGTAGGGTGTCAGTCGGGTTCAGAGTGATCCGTCTTGTGCTGCTCACTCATCCATGACGCCAACGGAAGTCTCATTCTACCACTTTTTGACTTTCTGTGACATGGCTTAGAGATTGACTACTGATGAAACACTAAACAGACTAAATCCACTACATAAATCTGTTCTTTGATTTGCAATTAATGTAGCATGCAGGACCCACCATTGTGACCTCTACTTAAAACTCTATCACATCACTTGATGCAAGAAGAAATATGCATTGGGTCCTGTTCATCCGTAAAATCCGTATTGACAAATGTGCTCTAATCATCTTATTCATTAGCCCCATTGACAAACCTAAGAAACCCAAGAAGTCCTTCTAATTACCTTTTTAAATGTCCCTTGGCAAGTAGAATAGACACCAGTCTTCGCAGCACCAACATTTTGGAACAACCTTATGTCTTGCCCGAACATCGTAAATCTTCCTTCAAAAATAGCCCGAAGCAAACGATCAGTGCTGGCTGGAACTACATATGCAGATGTGATTTGTAACTTTAATCCTTACCCATGAATCAAAAGTTACATTTTAATGTGCAATTTCATTGAGGGGCCGGGTATTGTCTTGGTGTGTCCTGGGACTGTTGTTTTTCTGCCTTGCCCACGCTGGCAGGGCCACGGGTGAAGACGCGTTGCGGACAGGTGCCCGAGATGCCCGAGATGCCCCAGCGTTAGGACGACTACGTGGCTGTGGCTCTGGTGTCGCGGAGGGGCAGGAGTACACGGGGGTTGACGACTCACACCCGCGGAGACTCCTGTGGAGCCAATTAACAGGGCCAACCCCTCAAGTTTCTTAACTCTGCACATTTGTATATAATGATGAATATTCTCAAAGTGGAGATCAAGGACATATATGTGTAGTGGTGATTGTAGCATCACTACTGTGTGCACACGTGTGACATCACCATGTGGGTGAGTGTTACTACCACGTTGGCCTACACACACATGACGTCATCCTGGCTGGAGGCGGGAATGACGTCAGGGCCGGTTCTGGACTCGGGAGGCGTGGCCGGGGTGGGGCCCGGGCACGCGGAGGCCCATATAAGCAGCCGCCTCACAAGGTTCGGGGCTGCCCGTATCAAGAACGAAGATGCATCGAGAAGACGCCAAGAAGAGTCAAGGCCCTCCAGTCAGCGGACCTGCCAGTAGCCCACATGGCTGGGTCACGCTATAGTAGCTGAGAGTGGAGAAGTGTGTGTTAGCTAGAGTAGGTCGGTGGTCACCACCCTATGTGTAATGTACAGTGTTATACTTAATGTTCTAATAAACGAGTGTTGCCTCCCAAGAAGTGTGCGCCTAGATTGAACCCATTACATATGCGTGCAGGGTGAGTGGATCCTTGGTGTTACGCTGCTTGCAAATACCTACCCGGCCATAATTGGCTTGATGTAATTCATTCCACCGTGATATGGGTTTTAATTTGGAGAGGGGGGGTATTCTCTCAGATGCCTAACCGACATCCTGCACCCTATGCCACGTGTGCACCCTGCACCCCCCTGCTCAACATCCTTCTCTTGGTTCTGAGGAAGGCTGGGCTATTTGGGGATGGGGTGCAGTGTTTGGCAAGGAGGGGGGCGACCCTGTGGTCTGTGGCTCTGCAGCATAACGGCCACAATTGCCAAGTGAATGCAGTCACGGGTTGGCACCCATAACCGCCGAGAATATCAGATTTTTTTACGCCGTTTAGCAATGGAGAGTGGCCCTGTTATGTCTCCACCTTACAACCCATCAGCCATGTGTCTACAATGCCTTTTCAGCCATTCCTGTGCATCCTTTCTTGCCAATGTTCTGATCTCATTGCATAGCTTTTTGTACTTAGTAACCATTTCACCCGATCCCTTAATCTTTTCGCCTAATTTCTCTTTTCCTATGCTGGGATCCAAGGTTCAGTTATTCATTTTCTTTTGGGTTTTACTACTAAGGTTATTGTCGCTTCTACTGCTTGCTCCACTATCCTCTTCAGTGCTAATGCCTTGCTGTCTATGCTAAAGTGTTCTATTTTTCCCCTTCCCCCGGATTAAACTCGATATTTCCTCTTGGATTAGTTCAAAGTAATTCAAGATAATGCTGTCAAAACAGAATTCCTTTTGCAAAAAGTCAACCGTCATTAAAAACTCCAGTTTGAGTATTTCCTAAACTCAGACAATCCACTCTAACAGCTCCAATTATTCGCACAATATTTGAATAATTCCAACATTCCTATCACTCCTCATCTTCCTTTACTCCCCTATCACTCCTCATCTTCCTTTACTCCCCTCCACACACTCCTACCTCTCCCCAATAATCTCATTCTACCTAACTCTCAAAGTTCCCAATCAAACTTAGCTGGAAATGCCTTTCCCCAACCAACCGTGCTTTCGACTGCTTCTTCCTCTTGAAGTCCAGGCTTCCTCTATTACTTTCTCTAACTGATTATTTCTCTCTAGAGAATAAATAATTATGCATCTTCGCTTCAGGATACACATGTTTCACTGCTTCTGACTTGTATTTGGAAACTATATTAATCCAATTACTTTCTATGCAGATCATAATTCAAGCGTTTAACATGAGACATAAGAGAGGCATTATATGACCCTGAAATAATCAACCTCTGGGTTCTCATTTAGATGTCCAAATGAGAACATATATTTTTGGGGGATTTTTCTAGTTGTAAGCATACCACCAGCTTCATTGAACTTATAGAAATGTATTAAAGTTATCTTTGTAATTTGATTATGTATTTGGTAAACCTGGCTCACGAAACCGCTATGGAAAAACTACAGTAGGTGGAGCATGTTCACCTACATGTGCTGGATTGAACCAGTGTACGTCTTGTTGATGCTAACGAGTGCCCATGAGAACAACCAAATCCCCATGAGAAACAACAGATGCTGTCATCGTCTTTCAAAAGCATATGAGGTTCCACACTCCGTGTATACACGCAGTCTATGCCTTTGTATCAAAAACCTTTCAATGCTGCTCATAACATTTTCGAAGTGTGAAAAAAGTTCACGTGTACATTAATGGGACTGTTAGCAATTATAATCTCTCAAATGTAAAATAGTATTGAGAAAGGCCTTAGTGAATGCTTGAAAGCCTCAGTACGATTTATATTATTATTACCAAAGTGAACTGATTATTCTTGTTATTGAAGTGATTCTTACTTTATCATATGCACCCCGTTATATGCAGCCTTGTGCGTGAATGATACCCTGTTTATAACCAGCGTGGCTGTAGGGGCACATTTTATTATGTTTGAATTATGCTTCCAAACAGTGATTACATTATCACAACCCAACATATTCCGATTGGACGTGCTGACAAATATTCATAAGCGAATATTGAACAAAAAGGTACCTCTGTGTAACGTTTTAATTTTGCATTTAACAAAGACCTCCACACATTGCACATTCATGGTAATGACTATTGATGCTCCCATTTGTTTCTTCAACGTCCAGTTCTAATTGTCACTAAACCTATTCCAGTGAATACGTTGATAGTGCACCTTCCAGGTCTATAATTGGTTAGTTATAACGAGATGATACGAAAGTTTTATTAAGTTATGCTTTCTTGTTATTTGAATCTTGGCATCAATATAATGTATTGTATAATTCTATATTTTAAATGATTGAATTCACAAATCTTTGGGAATTGTATTGACTACATAATGATAACATGCAAAATATTTACACGAGGGAAAAAAAGTGGTGTGGTGTAATTGCAATCATGCTTCAGTGGAGTATTCTTTTGAAGTTGTGCACTATAAGTGAACTGGGTAGTGACCTAGCCGAGCGGTGGTGCGTTTGGTTGCTTGTTGTTGCAGAGGTTCGCCGTTAAATCCCAGGAACTGCCCTGGTTAAATCTGTGGAAGTGTGAGTGAAAAATATTGGCACCGTCCGTCTAACATTGGAGTTTATTCGACCAGTAGGCCACGTGTTCCGGTGGTATGGTCAGAACAGGGAAGTTTTATAGATTAACTGCAAGTAACTTTAAATTGGGAAAAGCCACCGAGGGTCAACTTCAAGAGCAGAGGGCTGATTGAAAACAGCCAAGAGCCTAGAACCAAGATTTATTCTGAGTAACTGGAGAGTGCAAATCACATACTGCTAGCCCAGGCAATGAGTTTTCATTTGAACAAACTTTTTATTTATTACAAACAATCTTCCTATAGCTTAATACTTTCCACAAAATGTACATGTACGTCTGATCTGTGTATATATAATAAGTTTTTTTGCTAAGCAACAAGATGGTTCGAGGCCTTATGTTAGCAATTAGCTCCGCTGATCATATATGGATTCAAATTAATGACGTTCATGTCGCCTAGATTATGGTATTAGTTGTGGAAACTAACATGAAAACAGATCACAAATGGGCCATGAAAATTGAACACGTATGCGTTCGCAACCAATATTTTCCATCGAAGGTGTTTGGGTTAGATTGCGTAAAAATGTCATTCAACCGGCCACCACCCAGCATAGTCAGTAAGGGGTATCACAAACAAAACGTCAATTTGTTAAAATTTCAACAAACTGGTGTGTTGCATAATAAACCCACAACATTTATCATAATGGTGAAACGTCGTACTCAGATTGAAAATGCTGTGGTTTGGCTCTCCAATACACCGGTGTGCTGTAAAAGTGATGAATTGGCATGTTCTGTTTACGTGACAACTCTTACTAGTTGGCTGTCTCGGGTGGTGGCGGGTTTAACAACACATTTATATGGCGGGTTTTAACTACACATTTATACATATATATGCGATCTAACCCAAAAAAACCTCCTATGGAGGATATTTGTCGCGAAAGCCTACGTGTTCAACTTACAGAGACCCATATACAGTAGAATTACTATATTATCGTCATCAGAGTAGGAACACAATGAGTGTTGCGCCACCTGGCTGAAAAATGGTGCTACACTACAGTATTGTGTTAAGGCTGTCAGTGCATCAGCAGCCTTTATTTGTAACTCAAGACGTTCATGGGTGTCGTTATTCTGCGTTGTGTATGATCGCGTTTTGCATATAACTAAGATCCGTATCTTAAAGAGAGGGCCCTTGCCTATAAACATATGGCAGTTGATTCGCATTGGTTCAATCGAGCCTGACTGCTCACGAGACACGGAATGTTGAAACCGGTTGTTGCTTATCACATCTGGCAGTTCAACAGTACCTTCTATTATAAAAGCCCGGCGTTCCGTGTGTCCGTTTGTTCATCAGCCCCCATGTACTCCTGACCCTCCACGACGCCATAGCCACAGTCACGTAGTCGTCCTTACGCTGGAGGCATCTCGGGCACCCGTCTGCTACATGTATTCATCCGTGGCCCCGCCAGCTTGGGCAAGGTAGCTAAACAACAAAAACAGTCCCAGTCCACACCAAGGCAACACAGGGCCCCTCAATTAAATTACACATTAAAATGTAACTATTGAAGCCTTTGTTGCTGCTTTCGTCAGTGCCCCCATAAGGCGCGAGTATGCTTCATCTATTGAGTTGATTGCTCGGGATGCTGAAAATGCTTTGCTGAAATGCTGCAGTGTAGTCTGTCCATTGTGCCTTGTGGAAGTTCCAGCGTGGTTTTAAGGTGCTCGTGATAATGATGGGCAGTGCCGACTCCTGGGGAATATGTTCAGAACGGTGCATGACGCTGGCATTTGATGGCCGAAACTGCACTTACCCAGCAGAGGTCCGATTAATATTCCAGTTTCCACCAGGCTGAGCGAAATGTGCCTTGCTGTTTGGGGTCGTGTACCAGGTGCATATCGCACTGTGATGCCCACTTCACAAGCGCCTCGCCGTTTTCATTAGACACTAAATATGGTGGCGTATATTGCTGTAAGTTGGAGATTCGGTATACTAACTGATACACCCCATGAGTCATTTGGTGGTTTATATACATTGTAGACAGTATGAGCGTCAATGTGTACTGCATCGCAGACAACAAAGTGGCATCGGCTCGACGTTAACTATTTCACAGCTCACACAGTGCGTGTCCATATTTTGGGTAAAGTGAGCAACAGAAAAGGTCAGGTCCAGCTATCTGGAAAAACACTGCCTAGTCATCTGAAAAAATGGGTTCTCCTGTAAAACGGACGACGTCGATATTGTGTGATAGTCCTTCCACATTGAGCTGGAAGAACACGGAGTGCGGGGCTCCACAGCCTTTGGAGCCTAAGGCTTAGACAGGAAGTGTAGCTGGTCTCACTGTAGTCACGTATTGGCCGGGATCATGACGATGTGGTCAATGAGCTGGTGCACGTGGAACCCGAGTTGCTCGACATGTGCTGAAGGATGAGGCTGTGACACGACTCTGGCTACGTGGACCAACGGCCACTCACATTACATTGACATTAATTTATATTCATTTGTTTATTACATTTGTAATGCGAGCGTAAGCAAAGTTTCGCCGCTCAGCTCTGGGCCAATTGGACGGCCCAGAGTATTGGGGGCGGGGCCCAGTAAGGTGGGCATATGGGGAGGTCCGCCGCCCACCTCCGGTCCAATCGGATGCCCGGATGATCAGGGGCGAAGTCTAGGGGCGGAGCCGGGGGGCGCTAAGTGAAGGGCGTGATCTGGAAGGTTCGGAAAGGGCGTGGTGGAAGGTGGAGATGGGATGACGTGAGAGGGGAATATAAGGGGAATCCGGAAAAGGCACGTGGCAGTTGGCATAGACTCGAAGTGGGATCACGTCGATCCGTGGGAGGTCTCTGGCGCCATCGGCCACGTGGCTGGAGACGACTCCAAGCACACCGTCAGCCAACGGTGTGCGGGAGTGCAACTGACGAAAAGAGCGCGCGGGGCGCACCAGTGGAACAGCCGGTCCACGGTCGGGACCGGCGGAGTGTGAGCGGCATAACAAGAATAGAGACGGAGACCAAGCTGTGTGTCGTCAACGTCCTTTATTACACATTTATTTTACGTGTATCTGGTGCTCTGTGTAAAAGTCACTTGTCAAAGCATTCGCTGAAGATTATAAATATTTTTTCACCGGCTGCGTATTGCTGTGTAGAAGCTATCTGGCCTGTTACTCTTTGTCAACCATCGGGTTTTCTCGGCCACAGTTATGCTGTCCCTTCTCTCTGCTTATGAAATGTACACTCCTTTAAAGGAACTGCACAAGTATCAAACAGGTTGTCGTGCTTATTCTTCCTCGGTGCAACTAGGCTGGATTGTTGGATGAGGTTTTATCAGGAACAAATTTTGCCCATAAGTCGATGACTTCCCGTACATTATTGTGTTCTTCCTTACGAGTCGATCGGGGTTGGGAACGGATACTGTTCCAAAGTCGGTTCAACAAAAAAGGAAAGCATTGTTGAACTGATGAATAACAAGAATGTACATTTGCATATAATAGTGTAAAAATATTGCATAGTACATCAAACATAAAATAAAGTAACAATCCCGATGCTGGCTTGCTTGCCAGAAGGGATTGCAATGAGTCCCCACATTTGCACGGACATAGACGCACCTATGTCACCTTCACAGGCTGTTGTTGGCAAGTGCTGTTAGCAAGCAGTGCCTATGAAGGCCAGCACAGCTTTCATTGGCGCCAGGCCGCCCTGAACTCCCTAGTGGGGATGTTTACACACCATACCAGCTACTCATTTGAGGCTGAGTCGACCTAGGGGAGGCCCAGAACCCTTTCGGATAATCGTCACTGGTGTTGGTCTTGAGCGGGAATAGAACTAGGGAACCAGGTGAGTAGTACAGCCCACTAGGAGGCGGTAGTTGTAGTGGTTATCGTGGTACTGTGCTACGAACCCGGCAGAGAACCGAGTTCAATTCCCGCTCACAGCCAACACCAGTGGCGATGATCTGAAATCGCTCCTGGCGCTCCCCTAGGTAGACTCAGACTCAAATGAGGAATATTGTAGTTGTAAACATCACCACGAGGGAAACGCGGTCGGGCATGGTGCTGTTTGGCCTTCATTGGTGCTCACGAACAGCACTTGCTTCTACAGTATGTTACGGCTATATGGGTGATATTTGCAGTTAGCGCACTGTATTACAAACCTAGTGAACCGAGTTCGATTACGAGTTCTAATTACTCAACGAAACTAAGACTTACTGGGCTATATAGGTTTTTTTTCAGAAGTGACATAACCACAAATGATTGCTCCAAGAAGTGGCTTATCGTGTGGAAAATAATTGCAGTAACATACTCTAAATGCATGTTTCTAAATGTGAAGGTAAAAACCGGAGGACCCGGAGAAAAATCAGTACGACCATGGGGAGAGAGACATGCAGACTCCAAATATATATATATATATATAGCAGGCGTCAGGGTTGGGATCGAACCCATGACCTGTATACCAGGTGAGGGGTTAACATCCTGGCATTCACGGCGATGAGCACTTGACGATGCTGGTTGTCATCGCCAACAAAGACGTCATTAACTCAAATTGCAAATGTTGTGGGGTTTCTCTTCTACTAAAGTAGTAACACATTGGTACATTCCGTTCACGTGACAAACCTTAAGATCTTGCTGTGTCAACTGGAAGAGGGTGTAGAACAAATTGACATTTACCAGATCGAGCCCAAAATGTTTAATTAAAAAACCATGAAAAATTTACACATTAAAGTTTTGAATGACAAAAAAACTTTACCCTTCCTGGCGTAATACAAGTGTTAAGATTATCAAACAACAATTAGACACCAATTACAAAGAATCAATATCGCGATACTGGTGAAAGGGTCCCAGAGCTGAATTATAATTTCATTATAATATTACGGCCAACGTTTAATGCACAATATATGCATTGTTTATGATAAAGTCTACCCATGGACATACAAGCCTGCAGCAGGATTGCATTATTTTGTTGACTGGAGCTAGAAAATAAGTTCTATAATTGTTATAGTCCTTGATTTTTTGAAAATATCACCTACTTCAAAAAGTTATAGATTTTAAAAAATAAATCACGAATAGTAAAGGATACTGATTCATATTTTTTAAATAAAAATTATTGTGGTTAAATATAAGAAATATCACTGTCAAATGTAAAGGGTTTATTAAATGCCATGCACGCTCATCTGGTGAAATCGAGCTCCATTTTTGGTAGGACAATCAAAAAGATGCCCAATATAACATCCCCTACGTAACATGGCTGATATGATGTCCCCCACGCAACATGGCCGAGTATGACGTCCCTCACACAACATGGCCGACATGACAACACCTATGCGAGACATCACTCCTTCAGGCGGTCTTTTTGATATAGATGTTTATATTATAAATGTTGGTGTTAATTCTTAAAGTTTTCAATCATTCATTCTATCAATAATCAGTAAAAGTTGTTCATCGTTATTGGTTACAATAGACTTACGGACACATAACATTGTTTGTCAATTTGGAGTTTCGGCAGAGGTTATCGTGAACTGAATTTACAATGTTGCTACGATTTCGTAAGTTAATTGTTGAATATGAGACCACCAGGTGGTTACATCACCCAAAGGTCACTAGGGGAGCTTCGAATCGAGCGTTCGTGGAAGAGGCGCTCTGGGTGCCGATGGCTCTTGGCGTCGCATTCTGAGCAGAATGACCCCTCGCAGTCTTCGCACCTCACCTCCGTCGGCCTCCCACAGACGCCACAGACGTTGGCTGCAAGCCGCAGGGTAGCGATGGGGAACAAACACACAGAGAGCAATGTTTACAGAATACAAACACACACAGTGAGCTGGAATACATACACAGCGAGAAATGTGTACAGAATACACAGTGAGTAATGCGTACGGGATACACACACAGTGAGCTAGGCATACAGAATACACAGACTGAGCAATGCGTACAGAATACACACAATGAGCAATGCATATGTAGTGACATGTCACTGTCTAATGCCGGCCCTAGAGAAGCACGGCGTGCGATTTATGGACAACGCGGGCACCACGTATATGTGGGTGCAGTACCGGCCCGAGAGGGGGTCGGTGACCACTGACTGGGAGTGCTGGATGGCACCACGCTCTGCGTGCAGTGCCGGACCCCTACAGAATAGGGTGTGAGAGTGCCGGCCACGGGAATGGGGTTACTAAGGGCCGTGGCATTCTGGTTGACCCCAAAGAACACGTGACCGGCAAAGTATACACAGGGCCCCCAGGTGGGGGCTAGGGGTGGTCACGTGTCAGGACGGAGATCCTGCTCAAGAGTTCTCGAAGGTGGTCGTGGCTAAGGGCAGAGCCAGCCACACCACGGAGGATATAAGCTGGGTCCCCGAGAGGGACTGGCTGCTGTGGTTATCCTGAATAATCTACGTTCTACGTCCGAGAAGAGTCACCAACACGTGGACCTGGACCCAACCTGGAGTCCTGTCCATTGTAGCTACTCCCAGTGTCATTAGTGTAGCTAGCCTGGTGGTCCACCACCATAGTGTGTAGTTAGCCTGCTGGTACACCACCATAGTGTGTAGTTAGCCTGGTGGTCCACCACCATAGTGCGTAGCTAGCCTGGTGGTCCACCACCATAGTGTGTAGTTAGCCTGGTGGTCCACCACTATAGTGTGTAGTTAGCCTGGTGGTCCACCACCATAGGTTGTTATCTGGTAAAGGGGCAGTTACTCCTTTGTATTGGTATCAATAAATGTGTTGCCTCCAAAGAGTATGTCTGTGACTCAGTTGAACTCACTACACATACAGAATACACACAATGAGCAATGCGTATAGAATACACACACAGTGATACAGAATACACAGCAATACATGCAGAATACACCCAGTGAGCAATGCATACAGAATAAAGACTGAGTAATGAGTACCATATACACACAGTGAGCAATGCATATAGAATCCTGAGGTCCCCAGTCTCCCTTTATCTCTAGATCCTGAGAGTTCCTGTCTGCCTACATCTCTAAATCCCGAGATCCCCAGTCTCTTTGTATCCCGAGACCCTGAGAACCCTAGTCTCCCTGTATCTCTAGATCCTTATAGACCATGTCTCCCTGTATCTCTAGAACCTGAGAGCCCCAGTCTCCATGTATCTAATCTGTCAACCCTTAGTGCCCCAGTCTTCCCGTGTCTGGAGCAGGCCCCCATGTCTCTGAATCCCAGGTGGTCCACCGGTGTCCCCCCACGTGTGCCGGGGTGCTGGCCTCACTCTGGCCGCCGTTCATGCTCCGCTCGTGGTTCCTGCGGTCGAGGCGCTCGTGCTGCTTCTCGTCGCAGCTGCGGCAGAACGGCTGCTTGCATTCGGTGCACGACACCTCGGGGTGACCTCCGCAGATCGCGCAGGTGACTGCGCACACGAACAAAAGACAACAGTACCCCAGGTACACTGTTTAACGGTACTGTCGATGGCAAGTGCTGTTAGTAGGAGCAGTGAGGAGCTAAGGCTATGAAGGCCAGCATAGAGTGTGCGGGGTTAGGTGCAAGCAGGTGGGTGGCTAACATCACACTCACACACATACATTCCCCCCTCACAAACGACAAAGACCCCCCCCATATAGCCTGAAGAGACTGTTGGGGCAAGTGCTGTTAGTGAGTCGCATCTAAGAAAGCTGGCACAACACACGAGGGAGTGCATGGCCAGCACCATGCCCAGCCAGGCTCCTTTGCCTCCCTAGCGGCGATGTTTACTACACACCACACCAGGTACCTCATTTTAGGCCGAGTCGACTGAGGGGGAGGATGCCCTGGACCGGGTTCAGATAATTGTCACCGGTGTTTAGCCGTGAGCCTGAATCAAACTCTTGTCTCTTTCGAGTTTGAAGTGTAGGACTTGAAATATGCCGCGCCACGCATTCTCTTGTGCTGTTGCTATGCAAGAGAGCAGTGTACAGTGTGGGGGTATCTGAGGACAGGGTTGTTGTTGTTGGGCGTGAGAGAAACGCTGTTAAGAGGCGCGACAGGTGTTAGGGGTAACCGGGGGACACAGGCCAGTGATTGGTTAAGAGGGTAAGTGCTTAATGACTGGCGCCGCTCCGGCGGGAATAACAAAGTCACGTGAGGCTGGGGGGCGAGTGGTAAGCGGGGGGGGGGGGGTGAAATAATTTATTGGGACTAATTGGTGCGGGGATAAAGGGCACAGCGTAACAGTGAGACGGCAGTCTTGGTTGGAGCTGGAGTGATGGGGAGCTGGAGTGATGGGGAGCTGGAGTGATGGTGCCGGGGAAGAGAGGAGCAGGAGTAAGTAGGGAGATACGATAAGGGTAACAGTGGTAGAGAGAGCAGAGAGTACGGTAACAGTGATAGAGAGAGCAGAGAGTACGGTAACAGTGAAGAGAAGAGCGGAGAGTGCGGTAACAGTGAGAGAGCAGAGAGTATGGTAAAAGTGATAGGGAGGACAGAGAGTAGGGTAGCAGTAGGGTAGCAGTAGATAGAGAGAACACCGTGTGCGGGAACAGTGGTAGCCATGCATCTGAGGGGTGCAGAGTAGAGTAGCAGTGGAGTATACGGACCTTGGGAGAGACAGAGAGAGAGCGGAGCGGAATCACGGAGGGAAGGAGAGGACGTAGAGACACGGAGCAGTGACGATGAGGAGGTGAACTCTAAAGTGTGAATAAACAAAACGAAAAGACAACCCGAGTACGAGTCCTACAGAAGCAACGGAGCAGTGCAGCGCTAACTGCTGTGCCACCGATCCCCACAGGAGACTGCACAGCACATGGCTGGAGTCCCACTCATCACATACGGGGGGGTGGGGGGTGACGTCGTACAGCAGTCCCTCGTTTAACGCGGCAGTAGTACATGCATGCCCCGGTTAGCGCTAAGGGACCGTCCATAAACGACCTCACGCGATTTTAGCCGATATTTTACCCCCCCCTCCCCCCCTCGTCACACGGCGTCACAAAAGTCAGACCCCCCCTCAAATATGATGACACAAAGCTCTGCCCCCCCCCCAAACCATATTTCCATTTTGAAAATAAAACATGCTTCAAATCACTTTAACTATTGCCATTGCAGTGCGTATTTAATGTGGCGCTGCACTCTGATGTTGTAGGAGAAAACATTTATAAAAAAGTATTTCATTAAGTAGAACGTGTTGTCTATATGTATTTAAAGTTGCGCATTTTTATTTGATGCCACATTTCTCAACCCCCCCTCCCCCCCTCGTCACACATCGTCACAAATGTCTGACCACCCCCTCCCTAGGAGCGTGACGTCGTTTATGGACGGCCCCTAACCCCATACAGTGCTGATTCGTTCTAGACCTGTTTATTCTCTAAGAAAATGAATACAGTACATACGTAACATATCGTAAATAAACATAATGAGGATGAAAAGCCGTAATCGAGTTTGCACGGTGTACACTCTCATCCAAATATTTTACAGTATTAGCGCCTTTTACACTCTGCCCTCAGCCAATGAGCGAGCGTTATCATACTCGAGTGGGCGTGGCGTTCGCTGTCCTCCATTGAGTGTTTTCCTCTGCTGTCCAGTTTGAGTGGTGCTCGCAAGGTGTTTGGTTTACTCCTCCGTGGTCTGTCTCTCTTACCGCTGGTCTGCTGTTTTGGTGAACAATTCTGACCACATAATGGCAAGGCAATCAACCCTTGATGCCTTCTTCAAGAAGGCTACCAGAGTTCGCTGGATGATGAGCCACAACCTCGCCCATCTTCCCGCTTGTTATTCCCATCTTGTCAACCAGCACTGCCAAGTTCGCCACATCGGGGTCGCACCATGCACTCGTGAGGACACTGTTTTTCTTAATAAAAAATGTACCATTCCAATAACTCAATGAACCCCTAATGTGTTGGTCGTAGGTGACAAAGTACGATGTCGGAAACACATTTCCATAGGGCCAATGCTATAATGACCCCATATAGCGCTGATTCACCTCGTGCTCTCGTTCCCAGTACCCATCCCCCACGCTAAACGGGGTATGCATGTGGTAGGAGTAGGCCTTGGCAAGGTAAGGTAAAAGTTAAAAGGTAAAAACAACGAGCCTACCTTTACCCTACCTTTTACCTTACCACATACAATCACTCTACCCTTACCTTTTACCCTTTAGCAGGTAAGGTAAAAAGTAAAAAGCAACGAGCCTACCTTTTACCCTACCTTTTACCCTTACCCCATACAAATTACCCGATTACAGGGTAATTACTGGGGTACTACGACATGAAAAAGGTTTATAACGGTAAATGCTAGGTAGAGCGCTTTATTCATATAGAATACTCTCGATGATTCCAATTGTAAACGCTTTCTTTGAACTCACTCTGTTGTCGTTATTGTTGTCATTGTTGTCGTTGTCGTCGCTGTCGTATCCTCAAATCTTGTAATTCAATTTTAACCCACTTCCTAATGTGGTATCGACTGCAAACTTGGTATACGTATGTCATAATGGGGACAATACTATATTATATCACAAAAAAAATACATTTTTAAAGATCTTTTGTATACATTATGTATCGGCTTAGCTCGAATTGTCCACGCTCAACTGATGTTGGCTGTAAATCACCACGGCCCCTTACGTTATGGCAAGCCTCGGGGCTACTTCCTGGAGTTACTAGTAACATTTCATAAAAGCGTGTTTTTTTAAACATTACTTATTAAATGGAGGCCACGGATTGCGCCACGGAGCTTCTAGCGGTAAACAAGGTACCGTATTTACCGGGTAATACTTTGCGCTATCTTTACCCTACCGGGTAATTCTTCCGAGCTACCTTTACCCTACCTTTTACCTTACCCCTTGGCATGTCGACACCTTTACCCTTTTACCCGGTAAAAAGGGTAATTTACCTTACCTTGCCGAGGCTTAGGTAGGAGGTGCGTTCCTAACAAGTGTCGCGTTAAGCAGAAACCACGTTGAGCGAGGAACGAATTACTGTACAGTACTGAACATACCGTACACTCAGACTGAAGGCATCCGCATGGCACGACAGAAACCGAGATGAGGGTACACCGCCACGTACTGTATCGTTCCATCTACTACTGTATCATTCTACTCAGCAGTGTGGCTCAAGACAGTAGTTCGTCGTCGAATGTTCAGAAAATGCGTTATGACAGCTCATGTTCCACGTTATAGCGGTGTGTGTGTTACACGTTATAGCAGTGTGTGTTACACGTTATAGCGGTGTGTGTGTTCCACGTTATAGTGGTGTGTGTGTTCCACGTTATAGTGGTGTGTGTGTTCCACGTTATAGTGG